>CM046446.1:57496932-57826932 GCA_025506515.1 Flaveria trinervia | reverse complement strand
TGTTCTGTAGTGGACTTTGTTTTACTTTTACATTCCGTTAATCACAATTTTGGAAACTAGTATGAAGTCCTTTGTTGGAAGCTAAAATCGAGTTGCAATTGTGTTCATTACTCTGTTTCCTCTTACATGCTCTTCAGATCTGTTGTGGTTTAGATCTATAAGCAGCTTTTGTTGAATGCTGTCTCTAGTATTGCTTTACCTTCCAATTGCACTGTTTGAAATTGCATTCATCGGTATCTGTATTTTGATTTCTGTCAGCTTCAACTACAGATTTGAGCAAACATAAGGTTGTGTTGCTTGATCTTCCCTTCTTTAGCTCCAAGAACTCTGGGGTATAAAAGGTATTCACTAATTAGTACATAGATTATCTTTTGTAAAATATTGTAGTATGTGGTCCTGTAGGAAATGTTTTGCTGGTATTGGTTCTACAGAATGGATGAAATTGGATGCATCACATGTGTCCTGCAATCTGCAGGTTTCAATTCAGTGGCTAATTGATAAAAACAAAATTATTTTAGTTCAAACCTCAAATTCTTTATATATTTTCTGTGAAACCCTTGTCTCATGCAAGGAGGATTTCATGATGTTCCTATGTTTAAGAAACCTTTCTTTGCATGATGAATGGTGTTATGTTTTATAATCTGTTAATAGTTATAATAGTTTTTTCATAACTGTTACTTTGAAACTTACTTTGTTTATACAGTTGACAAAGAGACAGAGCAAGCATGAAGCAAACAGATAAAAAGAGAACTCCAACAAATAATCAAACCAAACGGTCTGTACGGTCGCAAAGCAAAGATAATAATAAGCAACTACGAGAAAAAGCAAGCCAACCACCAAAATCAAAAAACACAGATACAAAACCTATGTCCAAGGAATCATCAAAAAATATTAAAACTCTTGAACCAGATCAAGAGAACATAGACCAAGCTCATAAACCAAACACAAATTTAGATGAAGAATCAGACTCTGAAACAGTGACTGATTCTGTATCATCCAGTGGGGATTCACGAGCAACTGAGGATGAAAAACTAGAACCTGGTCACATGGTTTCACAAAACCCTATGATAAAAGATAGTTCTGAGAACGCATCACATAATGATAGAGTGAAATCTACTAAGGCACCTTCAGCTAGCATTTCCAGGAAGACATCTGATAATAACTCAAAGGGTGTAAAAGTACATCCTAAACTCTCGTCAGCACCTTCATCAGTGTCATCTGAAGGAATAGATTATCAAAATGACCAAACTGCTATAGAGCCAAAGGAAGTAGATATCTTGGATGATGGTGAAACAAAAGAGGAATTTGATCAAAAGATTGAAGAAATGGAAATCAGAATTGAAAAACTTGAAGAGGAGCTAAGAGAAGTTGCTGCTCTTGAAATTTCACTTTATTCAGTTGTTCCAGAACATGGTAGCTCAGGCCATAAAGTGCATACACCTGCCAGACGCCTTTCTAGACTTTATATTCATGCAGCGAAACACTACTCTCTAGGTAAACGGGCTACCATTGCTAAGAACACTGCATCAGGGTTAGTCTTGATTGCAAAGTCTTGTGGCAACGATGTTCCAAGGTACTCAATTTCTTGTTTTGGTGAGTTAGATAACTGATCAATGAGTTTGGGTCAAAATGGGTAGGGTTGGCTTATAGGCTGAAATGCATCCAAAGTTCTGCTTTTTTTATTATTTTATATTTGGTGTGCCAATTATAAAATGAAACACACTCTATATTACTTCAATAGACAATAATAATTTTCTATTATCAAAGAGCTACTAAGAATTTCAACAATAATTTAGTCTTTTGGATAAAATGATTCAGGGGGTATTAGGTGTTTAGAATACAATTCATGTGACTTTCAACTAGTTTCATTGGTGGATTAGGTAATGTTTAAACAGTTTAGTGGATTGGGTAATGGTTAAAGGTGGGCTGGGTTGACCAGAAACACTTTTGTCCAAAGTTTTAAACCGCGGTGAAAATTTAGTGTCAAATATAATTATTTGGTCTGTATTAAAAAAGTGATAGCGGAACTTCAACCAAAAATTGTTTTTTTATAAAATTATTTAGGATAATTTATGCATTTACATAACTTTGGGTTACCTTTGACCAGTTTGACTTTCTTTGAGCTATTTTCTTTACCCTTTTAAGCTATTAGAGATAAAAATGTAACCCCAGTCGACCAAAGTTGGTTGAATTACCAATAATATATCCATTCTTTCCATTTACAGGTTGACCTTCTGGTGCTCAAACACTATTGTATTGAGGGAGACAATAACCCAAGCATTTGGCAGTTCATGTCAATCAAGTTCATCAACAAGAGCACTCAATACAAATGGATCAAGTAACAAAAACGAAGATAAAACTAAACAATTTAATAATAAACCTGATTTTATCGAGTTCATTGATGATTGGCAAGAAACAAGGGCCTTCACATCTGCACTTGAAAAAGTTGAATCATGGATCTTTTCACGAATTGTTGAGTCTATATGGTGGCAGGTATAAATGTAAATTTCTTTCAGTTTTTTTACTTTTAATTTTCTAATTTTATTTTTTATTAATTTTTTTGCATAAACTGTAAATTACTAACATACATACATATTTTCATTGTCATGTTTTAGTCATTATAATGTTGACCCCTATTATTTTTGTTGTAGACCTTGACTCCTAAAATGCAATCTCTAGGAGACGATACAAATGCTAATAATTCTATAGGAAAGTTATTGGGACCCAGTTTGGGTAACCAGCAGCAAGGCAACTTTTCCATTAATTTATGGAGAATTGCTTTCCATGATGCTTTCAAGAGGCTTTGTCCTGTTCGTGCTGGTGGTCATGATTGTGGTTGTCTTCCTGTGCTGGCAAGAATGGTATGCTAATTATAATTCATTATTATAAGTATCTTAACCTTTTCAAAAGTAAAAACTGTACTGTATTATAGAGGTGGCAGTCTCAAACCATTTGATTGATTCATCATGGTTATCTCAAACTATTCAACTATAAATGATTTAGCTTAAACAAGAATGGGTCAAATGCTTTAAAAGTCATCAGAAGTAGTCTTTATATACATACATCTTCTGAAAAGTTTGAGATTTCATATAATAGTATTCTAAATTTCATACTTACCCTTTTAAGACATTCAAAATATTGTATGTACCCATCCAATAGTAAATTAAATAAACTTGTTATTTGTACGACATATGTTGTTGAATACGTGAAGAGAACATTATTTGCCAAGACAATCGACAATAAGAGTATAGTTTATTTATTTGTGTATTTAATGAAACAGGGTGTTATGGTTTTGTGTATTTAATGAAACAGAGTGTTATGTTAGCTGAATTTATTTATATTGCAATGGAATTGCTGAATATGATATTTTCTATGTTACAGAAAGTTAGATGCAATACTATGAAATTCAGAAGGATTTCTTTAAACTTTTCTATTTTAGAACACTATCTATTTAATTAATCTTATATTCAAAGGTTTAGATTGTTATTATGAAAACATTGTTTTGTTATCACAATTAACTCCTCATTATTTTAACTTCAACTAAAAGGATATGGACAAAAAGTTTTGTTGGTCAACCTAACCCAACATGGCCCTTTCCAACTAATGCTAGAAAATAACTCATTTTAACCCCAACCCTATATTGATCTGTCACCAAATCCACCCATCCTGGTCCTTGTTATCATATTAAGTTTAATTAAAATTATATATAAGCTGAACAGTTTCAGCATGTCTTGACAAGATTATATAATATTTCTTTATTAGGTAATGGAACAATGCGTTGCTAGACTTGATGTAGCAATGTTCAATGCTATTCTTCGTGAGTCAGCTCATGAAATGCCAACCGATCCTGTTTCAGATCCTATTGTTGAATCAAGAGTTTTGCCTATTCCTGCTGGTAATTTAAGCTTTTCCTCTGGGGCCCAACTCAAAAACGCGGTATGTTTCCTGAACTCACATTTTAGCTACAATAAAAATAGATAAAAGTGATAATGCCACATAAAATTTAAAGGTGACAATTATGATCCAGTTCTTAAATGGTTCAATCCTAGTTATGGTTGGGTAAAAAATATGTTAGCTTAATTGGTCAGCAAAGAGTATTTTATAATCATAGTTTACACACTAGTTTTAAATAAAATTTACAATTTGTACACAACAAGTGTTTTAGGTCAATTCTGACCCAACCTGTTGACAACACATTTTGCCACCTATACATTTGACATTCATGTTTTTCCTTAGGTTGGCAACTGGTCTAGATGGCTTTCTGATTGGTTTGGGATGGACACCGAGGATGAAGATGAAGATGAACATAAAGATGTTTCAGTAAGAGATGGAAAAAGCGGTGAACTTAAATGTTTTCATCTTCTAAATGCATTAAGTGATCTTTTAATGCTACCCAAAGACATGCTTATGGACAGATCAGTTAGAACTGAGGTGTGCCCATGATTCAGTTATCTATAATCATCGTCATATAGTCACAGCATCTCATTGCTTTTTTTTTCTGTTCTTTTATATTTAGGTATGCCCGTCAATAAGTCTTCCATTGCTTAAACGAATTCTCTGCAACTTCATTCCAGATGAATTCTGTCCAGATTCAGTTCCTGGTGCAGTATTGGAGGCAGTAAATGCTGAGGTAATAACAAGACCAAAATATGCTTATTGCAAGTTTCATATCTTTACTTGCTGTCTGTCAATTTATATTATTATATGTTATCTATAACATGTAATATATATAAAATAATAAAAAGAGAAAAGTTGGGTAAAATGTAACATGTCCCAAATGGATCAAAACGAGTTAAAAAAAGTTGTATAAGATGTACTACTTGATATAAGGTGTCAATTTCAACCATTTATGTGAAAAATGTCAATTCTGGTTGGATTTTCTTGATAATTGACAAGGGTAAATAGTCTAAACTAGTTGTAGACGAACATGATCAAATAGGTCAAAAGTCATTAAAAGTGTATTCAAATGCTTACAACTATATTAAATTGTTTTTTTTTCCTTTTTTTTAATAATTGTATTTAATAGTTTTATTATTTATGAATTTAAAAAATGTTTGGCAGATCACCTAAACCTACCTCACCTGTTTTCGCACGGACTTAAAGTTACTCGTTTTGACCTGAACCAATTTTGATTTGATATCCAACTCTCTTGTCCACTCCTGTTTTGCCATGTCTACTTTTGAAGTTGTCTGCCTCTTAAATAACTTTTTGCACAAGCAAAATTATATTGATATAATGATATTTGATAATATTATGCATTGCAAGGTGCAATCATGTATGATATTGGAGTGTTAGATAAAAGGTGTTTTGGGTCAATCTAACATGCAAAATAATAAGAATAAGAATATAACTGTGTTGGATAACAAGTGTTATTGCTACAAAAAGATACATGTTATAACTGAATGTTTTACTTGTGTAGTCTATGATAGAACGCAGCTTATTGGGAGACAACTTGAGCAGCTTTCCATATGCGGCTGCTCCAGTCATATACAAACCTCCTTCCCCCATCGATATTTCTCAAAAAGTATCAGAAGTTGGCGGAAAACAAGTGCAATTGAACAGAAACTCATCTGTTATTCAAAGAAAAGGGTACACTAGTGATGAAGAACTAGAACAACTTGATTCACCACTTGGTTATATCGTCGATAAACACCATATTTATCTGTAAATCATGCAAGAAATGGAAATGATCAACATATGGACCAAAGCATGCGTTTTGCGATCAATGCAAGGTATGAACTTCTTCGCGAGGTGTGGTCATCATGAGTTATGGCTCCATTAGTTCGTGGAGTTCGAAAAACAGAAAAAAAAATCTAAATAAACAGAAAGATATGAGTTAATATTTTCTTTTGTATCGTTAGAAGTTAGAACAATGGTGTTGTAATCATATTTTATGTCCATGAACAAATGGTGAATAAGACGTTTATTTATTTTCAGAAGGCAAATTTGTCCAGATTCTAGTGGGCTTTATAAATTAATTGACATTTGAGATCCCAAGATTACCGTTTTTGAGAAAATCAGAATTTTTTGATCAGTTTTTTACTTTCACGTGGAAAACTGAAATTTATCAACCCAACTGTCGTATTTTAGATTTTGTCATTTATTTATAATATTGTTAACTAGAGGTAACATGTCATGTTATACATTGGGAAGAAAAACAAATGGGTAAACAGTGACGGATCCTAAAACTTTGGTATTGCACAATATAATTCATGGCTAAGCTTCACCTTTTATTGCGTGATTGCTCGGTCCCAAACGGCTTTGCTTTGCAGCTAGTCAAGATAGCTTGATTTAAAATGAAACCTTACTATACTATAAACGAACTTAGACTAATCTGAACTACAGAGAAGCTATATGGATATACACCATATTTTTTATCGTAAAGGATTGATTTTCTAACACATGCAATTGAAACAGAAAATTAGTAGACGTAAAACCAAAACATAAACCTAAGAAATTATAAGACAAAATCCCAACAATAAAAAGTCATCGAGAGACACTTTGAGGATATCACAGAATCTGAATAAAAAGCATTTGATGAGTCGAATAATCGAGGACTTCTTTTCAATCCCATTCTATCATTACACTTTCTTAAATCATCAAGAGACACGTTGTTTGGAAAATATAATAGATGAAAGAAAAATTACATCTTCAAGAGGTCATACTAAATGTTTGAAGATCATATTTATATGTTTTGTGTGAAATGCTTGGGCTGTTGGCTATTCTAGGTACTTATATGGGATGGCCTCAATAGAGTTGTGGCTAGAGGTGTACAAACCGGTTTGGGGGCCCAAACCGGTTCGGGTCCCAAACCGAAACCGGTTTGGTCAAACTCGGTCAAAACCGGTTTGGTCCCAAACCGGTTCGGGTTCAAACCGGTTTCAAACGCTAAAAACCCAAACCTATCAAACCGGTTTGGGTCGGTTTGGAACCGGTTCGGGCCCAAACCGGTTCGGCCCAAACTGGTTTTTTTTTTTTTTGTTATATTCAAACGAAATTTTAAACTTTTAATTAAAACATAAATATTTATAACGTTTTTATATAATTTATATAATTTAAAAGAATTTATATAATTTAAACAATTTATAACATTTATAAACATTTAAAACATTAAACAATTAAACAATTTAAACATTTAAAACATTTAAACGATTTAAACAATTTAAACATTTAAACGATTTAAACATTAAACAATTTATAACATTTATAAACATAATATATATATATATACTATTTATTAACATTTATAAACAATTTAAGCATTTTAACAATTAATAACATTTATAAACAATTTATATCATTTATAAACATTTAAAACATTTTAACAATTCATAACATTTAAATAATTTAAACATTTAAAACTAAACATTTAACATAGTCGTTTCTTCGTTGGTATTATACTTGTACGTTTATTCCTCGCCACCAGAACCGGAACTGTTACGAAGGTAGTCATCATATGCCGCTTCATCATCAGTCATTCCTGGTGTCAATCCGCTCTCTACCTCGTCCTCGTATAATTCTGCTTCGTATTCCAGTTCTCCTTCAAGCGATCGTTTGTCTTGTACTCTTTCCACGGCATCCAAATAATCTTTCAAGCAAATTGACATTTCAACTGCTTGTATAGTGAGTCGAGTTCGTCTTATTGATATAATCCTGCCACTAACAGAAAAAGCAGATTCCGAAGCTACCGTAGAAGCTTGGACGGTTAGTAAATCTCGGGCCATGGTGGATAGGATGGGAATTGATCTTCCTTACCTTTCCACCAAGCCAACAAGTCAAAATTTTTAAATTCATGTAGAGTCATGGTCGATAAAAAGTTTGTAAGACCATACCTCCCGAGTTCACTACTCGGAGTGTTACCACGTTGACGTTTATTACATTCATCCCTTAAAGTATTATATAAATCAAACATTGGATCATTCGAACATTCGGCATTTGCCGCATGCCTTAAAGAATCATGGATTTGTGATGTTTCCCCGTATTTTAATAAATAAACATCATACATTTGTTGTAATTTTTGTTGAAAGTCGTTTTTAAAGTTTTACTATACATTGGTTTACCAACTTCTAAATCCAAATTAAAAGTAATTTTATCAAGTAAAGTTTCAACCCCCGACAAATTTAAACAAGGTTTAAAGCAGCGGCACATGTAATAACGGAGGCATTTCTTCAAAATATTTTTTAAGTTTTTCTTTCATTGGCGGTATCATATCGAATAAGGTCTACCCCTACACGACAATTCATTTAATTTTGAAGTCATTAAATAATTTGGTGTAGTACCAACGGACTCGTTGGGTAATAAACTCCAGAAAGACATGTAGTTGCATTTTTAAAAACTTGAAGCATTTTTGTTACTTCTTCGATGATGGCCCAACCCGATGGATGGTAAGAATTTGTCTTTCCCCGACTTACCAAACTATTATGAAAGGCTATTAAACTTTCTTTTTGTTCAATAGCCTTTTCAAACATGTTACATGTGGAATTCCATCGTGTTGGTACGTCCCAATTCGGACCTAAACATTTAGTATTTGCGTCTTTACAAAACTTGCGATATTTAGTATATCTTTGGTTGTTACTAAAAATATCACGTAACATTCTTTTAAAACAATCTTTAATTGTTTCAATCGTTTTTAAACCGTCTTGCACGGCTAAGTTTATGATGTGCGCAACACATCGACTATGAAAAAACACACCCTCACATATTGGTTTATATTTTAATTTCAAATGATCTATCGCAAGAGTGTTGTTTGAAGCATTATCAAAAGATATAGAAAATATTTTGTTTTCTAATTTATACGTTTGAATAACTTTATCAATAAGATAAAAAATGTTTTGGCCGGTGTGAGGATAATCAAACAATTCAAACGCAATCGTACGTTTCATCATTTGCCACGAATCGGGTTCAACCCAATGGGCGGTGACACAAATGTACGAGTCCGGTGAACCGTGAGGTGTCGACCAAACATCACTAGTTAAGTTAACACCGGTTGCAAATTTTCAAAATAAGATATTAATTCATTTTTAGCTTTTTTCCACATTTTTAAACAATCTCTTCGAAGAGTAGCACGACTTACATTGGTGTAACGAGGTTGGAGAGTTCGTTGAATGAGTCGAGTCAAACGTTCGTTGTCGAAATGTTTGAATGGCAAGCTTTCTTGAATTACAAATTGCGCCATTTGCTCCCGAACCGCATCAACGTTATAAGCCCAAATATTTCCTTCGTTTGTCATCGAAGCTTGACCTTGAGAAGGTTCACCTTTTAACGCTCTACAATATTTATTTGCAATATGGTTTTTCAACGTTGTGTTTGCATCTTTTTTGAAAAACTTATGACAAAACTTGCAACGAGCCTTGTTTGGACCGCTAGCCATTTGACATAAATCGTAATTGCACCATACTTCGGGGTTCCTATTCGTAGGAAGGATTGCTATCACCACGTTGCTTGAAGACGCTTCACAACCAACGGATGATTGAGCACTTGTTGAAGCCATTTCAGAGATTTTTGTGAGAGCGTTTTTGAGAGCGTTTTAGAGAGCGTTTTTGAGATTTTTGAGAGTAGAGAGTGTTATAAGTTGTTGTGATTCAACCAAAACATCAAATACATATATATAGTAACCTAGTGGGGGTATAATGGTAAAAAAACATCAAAAAAAGGGTCAAAAATTGCAAAAAACGGCTATATAGCCGTTGGGTAACGGTAACCGGTTTGAAAACCGGTTTGGGTGACCGGTTTGAAAACCGGTTTGGGTGACCGGTTTGGGTGACCGGTTTGGTGACCGGTTTGGGTGACCGGTTTGGGTGACCGGTTTGGGTGACCGGTTTGGGTGACCGGTTTGGGTGACCGGTTTGGGTGACCGGTTTGGGTGACCGGTTTGGGTGACCGGTTTGGGTGACCGGTTTGGGTGACCGGTTTGGGTGACCGGTTTGGGTGACCGTTTTGGTGACCGGTTTGGGTGACCGTTTGGGTGACCGGTTTGGGTGACCGGTTTGGGTGACCGGTTTGGGTGACCGGTTTGGGTGACCGGTTTGGGACCGGTTTGAAAACCGGTTCGGTTTGAAACCGGTTTGGAACGTCGAAGTGATAAACCGGTCAAGAACCGGCGGTTCGGGCCCGGTTTGAAACCGGTTTGGGCCAAACCGGTTTGGGCCTCAAACCGGTTCCGGTTTTTTTTGGCCGAACCGGTTCCCGAACCGGTTTTTTTGGCCACCTCTAGTTGTGGCTACTCCCCTAATGGGTTCATGACAGGACGAAAGTTATAAGTGAGAAATATTGGCTGGCTCAAGGGCAGCTTTGGGGGCCATGCGAGGCCTTGAAAGATGACCCTGTGACAAAGTGATATCAAAGTTGTTACAATCTTTGGATATGTTGCGTGTTCACTTACCCAAAATATTCTTAAATGATGACTTAACTATAGTGGTGGGAGTAGATCAAAAATTGACTTAACCTGAAGGCTTGTTGTCGCCTAGGCATGGGACTAGGTGTTATTGGGTCGAAGGGTGACTTGTGTTGATGGTATGGGACGCAACTCAGCCATTCGAATATTTATGTTGTGGGTGTGCATAATTCATGGCTTTTTTAATTGATCCAAGGATCAAGATGAACTTGCTAAGCTTTTCAAGAACTTTTTTTACGGACTTTGATTCTACGATGAGTTCTCCCACAACGGCTAGCGCCCTTTTGTTGTTGTCCCTGAAATTTTTGCAACAAACTCATGATAGTATCTTTTTCTTACATTCTCATAGTATCGTACTTTGCCATAAGAGTGTGCAATTGTTCTTATCTAACTCGATCAACATCCAAATTACATGTCTTGATCAAATCCCAATTTGCTTAGTCGTCTTAAGATTACCACATTGAAAAATTAAAGATTTTAGGATCTATTGGAATATTAGTGTCATTGCTATGTTGTTTTTGTTGGCATCATTTGATCCGAGCTCAATAGTATTTCAAACTTTATGCACGTTCAAAATCACTTTCATCCTCATCTCCCAGAACAAATAATTTACGATACTCACATAGGACACTAGTACGCCGTAAGATTGCTTCCCTTATTTGATTCAATGATCCTTCTCCTCATGGTCTTCTTTCGATTATGTCCTTTCATAGGCTTATATGATGCGTGAGCTTCGATCCAACCCTAATGGCTTTGCGCGAGATCGATTGAGAACACAATCTTTGTTTAGCTCTAATACCAAATCTTATTTGAATTGATAAAAAATACAAAAGAAAGAATTTTGAATATCTCTTTACGTGCTTGTATTCCATAAAATACAACCCTAGAAACTTGATTACAATAGAACCCCAACATATGTATTTATATGTTGGCCTACCTTATTAATCTAAGTATCATAATCTGATTCAAATTCTCTAACATCATAACTTTCCATTCTTAGAGAAACCTTAAACCAAATTATAAATTTAAAAGCAATGGACCACTTGTCATATTTAATCCTCCCTATTTCTTGGAACGCACTTGTTTCCAAAGACTCGGGAATTACTCCAAACCAATAATGGTTACAATTGTATGCATCAGTAGTCGAGAGTTTTGGCCACTCTCCTAATGAGTCTATGGTAGGATGTAGCCAATGACCCATATCAAGAACAATGCAATTGGTTGGCTTAGGGCAACCTTGGGTGTCATATGAGGCCTTGATAGACAACCATAAGACAAATTGGTATCAAAGCAGGTAATCTATCCAAATATTCTTAAAATATGGCTAAACAATATTGGTTGAGTAGATAATTTTTTGGTTTTTTTAGAAGACGTGTTGTTGCTTTATGTATGGGGCTAGTTGTAACTAGGTTAGAAGGGCGACTTGTATTGATGGTATGGGACATCAACTCAGTTATTAATGGTAAAACTTGATTTCTCCAAGATGGACTTGAATTCTCTACTGAACCACACTAGTACTAGGGTTTTTGTTATAATTTCACTCTCTAAAATGTTTTTGTTTTCAAAGATTCAAGTTGTTTGATGTTAACTAAACTGCCCCCATCAATTAGGATCCTATGAACAAGATTGTAATGACAAGGTTGTCATGATAAGGATCTTGAATGTCTGCTTTATTTTTTCATCGAAGGAGATCACTTCTTATCAAATGGAGTTGATGTTCTCAAGGCTTGACCCACTTTTTTTGCTTTTGTTTCTTTAGCATATCTCTTAGTTGTAGAATAAAATGTGCCACAAATATTATAATCACCATATATGAAATTAATTACCTTAGCATCCACTAGAGAAGATGCCACTTGTTATGGGATTTATCATGATTCCCGACTATAGTCCTTCTTTCTGCCCAAGTATTCTTTCAAATGTCCTTTGACTAGAAGATAAATTATTTCCTTTGATAGTGTAATACAACTATAACACCCTATGTTTTTGGGTTTAATGGATTAAAGCAAATAAAAACGGTGACGACTTCACATTTAAAAGAAAGCGGGGATTAAAGATGGACTAATGAAAGGCACAACCCTAAAGTTTCCTATAAATAGAAAGGTGTCTGTCCCATGCATGCTTCTTGCAAGTAAAAGGTTTCAAGAATAAGGCTAGAGAGAGAAAGTCATAGTTCTAGAGAGAGAAAGCCAAAGGTTTAAGCAAAGATATCGACTTTTACATGTAATATAATGGATCTAAGCTAGATCTATGTTACTTGGGGTGTTTATATAGTATTTTAATAGATAACATTGACACCTTTATGTGTGGATGGGTAGATCTCGGTTCATACTCCTCGGTTTAGGGTTCCCTTAAGTTCTATATGAAAAGGTGAGTTCTAGATCCTTACTTCTATTTCTTTTGTGGACTTTGGGGCTAGTATGAATACCATAAATGATTAATAAAGTTTAAAAGATTTAAAGTGGTAAAGGTGATATTATAAAGTTAAAAGGATGCATGATGATGTTGCATGAACCCTAGGTTAAGGTATATGATGGTATCTATGATTATGATATGATAAAATGTATACGTTACATACATCAACAGTTATTCGCATTGGCTTAGTCATCCGCATTGCCCTTATTACAACCTTATGGTTATAGCTTTTATATATTGACCAAACCTGATATAGAATTATGATACATGTTAAAGTGAAGCAAAGTATGCTGTTCTAATGAATTACACTTACTGTATTGAACCATAAATACATGCAATTTTTACAAAAAACTTGATGATGATGTGTTATGTATGATAAATTGAAAGTATAACTGTAGTGATTAATGAAGAGGCTGATGCAACCTAACATCTTTAGTCTTTCCTGCATGCTGCACAAGTGCATTAAAGAAGAAGCATAGGAAGTTTCCCACATGAAACGGAAAATTACTCTAATCAATCGCCAATGCTGATACAAAAGGAAACCCGTAACCGCGCTTTCCTTGAACCAGTACTGCTTTAGGACGACGATATTTCCCCTTCAAGCGGGATTGTTGTGAAATCTTCCGAAGCCAAGACCAACATCTTCCGAAGCCAAACATGAAGTCTTCTGAAGCCTCAGAGACAAAGTCTTCCGAAGCTTTAACTCATGAAGATAGATTTCTTCCGAAGACTTTTAGTAATATGCTTTATCTGATGTACTGTTCCATAAAGCTGGACACCTTTCCGCTGCACCTCTGCAAGTCACCAAGTTACATGAGTTGGTGAAAAGGTCCATACTTTTGGTAACTGTACATTGAGGTCTTGAGTCTGTAACTACTTTATGTACTTTATCCTTTTTTAATAGATAGGATGTGAGCTATGGCATGTCATAGTCACAAGTCAAAAGGAAATCTACCTTTTGACTCTAAAATTGATTTTGTTTGTGTCTAGTCAATTGTATCCAGCTGGCTTTCAAAGTATAGCCGGCTGTAGGATGTAGTATAAGTATCTCATGTTCTTGTATCTTTCGAATATGCTTTTGTAACACTTGTAATAAAACATAGAGAAGGCAATATACTGCATTCTTGAAAACCATACACTTGTGTTCTGTCTCTCTTGCATTACTTGTGTTCTTAGTATCTCAACACTTGGTTAATCCAGTTTACTGTTTGATTAAAATTTAGTTAAACTCCTCTTTGTGTTGTTGTGTTGTAACTATAACCCTTCAACGATCCTGTATTTGGTATCAGAGCATTTCAGGCTCTTGATATAAGATCTCACCATCTTAAGATCCCTCACACACACAAATACTAAACTTTTCAAATGGCAGCCATTTCCAAAACTGATATGGAAACTGGAACCATGAACAAGTCCCCACTGATCACTCTTGATGAGTTTGATACCTGGTGTTTAAGAATGGAAGATTTCATCAGGTCTCTTGATTCAAGAACGTGGGAGTCTATTGAGAATGGACCTTTCATACCCAGCACCCCTTCTGCTACTGGTGCTGGTATGATTCCCAAAGACATGGCTAACTACTCTAATGAAGATAGGAAGAGAATAGAGATAGACAGAAAAGCCATGACAGCTCTTCAAACTGCCCTTCCAAACTCTGTATACAGAGGTTTCAAGAAGTGAAAAACAGACAAGCAGCTGTGGGATGCACTGAAACTGTTGTATGAGGGTTCTTATGAAGCCAAGGAGAACAAGAAAGATCTCTTGAAGCAGCAGTTTGAAAACTTCACCTTCAAAACAAGTGAAACCATGACCTAGCAGTATTTTAGGTATGTTGAGATTATGGATACCCTAGTGGATGGAGGAATTTCTCTTGAAAATAGAGACATTGTAAGGAAGTTCATGTCCTCACTTCCTAGGCAATGGACACACTACTGTGTGGTGATCAAGAGAACTGAAAATCTCAAAACTCTTACTCTGACAAAGTTATATGGGATTCTCAGTGGCTACCAGATGGAGATGAACATGCAAGGTTCATCTAGCAACTCTAACAATCAAATGGGTTCAACCCTACATGTGATTGAAAGGGATAGCATAGAACCCAAACATCATCTCTTATGCTACCCTGAAAATTCACCAAAGGGTCCTTTCATCACCTTCCCAGAGACACCAAGGGAGAACTACACTCAAGGAAGCCCATTCCAAGAGACAAGCTCTTCTCAAGCTTTTGTGTCTTCTGATGAAAGCTGTGGCAACTCTCTTTTCACTCTTGAAGATCTGGACTGTATCCATCCAGATGATCTGGATATATGGAAATAGTCCAGCAGATGGCTCTTCTCACTCACAGAGCCAAGAATTCTACAAGAGGATGGAAGGAAGTTTCCACGCAATGCAACCAGTGGAAAGTTTGGACTGGACAAAGGCAAAGTCAAGTGTTACAACTGTAACTTGATGGGCCACTTTGCCAGAGAGTGTAAGGCACCTAGAACAAATGGTGGCCAAACACAATCCAGACCAAACTACACTGACAAAGCTCTCCAGAATAAGAAGTCAAAGCAGCAAGCTGCTGTTGCTGTTGAGAAGGAGGCTTTGACTGGAGCTTTCAGGTGCAAGATTCTTCTCCAAACCAAGCACTAATGGCTGATCATGATGAAGAAAAGGTATTAGAACATCTCTGTACTCTTGAATGCATTGCTAAAGTTAACAGGTACAGGTCCTACAACTTGGAACTGAGATCTGACCTTGAATCCTTAAACATTTTAAATCTGATTTTAGAAAGTCTGAAAATGATTATAACTGAAGATAGAGGACTTAGAGAAAACCATTTCAATTCTAAAACATGAACACACAGATTTTAGGACTCAAATCAAAGATCTCATAACCAAGTTAACTAAGTGCCAGGCTGAGCTTGTGATCAGTAAAGCCAGGGCAGAAAAGAGTGTTCTTGAAGAAGAGACCTTCAAGAACATGATATCCTCATCCCTGCACAACAAAGTGTGCTATCAAAACAGGCAGGGACTAGGATCTGATTAGATAGCTCCTCCACACATAATCTTGTTAGTAAGATCTCCTAGGTGGGAACTTATGAAGATGAGCTTCCTCTCATAGATCCCATGAGTGAAGAGGATGAAGAAGATAGTGAAGAATCCCTCTGAAAAAAGTGAAGGGAGGATTCAAGAAGGGCCACTATCCTTCTGAGGAGAAAGAAGACTGTGATGACCAAGTCCATGAGAAAACTTGATCAGAAAGAGCAAAAGAAAGGCAAGGAAGGCTCAAGAGATCAAGACTACTTTTGACTCTAAGCAGAACAAGTTTTTATCTCTGCAGGGTTTAAAGTGGTAAGGACTGAAGACATCACCAAACTCTTCTTCTGCTAAGAGTTCTGGTTCTTGTTCAACTCTCTATCAGCAGAAGAAAACTGGTCTGCTGTGTACCACTGCTGCACAGCCTGGACCATCAAACTCCAAGCACAGTCCTCGGCCCAAGAGGATTGTCTCATCATCTGCAAAGATGAAGGTGGAGAAGGGATGTGACCAAGACAGTCCTATTCCAAAGAAAAGGCTCTTGTGAAGAAGAAGATGAATTGTGTCATGTGTGAAAGTACCGCTCATATGCTAAGGATCCCTTAATCCTAAAGGTACTGTCCATATGAACATAACAAAGACTTCAAAGAGTTTGAAGAAGATTCAAGCATCAGAAGGAAAACCTGTTTCCTTTGGAAGCTCAAAATCTAACAAGAAGGGAAGTGGAAAATTCCCTTCGGAAGAAAATTTGGTCTCCGAAGAAAGGAGTTCTTCCGAAGCAGAAGTCTGTTGCAGTGTCTGCAGAATCTTCCGAAGGTTCAGGCATCAAAACTTCTGAAGTTCCAAAAGCTTCCAAAGTTTTGAAGGTCAAGTCCAAGACTCCAAAGGTGGTGTGGATGTCTAAGAAAGACCAAGTGACTGAGAGATTTCTCCATCAACAGCTCAAGATCCTCTTAGTACACCATAGGATCTATTACTATTGAATTACCTTCTGCAATGAGCCCAAGACAAGCAAGGCTTGGGTTTCCAAATGTAACTAATCATTCTCTTTGTGTAGGGACAACTGAAGACAGACAGAAATGTCTGGATCATAGACAGTGGCTGTTCCAGGCACATGATAGGCAATAGGTCACTACTCAAAACTTTGAAAGGATTGATGGAGGACCAGTTGCTTTTGGAGGAGATGAAGGTGGTTACATTTCTGGAAGGGGCAAGGTCAAAATGTTAGCTCAGCATAGAAAAGGTAAACTCTGTTAAGGAGCTTGGATACAATCTTTTGAGTGTATCTCAATTTTGTGATCAGAGTCATAACATGCTCTTTACTGAGAATGAGTGCATTGTTCTTAAGCCTGGTGTGGTCATTCCTCATGAGCATATCCTGCTTAGAGCCCCAGGAAAGGAAACATGTACAAGATGGATTTGCAAGAAACCTCTCCTCTGGAGAAGTTTCATGCTTTCTGTCTAAAGCCAATAGTGATGAGTCTTTCCTATGGCATAAAAGAATGTGCCATGTAAACTTTAAAAACATGATTAATTAATTAAGCATGATTTGGTAACTAGAATGCCAAAGAAAGAGTTTACAAGTGATGACCATTGTGTTGCATGCCTGAAAGGGAAGCAACATAAGGTATCTCACAAGCTTAAGGAAAAGAACTCCATCACTACACCCCTACACTTGTTACATATGATCTCTTTGGCCCCACCAGTGTAATGAGTTTAGGAAGGACCTTATACTGTCTAGTGATCACAGATGACTTTACAAGATTCACTTGGGTTTCTTCCTTAGAACTAAGAATGAGACTCTGAGATTTTGAAGAATTTCATCTTAAAGATTGAGAATCAGTCTGATCACAAGGTCAAGATCATAAGATGTGATCAAGGAACCGAATTTAAGAACCAATCCTTGATACATTGGTGATGAAAAGGGTATTACAAGACAATTAGTGCTCCCAGGACTCCTCAGCAAAATGTGTTGCTGAGAGGAGAAACAGGACACTGATTGAAGCTGCAAGAACCATGCTGTCTGACTCAAAACTGCCCATCACCTTCTGGGCAGAGGCAGTCAACAATGCCTGCTATGTGCAGAACAGAGTTTTAGTAGTCAAGACTCATGGCAAGACTCCTTATGAACTTTGGCACAAGAGGAAACCTTTCATTGGTTTTCCGGGTCATTTGGATGTCCTTGCACCATCTTGAATACCAAGATCAAATTGCCAAGTTCGCTGAGAAATCAGATGATGGACACTTTATTGGATACTCTTCCCAAGCTAAGGTTATAGAGTGTACAATCTCAGAACTAGAATTTTTGAGGAGTCAGCCAATATGACTTTCAATGAACACACACCTTGTGTTGCTGGTTCTGGTCCGGATTGGTTGTTTGACCTTGATTTGGTTACCAACTTTTTTAACAAATCTTGTGAGAATGTTTCAGGATCTGCAGAAAATTAAATATAGATGATCCTGATCCAAGATTTGAGCTAGGAAGATCCTCAAGTCATACATCTTTAGCTCTAGTCGGAACCACTTCTGCAAATGAGGTTTTTGTCAGCACAACAATGACAAACTCAGCTCATACATCTGGTATGCCTTCAAATTCCAGCTTAGAGGCTCTACAACCAGATAAGAACACCTCACTGTGGAAGACAACAATGGTGGTGGTGACAGTGACTAAGAATTTCTTGATGACACTAACCACACCATTGGTGAGAACATCAATGATGTCACACACTGCTTGGATCAAGTTTCACTTGAAAAGTGTGCTGATGTGGTGGGAGAAACATCCATGCTAGATCTAAATTTCTCTAATTTAGATCTTTCTCAATAACTTGGGTGATCCCTCAGCTTAGGATCCACAAGTCTTACCCTACCACAAACATCATTGGAGATGTTGTCTCAGGGGTAAAGACAAGAGGACAAACCCATGAAGCAAATGTTTGTCTTCACTCTTGTTTTCTATCCCAGATAGAGCCAAAGAAAGTTGATGAAGCTCTAAAGGATGGAAGTTGGGTTGAAGCTATACAACAAGAGCTGCTTCAATTCAAAAGGTAGAAAGTTTGGAACCTTTGTCCTCTTCCTTCTGGGAAGACTACCATTGGAACCAAATGGGTGTTAGGAACAAGAAGGATGATAGAGGAATTATCATCAAGAACAAAGCTAGACTGGTTGTTCAAGGATACACACAAGAAGAAGGGATTAACTACACTGATGTCTTTGCTAGTGGCAAGATTAGAAGCTGTTAGGATATTCCTGGCATTTGCTGCATCCAAGAACTTCAAGGTCTTTCAACTTGATGTGAAGTGTGCCTTTTTGTATGGAGTGATAGATGAAGAGGTTTATCTCAAACAGCCACTTGGTTTTTTAGATCCTGATCATCCTGATTATGTCTGCAAGCTTGACAAAGCTCTCTATGGGCTGCATCAGGCACCCAGGAAATGGTATGAGACACTATCTGAGTATTTTGTAACATGGATACAGGAGAGGTACTATAGATGGAACTCTATCATCAAAGAACAAGGAAAAGACATATTGCTAGTTCAAATATATGTGGATGACATCATATTGGTTCAACTAATCCAAAGCTTTGCAAAGACTTTGAGAAGCTGATGAAAGACAGATTTGAATGAGTGCCATGGGGGAACTCAATTTCTTTCTGGGAATTCAAGTGAAGCAAGTTGAAGATGGCATCTTCATAAGTCAGTCAAAGTATGTTCAGGACATACTCAAGAGGTTCAATATGACTGACTGTAAGATTGCTAAGACACCCATAGCCAAAAACCACTCTCTTGGTCCTAATCTTGAGGGGGAGTGTGTAGATGAGCACTTATATAACGCTATGATTGGGTCTCTTATGTATCTTACTGCTAGCAGGCCTGATATCATGTTTGCTACATGCATTTGTGCAGGATATCAAGCCAACCCTAAGATGTCTCACCTTATCACTGTCAAGAGGATTCTAAGATACCTCAAAGGTGCATCAACACTTGGCCTATGGTATCCCAAGAATTCTGACTTCAATCTGTATGCCTATACAGATAGTGATTATGGTGGTCGCAACATGACTGCAAAGTCTACATCTGGGGGATGTTAATTTCTGGTGGAAGGGTTGTCTCATCACAATGTAAGAAACAATCCCGTGTCTCTGCATCAACTGCTGAAGCTGAATACATTGTTGCTGCAAGCTGTTGTGCTCAAGTACTTTGGATTCAAAATCAGATGCTGGACTATGGGTTAAACTTCAAGGAGACTCCCATTCACATAGACAACAATAGTGCTATCTCAATCACAGAGAACCCTGTGCAGCACTCAAGGAGAAAGCACATCAATATCAGGTATCATTTAATAAGAGATAACTATGAAAAGGGATTAATTAAACTAGTCAAGTTCACACAGATGAACAATATGCTGATCTGTTAACAAAGGCTTTGATGAAAAGAGATTTAAATATCTAATATCAGCTATTGGGATGATAACTTTGAGTAAGCTTTTCTTAAACTAATTCTTATTATTTCTTAAAATTATGTGTGTCCTAAGTTGTGTAGTTCATCACTTTCATAAGCTCATGTTTTCTTTGGATGAAAATTTCTTTTTGAAGACTTTCCTTAGAATTTTGATATTTCGGATACTTCGAAAGTTATGCTTTTAACTTCGGAAGTAAATCATGCCTTTAAAATAAATAATTGTCTAAGAATTTATCTTCTGAAGAGCTTTCAATTTATCTTCCGAAGCTTAAATACTTGTCTCAGACTTTATTTTCAAGGACCATTTACTTCCAAAGCAAAATTAACTCTCGGAAGCTTTGTTGGTTTATATACAAAGCACTCAGTTTTAATTTCTCTTCCGAAGCAAGATTCTCAATCTCTCAGGAAATTCTTCCGAAGTCATTTTAGCTTAGGAAGCTTTTTAATTAAACTTCCGAAGATAATTAACCTTCGGAAGCTTTTTGACTTCCAAGAAAACTACTTTTTGAGCAAAAGTAAACTACTTTTTTAGAGGTGGGACCGACATCCGGATTTCAAAGTTTATCCTCTTTCATTAAAATTATCTGAAATCCTTCTCACATATAAACCCAACGGTTTCCCCCCTCTTTCTATCATCTGTTCTTCCTCCAAACCTAAAACCCCAAATTTCTCTCTGAAATTTCTTTCTTTCTTCTTCTTCATCCTTAAGCTACTTCAAAATGGCCAACCTTGCTCACAGAAATGATCCCTTTACCATGTAGCTACACAGACAACACAATCAGGTTGCTCTGTTAAGCTCTGTGAAAGATCCTCATTTCTCAAAGGTTTGCCGTTTCCTATCTCTGTCAAACTACTTCACCTCCCTAACCATGATCCTCCACTCTATGAGGATCAGTTGCTTGAATTCTGGAAGACCTGCCAAGAGGTCATATGGCGGGGAGAAGGCTGTCTGCCACAGTGCAAGGAAGAACAATCTTCATCACTCCGGCATCATCAAAGACATCTTCAGTTGGATGATGAAGAATGTGAGGTGTTTTTCAAAGGAAGCTATCAATCATTCCTTTGAGCAGATGGAATATGAGGGAGAGTTCTCTGTAAAGACCTTTAGGAAAGGGAAGGTCTCATCCCAATGGAGATTCCTGCTCCATGTGGTCATCCACAGCTTATCAAACAAGCATGGTGGATGGGACCAGATTCCTAAGAATCTCTCCTTCATAATCCATGGAATGGTTCAGGGGGTCAAATTCAGGTATTCTCAGTTTGTTAATACAAATTACTTGCTAATTTAGACTCCTTAGAGTATTACATATTTCCTAGATATGTCCAGTACATTCTTAACTGTGAACTGGGCTCATAGTTGAGGAAACAGGTAACATTCTAAATTGGGACAGATGAAGCCCGACATCTTTAAATACTAAGAAAGCCCACTATTGGATTCTCTGGGTAGAAACAGCCCTAGTCGCAAAAATGTTAGAGCTCATTGCTCAAGGTGACAACCTAGCAGCACAAGCTAGTGTTGAACCCACATCTGCTTTTTCCCAACCACTCTCACAGCCTCAAATCACCATCACTTACCAAAGAAAATCCAAACGAACCCCTGCTCTGGCTATTCAGTCTGTGGAGGCCCCATATACTCACCCATACAGGAAGAAGTGGACACTGGAGCTCCACTTCTCCTGAGGAGCAGACCACTCCCATCTCTTCAAGAATCAGTGCTGAGGTTCCTTATACTCTGCCTAATGAGCTCATTAGCCCAACTGCCTTAAGCCATCACTCTGAGTCTCAACACTCAAGTCATCAACCTTCAGGGGATAGTTACCATCCCCAGCCTATAGATCTAAACCAACCCATTCCTAACCTTGAGTTCTATACTGATGAAGATATAGGTTTTAGTGAGTATAATGAATCTCTCTTCTTTCCCTCTACTCAAAGAGTGATGAGTACTCCTAAGTCTCCTACATCTATCCCACATCAGTCACCTACAACTGAGGTGGACACTTTTGAACCTGTTCAGGATGTCCATATGGAAGAGGCTCTCACTTCTGAAAGTGATTACATCATTAAGACCTCAACCATGGCAACTCAGCCACTGACATCTCAACTGAGATTGCCAGTGAGCAGAGGAAAACCAGCAGCCAAGAACCTCAAGCTGGTGGTGAGAGAGAGGACTCTGGTCCAATCATCTCATCCCCCAATGAATCTTCTGATGAAGATGAGGGGAATTTGACACTACTGGTGCAAAAATTGTCTAAAACATGCACTTACCTAGTCTCAAAGGTCAGTCACCTTGAATCTCAGGTGACTACCTTATACAACAGGATCAATGATCAGCAAATTGAGATTTCATATCTTAAGGAAAAACTAGCTGGGAAACCCTTAAGAAGAGCTCAACCAGGAACACAAGAACCTGTGGATGTGATTGACCTATGTTCTAGCTCACCTATGCAAGTGGGTGATACTACCAAAAAGGGGGAGAAAGTCATTACAGCCACAGAACCTAGGAGTTCTTCAGAGAGAATGGACATTGAGGACTCACCATCCTCACTTGCAACTGTGCATTCTCAGCAACCTCCTCTAGTTCACATTGATGTGGATTACACAGACTCCTTCATACAGAGTCTGTTTGAGGATGGGATACCAAGGGCTATGTCACCGTCACAATCCTCCAATCACATCATTGGGTGGAGGTATGACAACAATAGGAAGGCCCTAATCATCATAAGAGTTCAAAGACAGAAAAAAATCTTCAATTTTCAGACCTTGGACTACTATGAAGGTCTGGATCTAGTCAACATGCCACTTATCAACCCAAGCCAATCAAGACAAGCTGACAGATTGGCTAAAAGAATCCAAGACAAGATCATTGTAGAGTTCAGCTTAAGAAGGAGACTTAGGCAATCAGGAAATATCATCGGTCAACTTGATGTTGAGGCAGATTCTAAGATTAGCTTCATAGGGGAAACCTTGACTGAAGGCCCAGTGATAGAACCTGAGAGCCCTGTCTCATCATCTCCAACTATTATAGAGATCCACATTCCTTCTAAGACACCTGCTGGTGAAGGTGCTTCTGAACCTCTCTCTGGCTTGAGCTCAGATGCTGCAACAAGGAATGAAGGCCAAAGCTCTCTCCACCTTGAGTCATAAAGGTCTGTGAGTGACGAAGGGAAAAGAAAGATGACATCTGAGAAGATTGAGGAGGAGGAGAGAGAGAGGAAAATGAGGCTAAGGGGAGAAAGTTCCTCTCCTGAGTCTTCAAGACTCATGGAGTCTGCAATCAAGGCTGCCCCCAGACCAGATACTCATAATGATGAGTTAAGGGCAGTCAGGATTAACTATCTGCAGACTAGGAACTATGACATAGATAGTGTCATTTCTCTTCCCTTAGATGAGTTGAATGAATTGGTTGACATGGAAAGGTCAAGAGAGAAAATGAGGTAGAAGATGCAGAACTCCTAGTACAAGTCAAAGAAGAGAGAAGAAGAAAAAGACTGTATAAACGTATGCGTACCCTCTCCCCAGTTCAAGAAAGTCCTGAACAAGAGGATGTGGTTCAACAAGAACCTTAGGTAGATAAAGAAGAAGACAGAATCAAGATGATTAACTACCCGAGTGCCACAGGCTTCTATCAGGCAGATGCACTCCTTCCCTTGCCTTATGACTATATTAAGTTTGAGTACTTAAAACAACTTAAGCTTGAATTAGTCAAGGAAAGAAAGACAACAAAGAAGAAGCTAAGGGAAGAAGCTACAAAATCAAGAGCCATAATCAAAAATAGCATGAAGAAGTCTGCTGTTAGGCAGAGGATCATGAGCTCTTGAAGCTGTATGGATTCTCCGGAAGGAGACTGGACCCATGTCTCTATCCACTATGGATGAGCATATCAGGGTAATCAAGTAGAAGATTAAGAGTGGAGAGCTCACTGACTTACACTCCACTCCAAGTCAGGCTCCACCTGAAGTGGAGGTTAAGGTTGAACAACCAGAGATAACAAACCCGGACCTCCTGCTAAAACTCAGCAAACTTCATCTTCTGATCCACAACAGGGTCAACCTCCCTCTCCTTCTGAGTTTGAGAAAGAGGAAGTCCTAACTGAGAAAGACAATGAAGATCAATCTGGTGCTGCAAACCAGTCTTCTCAGTTAAAGTTTGAAAAGAGAAAGAAGAAGATGGCTTCTAGACCAAAGCCTAAGAAGAAGAAGAAGCCTGCATCCTCTTCTAAACCAGGATGAATCAGAACAGCTTGAGGATGTGCAGCCAGAGGAGCTACCCAACTCCAATTCAAATAGCTCCTCTAGAATAGGAAGACCCATCTTGTCTTGGACATACACCACAAATCCAGAAAGATGGCATGTTATTAGAGATCAAGGCATTAAAGACATTTATACATGGCAAGATATGTTTCAGTTGCCTCTGCATGACCTCTTTCACATGAGAAGACACTTTGACAGCCTGAAGGATCTTGATCATCTTATGAAGAAAGGAATGGTGATCATCCTAATGAGGACTGTTAATATCTGAAGTTTTCAAAGTGTTTTGGTAGCATCAGCCTGGGGGAGTTTGTAGAGATTAATGAAGAGGCTGATGCAACCTAAACATCTTTAGACTTTCCTGCATGCTGCACAAGTGCATTAAAGAAGAAGCTTAGGAAGTTTCACACATGAAGCATAAAACTACTCTAAGTGTGAATCTTCCGAAGCCAAGACCAATATCTTCCGAGGCCAAACATGAATTCTTCCGAAGCCTCAGAGACAAGTCTTCCGAAGCTTCAACTCATGAAGACAGATTTCTTCCAAAGACTTTTAGTAACATGCTTTATTTGATGTACTGTTCCATAAAGCTGGACACCTTTCCGCTGCACCTCTACAAGTCACCAACTTACATGAGTTGGTGAAAAGGTCCATGCTTTTGGTAACTGTACATTGAGGTCTTGAGTCTGTAACTTTCTACTTTATGTACTTTATCCTTTTTTAATAGTTAAGGATGTGAGCTATGGCATGTCATAGTCACAAGTCAAAAGGAAATCTACCTTTTGACTCTAAAATTGATTTTGTTTGTGTCTAGTCAATTGTATCCAACTGGCTTTCAAAGTATAGCTGACTGTAGGATGTAGTATAAGTATCTCATGTTCTTGTATCTTTCGAATATGCTTTTGTAACACTTGTAATAGAACATAGAAAAGGCAATATACTACATTCTTGAAAACCATACACTTGTGTTCTTTGTGTTCTGTCTCTCTTGCATTACTTGTGTTCTTAGTATCTCAACACTTGGTTAATCCAATTTACTGTTTGATTAAAGTTTAGTTAATCTCCTCTTTGTGTTGTTGTGTTGTAACTATAACCCTTCAATGATCATGCAATAACCTTGGTTATGATAAAGAGTTAGTGAATGAGAAATCATGAATTAATAATCAATGTTATGATAAAGTAATAATGAAACATAACAAAGATAAGAGTAGTTACGAAAAAGGTTATTCCCAAAGTAAAGAAGTCTTGAAAGCCTGATAAGAGTTCATATTTGTTACATTTTAACCCTGATATGAGCTTTTCGCTCAATTAAGATAAGTTATATCTTATATACACTCTCCTGGTAGGAGTTATATCTTGTATACACTTACCTTATAGGAGTTGTGTCGTGCACACACTCACCTGATAGAAGTTGTATATTGTACACACTTACCTATAGGAGTTGTGTCTTCTCTAATTTTAACATTTCTACCCTTTTATTTAGCATCTGATTAGTCTTCTTATATTGTTCCACTTATTGTTTCATTTGAGAGAACATCGAAATGATATCATCGTTTGAGATAAGAACAAGTCCTTGAATAGACGTCCTAGATCCGAAGTGAAATGAGTACCAAGAGTTGTTTTTTTGGTCGTGTTGTCAATTTTTTTGGGATGAATGAGGAGAGGAATAAGGTGACCCAACCTAAAGCTTGAAGAAGAAAGCTTGGATTAGGATGAAATTTTTAAGAAGATTTTTGAGAAGTAGTGATTAATTACAAACTTTAGCAAAAATTAAGGATGAAAGGCACCACTTCCTCCACGGTGGGAGCCAAATTGTTTAAACAAAAATTTAACAGGTATAACTTTGTGATCAAACTCGTACATGAGGTAGTGTGCTTAAATAATTTGTATAATGAGTATGATAATAAAAATAAATAAATAACACGGTCGATTGCAAGGAAAGCCCTTGATCCCTATAAATTTTTCGCATAAAATCTTTGAAGGTTACTAATCATCATGCTACCTCTTGCATGCTACCTCTTGCTTTTCTAATTAATTGCAATGAAAGTTAACTCTAGAGCAATAGTATATCAGTACTACGTGTTACAGAGAGTTGTAAAGTGTGTTTTTAGGTCTATTAAATCGCTATGCCTCTTTATGTTTTATAACATAGACTAATTATCTGAGAATCCTAAAGATTACTCGATCTTCAGAAATGTCCGTTGGAGGTACTCTCCCACATGTCTTCAGTAACTAGAATCCGATTCTTCAAAATTGACTTAATAAATACGAGTCACCCGCCAGAACAAGTCAAAGCCAAAAGGAATAATAGTCAGTTAGTGATCGTGGGGTGTTTATTAATACTTATAATGTTTTAATTGATGATATGAATACTAGTGTCAAACATGTGTACTTTAATTGTTTTAATGTTACGGTTGCTAGAAGAAAAAAGTATGCATTTTGGAGCTTTAAGGAAGTATTGGAGCAAGTGCAAGGAACGGATGTGCAATTACACGATGTTGGAGTCAATCATAGGGTTTTGAATGAGACTTAGGGTTTTCTTCCTATTTGAACCCAGCATTAGGGTTTTGAATGAGACTTCTCCCCTGTGAATTTTGGACGTTTTGAAGGCAATTATAGAATTTTCTTTCATCATAGTTTTACCTGAATCAAACATCAACAACATCCAAGCAATCATTTAAGATCCAATCATGCCAATGATCGGCTAATCTTGTTCGTGATCTCCGGGTGATGGGGTTTTTGTAAGACTCATAGTTATTTTGTTTAACTTAAATTTATTGGATTGTTTTTGTAGTGACAATACAAATTTAACTATGGTTTTGTTAATTTAAACTAATTATCTATGTTTCAATATCCATCTATTATCATTTGATTTCAATTTTCTAGCATCGTGAGCAGTTTGGTATTTAGCATAGTGCTTAGCGTTTATGATTGGGTAATTGGATGCACGAGTTAGTATTAAAAACTTGTTTGCGATTATAACTTTAACTAGATCGTTACAAGTTCATGTCTATGTGTTCTCCAGGCTAGATTAACAAGTTTTTAAGTATCTTTGAACGTAGATCCCGGAATGTGATCGCTTTCTAATAATAGTTCTCAAAACCCTAATCAAGTTTGTTGGTTTCTTACTTGTTTTCATTTATTTACTTTTCAGCTTAAATAAAACACAAAAATATTTTCTTCTTATTATTTTAGTTTCGCATTTCAATATTTAGCTATAAAGTTTTATACTTTCAACCAATTCCTCATGGAAACGACTCTTACTTACCCGTACTAGTTATAGGTAACTAAGTCTTTAAAGTTAACTTGTTTTTATCCTATCATAACAACACGATCAAAATTCACTTTTAATAAATGCATACCATTATGTATTTCATTTGCTCATAGTTTATGATGAAACTTGGGCGAGGGCATTCAAGAATTGTTTGGTTTTGTTATAGGCTCATGGTAGAATAATATTTATTGTTAATCCTTGCTAGACAACAATTAATCACCACTATGACTCCTAGATCATGTTCTTTTTCATTCATACCAAGCAAATACTATTTCAATAGTGTTAATAAAATCTTTAAAGGAACCAACCATGTGATAATATTTTTAATCATGTCTTTTATGAAATTAAAAAATGTGAGTTATTAAGTTTAGACATGCATATCATCATAGGAAGAATTTATCTTTTGGAGAATTTCAACTTAAAGCTTTTGATATAGGCTTTAGATTAAATCCCGTTCATATCTATAAGACAATGTAACGCTTCTCCAACAATGAATTATTTTCAAGTTTTAATCAAGTATCTATTTGTGATAATCAATGACAATGGTGAACGCATCAATGTTACATCCCTTGTTTCCGCTTTAGTGGGGTGTGACAAAAGTACAACTATCTCAAGTCTATAGTAACAATAATTAATAAAGTAACATGAAGTCTTTAAATCTATGTCTAGTCACGAAGTCAATAATTCTTAGCACTTCATAGTATCTGGATGTGTTTAATGTCCAAACATGAAAAATATGCTTGAAAACGTCAACTATAAAGTTGGCGAGCTCGCAGGTTTAAGACATTAATGAGTAACTCATGTTATGGTAAGTCAAGTCAAAAGTCAAAGTATATGACAATGTTAATGCGTTACAATATAGGGTAGGACAATCAATAGACCCACAACCAAATCGAATGGCATTAAGATGTGCTAAAATCTACAATGGCCCAAGCTTAGTTCATCCAGACCTTACAGTATATTTAATCCAGTGCCAAACATTTGCATATGTTGACTATAGCTAGTAAGTCTAACAAGAATGAGTGGGGTACCACCTGATTATTATTATATAGTGGAGTTAATGGTTGTGTAATCGAAGCCAAGTCCAATAGAGTCAAATCCATTAAGTTAGACCAATCAAGTCAGTCCAGCCAAGTCAAGACCAATCAGTCAATCATCAAGTGAGGTCAAAGTCTAATTAACGTGTATAGAATAAACATAAAAGTCCAATTCTTAATTTAATGAATCAAAAGTCACTAATATAACTCAAAATTATAGTCAACAAGATTTTTTTATAAACAGTAAGTAAAAATGCCTTGAAACTCCTATGTAGTCATGAGCAAGTATGACAAGTCTCAATAATCTGAAACACGTATAATGACCGGTTATAGCCCCTATTTGGTTGCTATATGATAGGGTTTCGGCAAAAGCTATAGAGAAAGAGATCTTACGTGAATTTCTGGATGATTGTTTCCGGAGTTGCCATTAGCTATTAAACATGATCAAAAACCAATTCCAAAACTAACCCCACAAAAACTAAGAAAGGCCCATAATGGTCCTTGCTACTGCAAAACTGAAATTAAAACATAAAAGGGAAACATGAAGCGATAAGACTCCCTCCTTAAGCCCTTTTGTCCTCAAGAGTGAGCTCGTTTAAATCCGGAAACCCGCAGACATTCATTCATCCAAGAACTCCCACGTAGCTCTTGATTGGTTTGATCCTTCCATTGAACAAGACTTTGTTAGGATCAGTGATCTACGTTTGATTGATTAGAGAGTATTGCAGCGGAAATCAAACAATGAATTAGACAATCACAAGAATACAATTGATATTCGAAGTAAGAGCAAACGATTATAGAAAGAATTCTGCAAATCAAATATTTCATTCAATACGCGCTTTCGTGGTGGCAAAATGTCACCCATACAATCAGGTCAATCATCCCTTATATAAGATATGTCGTGGTGGAACATTCCTATATAGGAGATGTGACGTCTGCTGATGTCATTTGATAGTGACATCTAACAGAATTATTCAGACTACTGAAAGTTAACACAACTACTGAAGATGTCAAAATAGCTGACATCTTCTTACAAAATACTAAGTGTTAACTATCACTACAACTACTGAAAAGAAACTACTGAAACTACAACGACTGAAGAACATGCTCTTCAGTCGTTTTACAAATACTGAAACAAAAAGAAACTACTGAAAGGAAACCATCACAACAACTGAAGAATGCTTCTTCAGCTGTTGTAACAAACTCTGAAGGCTTCAGTACTTGTACTTGAACTTCAGCTGTTGTCATCAGCTGATGTCTTCAGTCTTTGTACTTCAGCTGTTGATCTTCAGTTTTTAGTCTTCAGCTGTTGATCTTCAGACTTTGGTCTTCAGCTGTTGAAGTCTTGTACTTTAGTCTTCAGCTATTGAATTTCAGTACTTTAGTCTTCAGGTCTGTTAAAGTCTTCAGACTTTGTCAAACAACTGATCAAGTCTTCAGCAGTTGTTGTGATGTCTGTGGGACTTAGAGGTTTTTCTGATCAGGCTCATTGGTTCTTTGGTCCAACAACTCCCCCTGAACCAATGCAGCCAAAACCTCTAAACTTATTGAAGATGTCCCACTTATTATGGCAGAAAGATTTGGTCTTTTTGTCTTCTAGATCAGCTCAGAAGTGACCCATGTAAGCACTGGCCTGGGAAGAAGTCTCAATGATCTGTTTGGCAAAGGATGAATGGGAACTCTGTCTTGGGGAACTGGACACAGAGCTGTTACCCCATCCATGAGATCTACTTCCCAACAATGAGTCTGTATGACTCCCTTGTATAGGCCTCAAGGAAGGTTATCTGTTCCTCCATGGTAAGCTCTTCAGCTCCTCCTTCAAAAGTGATTCTGGCCCATAATATTCAGATAGGTATTTGACCTGTTTCCCATTTTTGAGTTCCACAGTTGTTATTACTCTATAAGCAAATTCATCTGGGATTACCCTCTAAGAACAACTGGAGCTCATTCTTTCTAACTTCCTCAAGCCTCTTATATACTAACCCCTTTTCACCATTTTATTTTCCAGCATCTTTTGTGGGGTCAGGTTAGCTTTATAGGCTTTCTTGAAGTCATCTAGGATTTCCCAGGGTGATACTACAAAGACCAGTGAGATCACTTCATCTACAATCTTCTTCACTTGGCCAATGTATCTCTGTGGAATGTTTTTCTTTGAATCCTATGAGACACCCTGGGATCAGGCCAAATCCTCACTCTCTCCTTTTGATATTGAAATGTATGTTTAGAGTGTATAACCTGAGAGCGTGCTTCTTCATGTTGATGATTGAAGATGTGGCAGCATATGCTTTGTCAACTCTTCTCAACAATTCCTCATCATGTTGTTTGTGAAGCTCTTCTTCTTCTAGCTTCACTTTCACAATTTTTCTTTGAGTTTCAGGAGTAATGTTGGAGAGTGACGTTTGGCCTTAGGCAACTGTATAACAGCTGAGATTGGCAGCCTATCTTCATCTTCATCATTATCTTCTTCTTCCTCTTCTAGCCTCAGTACCCTTCTCTTCCTCTTCTGGGGTACATCATAGGCTATTGGTTTTGAGGGTAAGGGAATTGGTTTGGTGGGTTGTGGTGGGTGTTTTGGGAAAGGATTGTTTTAGTGGTTTGTGTGGGAATTTTGACAGGCTGTTCTAGCATTTTGGATGTGAGTTCGGCTTTAGATTGCTTGACTAGTTCAGTCCTGCTCCCACACCAGCTTCATTTAAGGCTTCAATAACCAATCCTTTGGTGTATACTTCAGACGAACAGATCTTGGTGGTTATTGCCAAGATGCTGTCCCTGGACCATGCCTTGATTTCAATCAATGATCTACCAAGATATTTCGCTATGAACCTGATCATGATTTCTAGCCTTTCCCTTTCCAACACATCATAACTTGCCCATCTAGCTTGGATTTCTTCAATCTCAGTCTTCTGATTTCTGAGTCAAGTTTTTCAGTGTCGTGACCTTGCCTAAACAACTGATCAATGATGTTATCCATTGATCGGCTGTGTTCGGCATCAGCCTCCTTCACCATTGTCTCCAAGTCAGTCTCCTTTTCATTCATTCTTCTTTTCTTGTATGTGACATGAAAGTCTTTAGTACTTTCAGTCACTTTCTCCATGTCAGCTTCCTTCACCTTCTCCTTCTCAGTTTCTTTCCTATCTGCAATCCTCTTTCTTTTTGCTTTCACTGACTGAATCTCCCCCTTTTTGGTTGCATTGGTTGCAAGGGTTTGATTGTCAGAAAGCCTTTGCTCACAGCATCCTCTATCAAGGGTTGTATAACTGAGGGAAGCCTCTCATCAAGGGTTTTAAGCACTATATCAGTGATAGTTGATGATGAGAGGTAAGGAATGTTGAAAGATAGCAGCTATTTGCTCAGGGGGGTTCTGTCCCTGAGAAATAGTGCCAGAAGCAGAGGCAGGTGGCTGAGTGTTTTGGAGTGGCTCTGTGTATGGGAGACCTTCAGAGGAAGGTGCCATCTGGGGTTTTGAGGGGTAGATGGTCTTTGATCCTGAGAAATTTTGGCAAGCAGCTCTTTGAGTCTGCTCACCTCATCCTCGAGGATTGTTTTGGGCTAAAACATCATAAAAGAAGCCCAGGTCATCATCAGTGTTTACTGAATCACCTGACCTCCTGATAGAATCAGGATGAACATGCTCTGAGTGTAGATCAGTAGTAGCATGTGCCCCTTGGTCATGGTACTGGGGACTTCCTGCCTCAGGACCATGTCCTTCATCGGCAGTTGCCTCTGGTGAGGTCTTATGGATAGTACCAAATTCATCCTGATCATTTGCTGAAGCAGGAGAAGTGGCAGCCTCACCAGAAATTCGAATCTCCGTTTCTACACTTGGAGATTGAATATGGTAACCCTTGTGCATGGGTGTCAGAAGCACTTTGGTCCTCCCCCTCAATGGTTGAGGCCATCCCAGTTTTGATTGGTATCTGGGGAGGAGTGAGGAATGCAACTGAGTCAGCACTTTGGCAATTATTGGTAGGACTTTGGGGGCGGTTGCAGTGGGAGAGGGTGTGAAGGCAGTATGCACCCGGGGAGAGTGGTGCGTTTCAATGGCAACCTCCTCAAGTGAGGAAGGTTCCAGATGTATAGGTGCCCCAGAGGTGGTTGCTACAGGCTCCTGTTGAGAGGAAACCTGAGCGGTTGAGGGTGAGTGAGTACGTGTATCTACTGGGGGGTTATGACCAGTAGATATAACCTGCGTTTGTGTTGCAGGGGCATCCTCAGGGGACTCATTTCCCTGAGTAGCCTTTTTGGCTTTCTTGTGTTTGGGTTTGGTGGGGACAATGGATTTGGAGGTGGTGGCTGTGGGTTCCAGCTGCGTGGGTTTTCGCAGTTTGGCAGCCAGTTTGAGTGACTGGTCTGAGTTGTGCCTGGAGTATACTTCAGGCAATACAGCCGTGGCAGGGACTCCAAGGCCAACAAGTCCCTCAGCTTTCAGCTGGTTTACTATAATGGCCATTATGAACCGAGGATATAATATCCATCGGTTAGCAATAGGCTTGGAGGCCATATCCTTGAGTTCAAGAAATAATATTTCAGAGAAATTTTAAGCTTTGTTGGTCAAGGATAGAGAATAATACCTGCTGCCACCTCGTCGACATTTGATCCCAAGAAGAAGTCTTAGGAGCTAAGCATACATTCACCATATGAAAAATTAGTCGTTCCGCATCATGGAAATGCTTCTTCAGGATGGTAGAGGCGCTGAGGTTACCCTGGTATCCATGGTGGGCAAATGATAGATCAGTGGTGCCCTTTGATACCCAGTGGGGAAAGTGGCATCATCCAGTTGTAGGGTTTGGCGAAGGATTGCTGGAGTGATGACCACCTGACGGTTGTTGACGAACGACTGGAGAGAGTCGGTGTCATTCTCCCAGTGATAGGGTGACGTTCGTCCAAAACTGGTGTAGGGATTCGGCATGAATGGTAGGATTTAGAAGGAAAGCCGTTTTGTATGGAGAGTTGATCATTAGATCAATGGCATTATCAAACTTTGTCCAGAAGGGTGATTTGGTAAGGTACAACACAGTTGTGTCGTGGTTTAGCTTCATGTTCGCCATTGATGTGAGAGAAGGTTCTGAGTTTTTGAACGTTAGGTTTGAGATGATGAAGCTCTGTAAGATAAGTATTTATAGGGTACGGGTTATAAAGCAACTGAAGGGTTTGGTTGTGGTCATCAGTAGTTTTAATCGACTGATGACGTGGTATTAACCTTCAGAGGTTGAAACAACTGAAGTCTTGGTTTTAGGCATCAGTAGTTATAAAACTACTGAAGAACATGGTTTTGTCATCATTTGTTGTAAACAGCTGACGACGTGGTGTTAGTCATCAGTAGTTGTGAAACTACTGAAGACATGGTTTTGTCATCAGTTGTTTAAGATGAAACAACAGTTTTAGAAACAACCAAAGAGAAAATTCTCATCAGTTGTTTTCATCAATTCATAGCTTTTCAGCTGTTTCATACTGTCCTCACACTTACTCATCATTTTTTGCTGTTTTTCATTGTTTCATAGGACATCATACTTGTCTGTTTGTACTGATATCAGTAGTTATAACTACATCAGTAGTTGTGACTGTATCAGTTCTTGTAACAGAATCAGTACTTATTTGTGATATGGTTACAAATGATCATCAGTACTTATTACTGAGATCATCAGTAGTTATCACTTATTCTAGCTGCAGCATACCAAGCCTTAACACTAGGTTTTGAAAGTCGAACTATCCAAAGGCTTAGTAAAAATGTCTGCAAGCTCATCAGCACTAGGCACAAACTTTGGATCAATCAGACCTTTTTCAAAACAGTCCCTAATAAAATGATGTCTGATCTCTATATGTTTGGTCCTAGAGTGCTGGACAGGATTCTTGACAATGCAAAGAGCTGAAGCACTGTCCATTAATAATGGAGTCTTAGTCTCTGTAATGCCATAATCCAAAAGTTGGTTCTGAAGCCAGAGTACCTGAGAAGTACAGCTTGCAGCAGCAATGTACTCTGCTTCAGCAGTGGATGTAGCAACAGATGTTTGTTTCTTACTCTGCCAAGAAATCAAACAGTTGCCTAGGAATTGACATCCACCAGAAGTTGACTTTCTGGTTAACTTACACCCTGCATAGTCACTATCAGAAAAAGCAACCAATTTGCAAGAGTGTCCAGTGGAATACCATAAACCTAGAGATTGTGTACCTTGCAGATATCTAAAGATCCTTTTGACTGCAATCAAGTGAGACTCTTTAGGAGCAGCCTGAAATCTAGCACAAACACACGTTGCAAACATGATATCTGGTCTAGAAGCTGTTAAGTACATCAAGGACCCAATCATACATCTGTAAAGTGTTTCATCAACACTTTACCTTTCTGATCTGCATCCAGTTGTGTGGTGTTGCACATGGGAGTAGAACAGGGCTTACAATTTTGTAAATCAAACTTATTCAAAAGATCTTTTGTATATTTAGACTGATGAATGAAAGTCCCATCAGCCTTTTGTTTGATTTGCAATCCTAGAAAGAACTGTAATTCTCCCATTGCACTCATTTCAAACTTCTTATGCATTAAATTGGTAAAGTCATCACACAACTGGGGATCAGAGGATGCAAAAAAATATCATCAACATAAATTTGAACAAGTAGCTTATGCTGATCCACCTTCTTAATGAATAAAGTTTTATCTATGGAGCCTCTAGTGAAATTATTTTGAAGAAGAAAATTGATAATGTCTCATACCAGGCTCTAGAGCTTGTTTCAACCCATAAAGAGCCTTATCAAGCTTGTATACCCAATCTGGATGTTTATTATCCTCAAAACCTGGTGGTTGACATACATAAACCTCTTCTTTTATTTTACCATATAAAAATGCACTTTTACATCCATTTGAAAAACTTTAAAATTGTGAATGCAGCATAGGCTAAGAACAATCTAATTGCCTCCAGTCTGGCTACAGGGGCAAAGGTCTCATCATAATCAATACCTTCTTCTTGTGAAAACCCCTGAACACCAGTCTGGCCTTGTTCTTAACAATAAGCCCATTTTCATCTGTTTTGTTCCTAAACACCCATTTAGTGCCTATTGCACACTTACCTGGGGGAGAGGAACCAGTTCCCACACTTGCTGTTTCTTGAACTGAAGTAGCTCAAGCTGCATGGCTTCCACCCATCCATTGTCTCTCAAAGCAACATGATAGTTCTTTGGCTCTTGCTGACTGATGAAGAGAGCATAGAAGCACAAGTTAGACAATTGACTTCTGGTTGAGACGCCAGCATTGATACCACCAATGATTTGAGACATGGGGTGATTCTTCAGCTCTTGGTGCACAATAAGATCAGTGCAAGTGTTTGTAGCCGGTTCAGCATCAGCAGATGTTGATTCAGATTCTTGAAACCAAGTATTAGATGGCAAATCAACGATGTAGAGGAATCAGAAATCTCATCAGCATTTGTTGTGGATGGAGCTGCTGAAGGTACAGGAACATCAAGTTTAGCAGACTCAGGCAGTTGGTCACTGAACTTGAAAAGGTGAGTACTGATATCATCATCATCTTCAGTACCACCAGGTGGAAGACTTGCTGCAGAAGATGATTTATCCACATGATCTGCAACAGCTGGAGTTTGATAAGGAGCATATTGCAGTATGTCCAGATCAACCTCCACAGGGTTTTGTGGAATTTTATCCTTAGGAGATTCATTGAATTTCACATGCAAGGTTTCTTCAACTATCTTTGTTCTGCAGTTGAAGACTCTGTAAGCCTTGCAAGTGGATGAATAACCTACAAAATACCCTGCATCCACCTTAGGATCAGTTTGTGGAGTTGACCCTTTGTGTTGAGAATGAAACAAGGACATCCAAAGGCTCTAAAGAATGAAATCAAAGGAGCCAAATGATGTAGAGCTTCATATGGAGTCTTCATCAACCTCTGATTTACTAACACTCTATTCTGCACATAGCAAGCTGTATTGACAGCTTCAGCCCAAAAGGTCAAAGGCAAACCAGAGTCAGCCAACATGGACCTTGCAGCTTCAATTAAAGTCCTGTTCTTTCTCTCCACTACTCCATTTTGTTCTGGAGTCCTTGGGATGCTAAACTGCCTTTTGATTCCTTTTGAAAGATAAAAATCATCAAGTGTATGGTTTCTGAATTCAGTACCATTGTCACTCCTTATACACTTGACTGATAGGGAATACTGCTTCTCAACATACAGCACAAAGTTTATAATCTTCTGAGCAACCTCATCCTTTGAATGTAGAAAGAAAGTCCATACGAATCTGGAGTAATCATCCACAATTACCAGACAGTATTTCTTCTTTGCCATGCTCATCACTCTCACAGGACCAAATAGATCCATGTGCAGTAACTGCAAGCAGGCAGTGGACTTAGGTTCTTCAATGGGAGGGAATGAGACTTTGTGCTGTTTTCCTTTCAAACAAGCAGTGCAGGCTTCATCACAGTGGAACTCCTTTATTGATAAACCTCTCACTAAACGATTGTGGATCAGCTGATTCATGTTTCTGAGATTGACATGACCCAGCCTTCTATGCCATAGTTTAGATTCCTGAAGAGAGGCTTTGGAGAACAGGCATGGATGACCCTTCAAATCAATCTTCTTTGACAAATCCAAGGCATACACTCTTCCGATCCTGTTGGCCTTCAGGAGAGTATGTTCATCCATTACCTTGTCAATCAGCCTCAGAACTTGGGAAGACAGAATCCTGCAGTTCTGGCTTGTGAAAAGTGCAACATGCCCTTTATCACACATCTGACTGACACTCAGCAGATTATACTTGAGATTCTCCACATGGTTGACATCATCAAACGGATTTGTCCATTAGACACATATCCTTTCCCAATGATGTAACCTCTGGCATCATTTCCAAATGAAACAAATCCCTTCTTTCCTTGAGAGTAGTCATTAAGAAGAGAACTGCTCCCAGTCATATGCATAGATCCTCCACTGTCCACATACCAGATGCTCCTTTGGCATGTTGAAGAACCCTGCATAAAAGAAAACTAGTTAGATTTTGAGACCCAACCTTTTTGGTTTTGGGTCTGTTTTCATCAACAGATGCAACCATAACTTGTTTCTTATGATTAACAGCTGAAAGAAGGAGATGGTGCTGAAATGGATTCCTTGGATTTGGGCTTGGAATGCCTTTTCAGTGATTTGATCACAGGTGCATCTAGTTGGTTAACTCTCCCCAACAAATGCTGAACCATCATAACAAGTTGTGTCTGATTTGTAGCCAAAGCTTTCAGCTCTTGTGACATATCAGTACTTGTGTTTGATGAGTTCCTGTGATCCACCATTTCCTCCTTAAATTAACAGACTTAGTCTGATGTTTATCATGAGGAGCACCATCAGCTGTTTGTGATGAACCTTATCCTTCTTTTTGGATTTGGTTGAAGGCTTGGGTTTATCACAATGGAATGATTGCGGTACAAACTTGGTCTCAAACTCAGTTTTCATTTCATCCATCTGGATTTTAATGAGCTTATCTCTATTGAGTTTGGAACCCTTCTGTACCAACATTCATCAGAAAGATGATTGAATTTACCACATATTTCACATGGCTTATTCTTCATCTTGGATTGATCAACTGCTGATGTGGAAACTACTGAAGGTGTGCTCTTCAGTACTTTCCTCCTTTCAGTAATTTTGTTCAGTACTGAAGAATCTGTAACAACTGAAGAGTTGTTCTTCAGCTGTTCATTGTCAGCAGTTGTTAATCCATTTATTTCAGCTGATTTGAAATGCTTTTCAGTTGTTGTAACTTGCCCTTCAGTACTTAAGTTACTTTGAGGACAACATTGAAATACTCAGCTTCATGTGCTTATCAGTAGTTAACCCATCAGCCAATTGACTTGCTGAGGTATCAACCTTATTTCATCTTGTGATTTTGGGAGATCACTTGAGGATGATGCACATGATGATGTGGTTTGGAGATTGCTTTCACCTTCAGATTTTACTATTGGTTTTGGAGTAAAATCTGTGGAGGTGCAATATGGTTGTAACCAATTCCAAACTTCACATTCGAAGCAGATTGCTTACTGAGCAGCATTTCAAATCCCTTGCAGGATGACACCCAGCGGTCACACTCAACTTGGGTAACTGCAAGTTTTTCTTTGAGTTCCTTATGGTTCTCAAGAATGACCTCTAGCTTAGCCTTTTCATCATTTAATTGGCATTTAAGCTTATAAATCTCATCATCTTTGTCCTTAAGGACAGACTCATATTCAGCTTTTCTTTTGGAAATAGTTTGCTCAAGCTCTAGATTTTGATTAATTACAGCTACATTTGCTTCTCTAATAGAGACAAATGCATCTATGCAAGATTCAGAACAAAGCTTGGCCTTAGCCTCAGAGGATACCTGGGTTACCTGTGAAGAAGATGCATTGGAGCATGAACCCTCAGTAGATTCCAGGGCCATGAGAGCTAGATTCCCAAAGGATGTTCACCACCATGTTGACCATCACCAGTAAATAATTGCTCAGTACCAGAGAGATCATCTGGTAAACTGCTCCAATCAACATTACCAGGGTGAAAAAGCTGTGATGAGGTTGTGATTGAGATGGTAGAGGCTCAGGTAATGCTTGTGGTTGTTGTGCAGTAGGAACTTGAACTGGATTTGGCTGAGGCATGTAATAGCAGGATACGGATATGACATTGGACCCTGAGACACAATATGCAGGCGAAACAGGTTGTGAATGATGACCAGAACTAGCAGGATGTTGCCCCCTGTTTTGTGGACTAGTGCTTGGAAAAGTCACAAAGGTGCAGAGGAGTTAGATCCAGATGATCTACACTCTCTTGCAAAGTGTCCAAGCCTTTGGCATTTGTGACACCTCAACTTACTCTTGTCAAAACCAACTTTGGTTTTGCCAGAGAGTCCTGGAAATTTCCTGCCAGTCCTCTTGTAGAACTTCTGAGATCTGATATTAATCAAGGCCATTTGGCTCAGAATATCCATCTCTTCTAGATCATCATCAGCTATTCCTTTCAAATCATCCATGATAAAACATAAATTGTCACTATTACAGCCTGAGTGACTATCAACACCAACAATGCATGATCTGAACTGTTTGAAGAGAAATCTATATGCTCATCATAATTACTTTCAGATGCAGCATATCTGACTCATGACCAACCAAGGCAGTGTTCCCTGGTACAAAGTCATCAGTGAGCTTTCCTGATGATGCCAGTTTCCTTTTGTGCTCTATCTCTCTCTCAAATGTAAGCAGTTTCCCATGAAGTTGGGTGAGAGATAGTTTATCCAGATTTGCACTGGAGCGTAGGACAATATGTATGTGTCCCATCTCTCAGGCAGTGATCTAAGGAATCTGTTGTTCATCTGGCTATTGGTAATTCATGTTTGACCATTTTTAGCTCAGAGATCAAACTGGAAAAACGCTCAAACTGTTGAGTTAGGTCTCACCCTTCCTATGAGAGAATGTTTTACATTGTTGGGCAAGGATTTCTCTGTTGTTTGCTAAGACCTCATCAGTTCCACCGAATTGTTCCTTCAGTGCATTCCAGAGGTCATGAGCAGTTTCATGATGCATAAGCCCTGAATAGATTTCATTCGGCAGTGCCATGGCCAGAATTCCATGGGCTTTAGCATCAATCTCAAACAGTTTCCGATCTTCATCTGAGTATGTTCCTTCTTCTTCGGAACCATTTGATTGGTTTCCGGATGTTCACCATAGGCTTATGTGGACCATGTACCACCGATGTCCAACAACCTGAACTGTTAACAGACAGGTGATGAAGCATTCTTCGTTGCCATATGTTATACTCAGTCCTAACCAGCATCGGAGGCTTGGTTGAAGAACCAGTATTGTGAGGGTCATTAGAAGGAGTAGTCATTCTCAGGTCAACCAAAATCAATCAAGTTTTTAACAGATTTAGAGCAAAAAACAACAAACCAAATTGAACAGGAAAACAAAAAGCATAAAACGAAAGTAGTAGAAATTCAATTGAACTATAACGATTCTTGCAAATATGCTAATTCAATCAAATGCAGATATCGATTAGCAGTTTCAATGATCAATGTTAGATGACAATGATTAACCCGCTCTAATACCAATTGTTAGGATCCGTGATCTACGTTTGATGATTAGAGAGTATTGCAGCGGAAATCAAACAATGAATTAGACAATTCACAAGAATACAGTGATATTCGAAGTAAGAGCAACGATTTGACAGGATCAGCGATCACAAGTTTGATGTATTAGGATACAAAGCAGCGGAATACAAACAAGAATTAGACAAATTGTAGCAAGCAATCGATATTGTAAGCATTAAGAGCGCATACGGTTATAGGGAGAGAATATATATTCTGATTTCAAGGAATGTTTATAGATGTAGAATATTCTAATCAAATCATTCATTCATTCCATTCATTCATCCATCGTTACAATAAGTTGTCACTCCTTATATAGAGTGCAACAATCACTGCTGTTATCACGGAAAGTGACAACTGGCAGATCTAATACAAAAATAACTAATTCTTAACAAACTACTGAAATGTTCACAACTACTGAGAACATATCAGCGTGTGTAAGTACAAAATATAAAACTACTGAAACTACAACGACTGAAGAACAAGCTCTTCAGTCGTTTTACAAAACTACTGAAACATAAAAAACAAATATAAAACTACTGATATCACAACTACTGAAGAAGTACTCTTCAGCAGTTGTGACAAACTACTGAGGCTTCAGTACTTGATCTTCAGACTTTGACCTTCAGGGTTTCATCAGCTGATGACTTCAGTAGATATCATCAGCTGATGTCTTCAGTCTTTGTCTTCAGACTTTGTACATCAGTTGTTGATCTTCAGCACTTGTAAACTCTTCAGCTGTTGTACTTCAGTACTTTGGTCTTTCAGCTTCAGCACTTGTGCTCTTCAGCTGTTGAGGTCTTCAGCACTTGATCTTCAGCTGTTGAAGTCTTCAGCACTTGTCAAACTACTGATGAGGCTTTCAGCAGTTGTTGTGATACCATGTGGGACTTAGAGGTTTTCTGATCTTGGCTCATTGGTTCTTTTGGTCCAACAAACTCCCCTGAACCAATGCAGCCAAAACCTCTAACTTATTTATTCTCCACTTATTGATGGCAAAATGTTGGTCTTTTCCTTCTTGATCAGTAGAGAAGATGACCCATGTAAGCTCCGGCCTGGGAAGAAACCTCAAATATTTGTTTGGCAGAGTATGAATGGGAACTCTGTTTTGGGGAACAGGACACAGAGTTGTTATCCCATTCATGAGATTCACTTCCCCATAATGAGTCTGTACGACTCTCTTGTGTAGCCTCAAGGAAGGTGATTTGTTCCTCCATGGTTAGCTCTTCAGCACCTCCTTCAAACAATGATTCAGGCCCATAATACTCAGACAGGTATTTGGCCTGTTTCCCATTCTTTAGCTCCACAGTTGTTATTATTCTGTAAGCAAACTCATCCGGGTGATTACCTCTAGGAACAACTGGAGCTCATTTTTCCTGACTTCCTCAAGCTCTTGTAAACTAACCCCTTTTTCACTATTTTGTTTTCCAGCATCTTCTGAGGGGTTAGATTAGCTTTGTAGGCCTTCTTGAAGTCTTCTAGGATTTCCCAGGGTGAAACTACAAAGACCAGAGAGATCACTTCATCTACGATCTTTTTCACCTGGCCAATGTATCTCTGAGGTATATGTCTTATGAATTCTAGAGAGACCCTGGGATCAGGCCAAATCCTCACTCTTTCCTTTTGATATTGAAAGGTATGCCTGAGAGTGTAAAGTCTGAGGGCTTGCTCCTTCATATTGATGATAGAAGATGTGGCTGCATAAGCTTTGTCAACTCTCTTCAGCAATTCCTCATCATGCTGTTTATGAAGCTCTTCTTCTTCTAGCTTCACTTTAACCATTTGTCTCTGGACTTCAGGAGTGATTGCTGAGGAGTGACTTGTGGCCTTAGGCAACTGAATCACAGCTGAGAGCGGCAGCCTGTCTTCATCATCTTCTCATCATCTTCTAGCCTCAATATCCTTCTCTTCTTCTTCAAGGGTATATCATCGGCTATGGGTTTTGAGGGTAAGGGAGTTGGTTGGTGGGTGGGTTGTGTTTTGGGTGGTTTTGGTGTGGGAATGTTGACAGGGTTCTAGCATCCTTGAGGTGAGTGTGGCTTTTGATTGCTTGGCTAGCTCAGTCCTGCTCCCAGCACCCGCTTCATTCAAAGCTTCAATAACAAGCCCTTAGTATATGCTTCAGACGAACAGATCTTGGTGGTGATTGCCAAGATACTGTCCCTGGACCAAGCTTTGATTTCGATCATTGATCTTCCAGATATTTTGCAATAAATCTAATCATGATTTCAAGCCTTTCTCTTTCTAACACTTCATAACTTGCCCATCTATCTGGATTCTTCAATCTCTAGTCGTCGAATCTCAGAGTCAAGTTTATTGGTGTCATGGCCTTGCCTAAAAGCTGATCAATGATGTTGTCCATTGATCTGCTGTGTTCGGCATCAGCCTCTTTTATCAGTAGCTCCAAGGCTTTATCTTCAGCAATGTGCTCATCAGCACCTTTCTTTCGCTTGTAGGTGAGCATTGGTTGCTGTTCTTTCTCCTCCTTTTGGGCTTGCTTCGCTTCCTTCTTTTCCTCGGATCTTTTCCTCTTCTTTTCTTTCACTGCAGTACTCTCCCCCTTTTTGGATGCATTGGAGGAAGGGGTTTGTACCGCAGAAAGAGTTTTGGACAGCAGCATCAATCAAGGGCTGTAAAGTTGAGGAAAGCCTCTCATCAATGGCTTTGGTCACAATATCAGTGATTATGGGTGTGATGAGAGGGAGGGAATTTTGGAGTACAGCACCTATTTGCTCAGGAGGGTTCTGTTCCTGAGAAGTAGGGCCTGAAGCAGAGGCAGGTGGTTGAGTTTGGAGTGGCTCAGTGTTTGGGAAACCTTCAAGTGAAGGTGCCATCTGTGGGTGGGTAGAGGCAGATGGTCTTTCTCCTTGTGAGAGTTGGTCAAGTAGGTTTTGCAGCCTACTGACTTTCTCTTCAAGGATTGTGTTCTGGGCAAGAACATCATAGAAAAAGCCCAGGTCATCATCAGCCGAAGCTGAATCATCTGACCTCCTGCTTAGAGCAGGATTTACATGCACTGGGTGTAGACCAGTTGGTGCATGTGCCCCTTGTGCTTGGTACTGGGGACTTCCAGCCTCAGGACAATGTCCATCATCAGCTGTTGCCTCTAGTGAGGTCTTAGCAATGTTACCAGCCTCACTCTGGTCATGTGCTGAGTCAGAGGAGGTGGCAGCCTCACTAGATATTCTAAGCTCCTTGTCTACACCAGGAGATAGAAGTGGGAAAACCCTGTGCTGTGGGTTCTCAAGTGCACTGTGTTCCTCCCCCTCAATTGTAGAGGTATTCCCAGTAGTAAGTGGTTTCTGGGGAGGGGTGAGGAGTGCAATTGAGTCAGCACTTGTGCAACTATTAAAGTTGGGCTGTGAGGGGCGGTTGTTTGGGGTGAGGGGATAGAAGCAGTGTGCACCTGGGGAGGTTGGTGCTCTTCAATGGCAATCTCCTCAAGTGAGGAAGATCCCAGATATGTAGGTGCCCCTTGTGTGGTTGCTGCAGGCTCCTGTTGAGAGGAAGCCTGAGCGGCTGTGGCTGGAGGAGTCATTGTATCCACTAGGGGGTTTGGACTAGTGGATATATCCTGCGTTTGTGTTGCAGGGGCATCCTCAGGGGACTCAATTCCCTGAGTAGCCGTTTTGGGTTTCTTTTTGGTGGGTTTGGTGGGGACTTTGGATTTGGAGGTGGTGGCTGTGGGTTCCAGCTGCGTGGGTTTTCGCAGCTTGGCAGCCATTTTGAGTGTCCGGTCAGAGTTGTGCCGGGAGTATACTTCCGGCAGAACAGCCGTAGCAGGGACTCCCAAGCCAACAAGTCCCTCAGCATTAAGCTGGTTGTAATGATGGCCATTATGAACCGTGGATATAGTATCCAACGGTTGGCAGTTAGTTTTTGAGCCATATCCTTGAGCTCTAAAAATATTATTTCTGAAAAATTAAGTGGTTGTTGCTCAAGAATAGAATACATTACCTGCTGCCATTTTGTCGACATTTGATCCCAAGACGACGTCTTAGGGGCCAAACATACATTCACCATGTGAAAATAGGCGCTCAGCGTCATTAAAGTGTTTTGATAGTGGAGGCACTGAGATCGCCTTGATATCCATGTTGAGCAAAGGATAGATCTATGGTGCCCTTCGGATATCCAGCAGGAGAAGTAGCATCATTCAGTGAAGAATTTGGCGGATTATTGCAGGAGTGATGACTACTTCTTTGTTGTTGACGACCGACTGGAGGGATGGTGTGTGTTCTCCCCAGTGGTAACAGTAACGTTCATCCAAAATTGGTGCAAGGATTCGGCATGTAATGGGATTCAGAAGAAATGCCGTGTTGTATTGGGAGACTGAACCATAAGATCGATAGCAGTATCGAACTTAGTCCAGAGGCGATTTAGTGAGGTAGGCAACACAGTTGTGTCGCGGTTTAATTTGCATAGACGCCATTGAGAAGAGGGTTTGGAGAGGAACGTTAGGTTTGAAGAAGATGAAGCATTGAGAGCTAAGGTTAGGGATATATATAGGGTACGGGTAAGGAAAACGACTGAAGGATGTGGTGTTAGTCATCAGTAGTTTTAAACGACCGTTGACATGGTATTATCCTTTCAGACGTTGAAACAGCTGAAGTCGTGGTGTTAGGCATCAGTAGTTTAGAAAACTACTGAAGACCGTGGTTTTGACTTCAGATGATTGAAACAACTGAGGACTTGGTGTTTGTCATCAGTAGTTATGAAACTACTGAAGACAGTGGTTTTGTCATCAGCTGTTGTAAACAACTGAAGACTTGGTATTAGTCATCAGTAGTTATAAAACTACTGAAGACGTGGTTTGCTTCAGTTGTTTAAAATGAAACAGCAGTTGTACAAACGACTGAAGAGAAAGTTCTCTTCAGCTGTTTTCGTCAATTCTTAGCTTTTCAGCTGTTTCAAACTGTCCTCAACACATTCATCAGTCTTTTTGGCTGATTTCAGTTGTTTCATAGGACATCAGTACTTATCTGTTTTTACTGATTGCAGTAGTTGTAACTGCATCAGTAGTTGTAACTACATCAGTAGTTTAGAACAGATGAAGTACTTCAGTACTTGTGAGACATTTAGCCTTCAGTAGTTATAAAAACTACTGAGGGTAAAAGAGCTCATCAGTACTTATATGTGACATAGGTACTCATGATCATCAGTATGAATTACTAAGATCATCAGTAGTTGTCACTTATTCTAGCTGCAGCATACCAAGCCTTAACACCAGGTTTTGGAAAGTTGAACTATCCAAAGGCTTAGTAAAAATGTCTGCAAGCTCATCAGCACTAGGCACAAACTTAGGATCAATCAGACCTTTTTCAAAACAATCCCTTATAAAATGATGTCTGATCTCTATATGTTTGGTCCTAGAGTGCTGGACTGGATTTTTGACAATGCAAAGAGCTGAAGCACTATCCATTAACAATGGAGTCTTAGTCTCTGTAATGCCATAATCCAAAAGTTGGTTTTGAAGCCAGAGTACCTGAGATGTACAACTTGCAGCAGCAATGTACTCTGCTTCAGCAGTGGATGTAGCAACTGAGGTCTGTTTCTTGCTCTGCCAAGAAATCAAGCAGTTGCCTAGGAATTGACATCCACCAGAAGTTGATTTCCTGGTCAACTTACACCCTGCATAGTCACTGTCAGAAAAAGCAACTAATTTACCAGAATGTCGGTAGAATACCATAAACCTAGAGATGGAGTGCCTTGCAGATATCTAAAGATCCTCTTGACTGCAATCAGATGAGACTCTTTAGGTGCAGCCTGAAATCTAGCACAAACACATGTAGCAAACATAATATCTGGTCTAGAAGCTGTTAAATACATCAAGGACCCAATCATACATCTGTAAAGTGTTTCATCAACCACTTTACCTTTCTGATCTGTGTCCAGTTGTGTGGTGCTGCTCATGGGAGTAGAACAAGGCTTACAGTTTTGTAAATCAAACTTTTGCAAAAGATCTTTTGTATATTTGGACTGATGAATAAAAATTCCATCAGCCTTGTTTTGATTTGCAACCCCAGAAAGAACTGTAATTCTCCCATGGCACTCATTTCAAACTTCTGTTGCATCAACTTTGTAAAGGCATCACACAACTTTGGATCAGAGGATGCAAAAATGATATCATCTACATAAATTTGAACAAGTAGATTATGCTGCCCAGCTTTCTTAATGAATAAAGTCTTATCTATGGAGCCTCTAGTGAAATTGTTTTCCAGAAGAAAGTTTGATAATGTCTCATACCAGGCTCTGGGAGCTTGTTTTAACCCATAAAGAGCTTTATCAAGCTTATACACCCAATTAGGATGTTTATTGTCCTCAAAGCCTGGAGGTTGACATACATAAACTCTTCTTTAATTTTCCATACAAAAATGCACTTTTGACATCCATTTGAAAAACTTTAAGGTTTTGATAAGCAGCATAAGCTAAAAACAATCGAATTGCTTCCAGTCTGGCTACAGGGGCAAAGGTTTCATCATAATCAATACCTTCTTCTTGTGCAAACCCCTGAACAACCAGTCTGGCCTTGTTCTTAACAATAAGCCCATTTTCATCAGTTTTGTTCCTAAACACCCATTTAGTGCCTATTGCACACTTACCTGGAGGTAGAGGAACCAGTTCCCACACTTGCTGTTTCTTGAACTGAAGAAGCTCAAGCTGCATGGCATCAACCCATCCATTGTCCTTTAAAGCAATGTGATAATTCTTTGGCTCTTGCTGACTGATGAAGAGAGCATAGAAGCAGAAATTTGACAATTGACTTCTTGTTGATACTCCAGCAGTGATATCACCAATGATTTGAGACATAGGGTGATTCTTCAGATCTTGATACACAATGAGATCTGTGCAAGTGTTTGTAGCAGGCTCAGCAGCAACAGATGGTGATGGTGAATCATTTCCTTGAAACCAATCAGTGGATGGTAATTCAAAGGAAGTTGAATTCGAAGAAATCTCATCAGCATTTGTTGTGGATGGTGCTACTGGAGCTACAGGAACATCAGGTCTAGCTGAGTCAGGCAGCTGATCACTAAACCTGAAGAGGTGAGTACTGCAATCATCATCATCATCAGCAGTACACCAGGTGTGTGAACTGTTGACAGGAGCAACAGCAGGAGTTTGATAAGGAACATATTGCAGTATGTCCAAATCAAATAACTCCACAGGACTTTGTGGAATCTTGTCCTTTGGAGATTCATTAAACTTAACATGTAGAGTTTCTTCAACCATCTTTGTTCTGCAGTTGAAGACTCTGTATGCCTTGCAAGTAGATGAATAACCAACAAAACCCTGCATCCACTTAGGATCAAATTTATGGAGTTGATCCTTTGTGTTGAGAATAAAACAGGGACACCCAAATGCTTTGAAAAATGAAATCAGAGGAGCCAAATGATGGAGAACTTCATATGGAGTCTTCATCAACCTCTGATTTACTAAAACTCTATTTTGCACATAACAAGCTGTGTTGACAGCTTCAGCCCAAAAGGTCAGTGGCAAACCTGAGTCAGCCAGCATGGACCTTGCAGCTTCAATGAGGGTCCTGTTCTTTCTCTCCACTACTCCATTTTGTTCTGGAGTCCTTGGAATGCTGAACTGCCTTTTGATTCCCTTTGAAAGATAGAAGTCATCAAGTGTATGATTTCTGAACTCAGTTCCATTGTCACTCCTAATACACTTGACTGGAAGGGAATACTGCTTCTCAATGTACAGCACAAAGTGAATAATCTTCTGAGCAGCCTCATCCTTTGAATGTAGAAAGAAAGTCCATACAAATCTGGAGTAATCATCCACAATTACCAGACAGTATTTCTTCTTTGCCATGCTCATTACTCTCACAGGACCAAATAGATCCATATGCAGTAATTGCAAGCAGGCAGTGGACTTAGGACTTCAATAGGAGGAATGAGACTTTGTGCTGTTTTCCTTTTAAACAAGCAGTGCAGGTTTCATCACAGTGGAACTCCTTTATTGGTAAGCCTCTGACTAAACTATTGTGGGTAAGCTGATTCATGTTTTTGAGATTAACATGACCAAGCCTCCTGTGCCACAGTTTAGATTCTTGAGAAGAGGCTTTGGAAAATAGGCAAGGATTGCCTTTGAGATCTATCTTCTTAGAGAGATCTAAGGCATACACTCTTCCTGTCCTGTTGGCTTTCAGGAGAGTGTGATCATCCAACACCTTGTCAATCAAGTGCAAAACTTTGGATGACAGAATCCTACAGTTTTGACTGGTGAAAAGGGCAACATGGCCTTTATCACACATTTGACTGACACTCAAGAGATTGTACTTGAGATTTTCCACATGATTAACATCATCAAATTTGATTTCTCCATTGGAGACAAAGCCCTTACCGATGATGTAACCCCTAGCATCATTGCCAAAAGAGACAAATCCCTTCTTTCCTTGAGAGTAGTCATGAAGAAGAGAGCTGTTCCCAGTCATGTGCATAGATCCCCCACTGTCTACATACCAGATGCTACTTTGGCATGTTGAAGAACCCTGCAAAAATAAACAATCAGTTAGTTTTAGAGACCCAAACCTTTTTGGTTTTGGGCCTGGTCTCATCAATAGATGGTAAACTAACAGGTTTATTTGAAACAACAGCCTGAGAGGAAGAAGATGGTGTAGAAGAGGAGTCCTTTGGCTTGGACCTCCTTTTCTGTGGTTTCAACATAGGAGAATCTAGTTGGTTAACTCTACCCAACAGATGTTGTACCATCATCACCAGCTGTGTCTGATTTTGTGATAAAGCTTTCAGCTCATCAGACACATTGCTAGTGGAGTTTGATAAGTTCCTATGTTGCACCTTTTCTTTGAGCACCCTCAGCTGTCACCTGTTTAACCCCTTCCTTTTGGATTTCTTTGAGGACTTAAGGGTTACAGGATTTGATGTTGCTGATACAAATGTGGTCTCAAACTCAGTTTTCATTTTTACCATTTTCTCATTAATTTCTTCTTTTTGTTTGAGTTTGGAACCTCTTTTGTACCAACAATCATCTGTAAGATGATTGAACAAACCACATACTTCACATGGTTTCTTCTTCATCTTAGGTTGATCATCAACTAAAGAGGGTGAAGCAACAGAAGACTTGTTCTTCAATGCTTTGGAAGCATTGTTTGCTTTCTTGACAGCCTCTTTAGTAGTCTTCAAACTCTTTCTACTGCAGTTTTCTTCTCTTCAGTACTGACAGCAGTTGAAGTTTGAACTTCAGGTGTTAAATCCTGCTCTCTAGTCCTTTCAGGACCTTCAGATTAACTCCTGAGTTGATCAACTCATTAATCATGTGAATGTCAGCATTTGAACCATCAACATCAGCTGATAGGTTCAAAGAGGGCTTGATGCTGACTGCTACTTCTGATTGTGCTGTATCAGAAGGTAGATCACATGATGTGATGGATTGGTTATCACTCTCACCATCAGATTCTACCTCTGCTCTTGGGGTAAAATCTGTAGGTGGAGCAGTGTGATTGTAACCAATTCCAAACTTCACATTTGAAGCAGATTGCTTACTAAGAAGCATTTCAAAACCTTTGCATGATTGTACCCATCTATCACACTCGACCTGGGTAACTGCAAGGGTTTCTTTGAGATCTTTGTACTTCTCTAGAAGTACTTCTTCTCTAGCCTTATCATCAATTATTTGGCAATTCAGTTTATAAATCTCATCATTTTTATCTTTGAGCACAACTCAAACTCAGCTTTGTTTTTGGAAATTATTTGTTCTAGCTCAATGTTCTTATTAATTAGAGCTACATTTGCTTCTCTAATGGAAGCAAATGCTGCTATGCATAGTTCAGAACATAATTTGGCTTTTGCCTCAGAGGATACCTGTGATACCTGAGGTGTAGAGGCATTAGAAAATGCAGTATCAGCAGACTCCAAATCCATAAGAGCTAGATTCCCAAAAGGACTATCACCACCATGTTGACTAGCACCTGAGAACAGTTGATCATGACCAGACAAGTCATCTGGTAAACTGCTCCAGTCAACAACTCCTGGGGTGAAGAAGCTGTTTTGTTGTGAGATTGGGAGGCTGAGGTTCTGGTAGTGCATGAGGTTGTGGTGCCATAGGAACTTGAACTTGATTTGACTGTGGCATGTAATAACAAGGGTACGGATATGGCATTTGACCCTGAGGAACAAAATATGCCGGAGATTGTTGTTGAGAATGATGACTAGAGGTGACAGGATGTTGCCCTCTGTGTTGTTGACTTTTGCCAGGAAAAGTCACAAAGGGTGCAGTGGAGTTAGATCCAGTTGATCTACACTCTCTTGCAAAGTGTCCAAGCCTTTGGCATTTGTGACACCTCAACTTGCTCTTGTCAAAACCAACTTTGGTTTTGCCAGAGAGTCCTGGGAATTTTCTTCCAGTTCTTTTATAGAACTTCTGAGATCTGATATTTATCAAGGCCATTTGGCTCAAAATATCCATCTCTTCTAAGTCATCATCAGCAATCCCCTTGAGATCATCCATAATGAAGCATAGATTGTCATTATTACACCCAGTAAACTGACCATCAACACTCACAAATGCAGAATCAGAAGTGCTTGAAGAGAAATTAATATGCTCATCATACTGGCATTCAGATGAAGCATATTCTGACTCATGACCCACCAAGGCAGTGTTGCCTTGTACAAAGTCTTCAGTGAGCTTTCCAGATGAAGACAGCTTTCTCTTCTGTTCTATCTCTCTCAAAAGTGAGCAGTTTCCCATGGAGTTGGGTGAGAGATAGTTTGTCCAAACTTGCACTGGAGCGTAGGACAATAGTATATGTGTCCCATCTCTCAGGCAGTGATCTGAGAAATCTGTTATTCATCTGAATATTGGTGTATTCAAGTTTGACCATTTTTAGTTCAGAGATCAAACAAGAGAACCGCTCATATTGTTGAGTCAGTGTCTCACCTTTCTATGAGAGAATGTCTCATATTGTTGGGCAAGAATTTCTCTATTATTTGCCAAGACCTCATCTGTTCCTCCAAATTGTTCTTTCAAGGCATTCCAGAGGTCATGGGCAGTTTCATGATGCATTAGCCCAGATAGATTTCATTGGCAGTGCCATGGCCAGAATCCATGGGCTTTTGCATCAATTTCAAGCAACTTCTTATCCTCATCTGAGTATTGCTCCCTCCTCTTCGGAACCATTTGATTGGTTTCCGGGTTATTCACCATAGGCTGTGTGGACCATGTACCACTGATGTCCAACAACCTGCGCTGTTAACAGACAGGTGATGGAGCATACGTCTTTGCCATATGTTATACTCATTCCTAACCAGCATTGGTGGCTGGTTGAGGAACCAGTATTGTGAGGATCATTGGAGGGAGTAGTCATTTTCAGTTCAAAAACAATTTAGTTCAAGCTTTTAAAAGTTTTAGACAGACCACAACAAACTCAATGAGAACCAAGAAAAGATCTCAGGATGAATGAGCAGAAATACAGAAAATTCAATCTCTATAACCGTTTCTTGCAAAAACAAAAGCTAATTCAATCAAACTTAGATCTTGAATAGCAGTTTCAATGATCAATTATTAGATCGATCAATGATTAACCGCTCTGATACCATTTGACAGGATCAGCGATCACAAGTTTGATGTATTAGGATACAAAGCAGCGGAATACAAACAAGAATTAGACAAATTGTAGCAAGCAATCGATACTTGTAAGCATTAAGAGCGCATACGGTTATAGGGAGAGAATATATATTTCTGATTTCAGGAATGTTTATAGATGTAGAATATTTCTAATCAAATCATTCATTCATTCATTCATTCACATATTACAATAAGGTGTCACTCCTTATATAGAGTGCAACAATCACTGCTGTTATCACGGAAAGTGACAACTGGCAGATCTAATACAAAAATAACTATTCTTAACAAACTACTGAAATGTTCACAACTACTGAGAACATATCAGCGTGTTAAGTACAAAATATAAAACTACTGAAACTACAACGACTGAAGAACAAGCTCTTCAGTCGTTTTAAAAAACTACTGAAACATAAAATATAAAACTACTGATATCACAACTACTGAAGAAGTACTCTTCAGCAGTTGTGACAAACTACTGAGGCTTCAGTACTTGATCTTCAGACTTTGACCTTCAGGTGTTTCATCAGCTGATGACTTCAGTAGATATCATCAGCTGATGTCTTCAGTCTTTGTCTTCAGACTTTGTACATCAGTTGTTGATCTTCAGCACTTGTAAACTCTTCAGCTGTTGTACTTCAGTACTTTGGTCTTTCAGCTTCAGCACTTGTGTTCTTCAGCTGTTGTACTTCAGCACTTTAGTTCTTCAGCTGTTGAGTCTTCAGCACTTGATCTTCAGCTGTTGAAGTCTTCAGCACTTGTCAAACTACTGATGAGGCTTTCAGCAGTTGTTGTGATACCATGTGGGACTTAGAGGTTTTCTGATCTTGGCTCATTGGTTCTTTTGGTCCAAAACTGATTATAGACAAGATTCTTCAATCAAATATTTCATTCAATACGCGCTTCGTGGGGGAAAAGGTCACCCTACAATAAGGTCAATCATCCCTATATAAGATTGTCGTGATGGACATTCCTATATAGGAGTGTGAGTCGCTGATTGTCATTTGATAGGACATCTAACAGAATTATTCACAAAAACAAAAAAAAAAAAAAAAATACTGAAAGTGTAACACAACTACTGAAGATGTCAAAACAGTGAACATCTTCTTACAAAATACTAAGTGTTAACTACACTACAACTACTGAAAGAAACTACTGAAACTACAACGATGAAGCACATGCTCTTCAGTCGTTTTACAAATACTGAAACATAAAAGAAAACTACTGAAAGGGAACCATCACAACAACTGAAGAATGCTTCTTCAGCTGTTGTAACAAACTCTGAAGGCTTCAGTACTTGTACTTGAACTTCAGCTGTTGTCATCAGCTGATGTCTTCAGTCTATGTACTTCAGCTGTTGATCTTCAGTACTTTGTCTTAGCTGTTGATCTTCAGACTTTGGTTTTCAACTGTGAAGTCTTCAGTACTTTAGTCTTCAGCTGTTGAAGTTCAGTACTTTAGTCTCAGCTGTTGAAGTCTTCAGACTTTATCAAATAGCTGATCAAGTCTTCAGCAGTGTGTGATGTCTGTGGGATAGAGTTTTTCTGATCAGGCTCATTGGTTCTTTTGGTCCAACAAATTTCATCACCGCTCGATTACCTCTTTGACCATCTTCTTATCCAACACCGCCAAGGGGTGCAAGTTAAACCAAGCTTCGCGGGGTAAGGGAATGATCTTTGTTGGCAGTCCACTCGACCCTTTAAGTAGCGATACATGAAAAACCGGGTGGATGTGAGCTTCCACTGGTAAGTCTAGCTGATAAGCTACCTTTCCAATCATTTTTGTAAAAAAAAATGGCCCGAAGTATTTAGGGGTGAGTTTGGAATGCCGGACACTCTTAACATATTCTACATGTATGGATGGAGCTTGAGATACACCCACTGACCCGCTTCAAACTCTCTTTCGGACCTCCGTTTGTTGGCTTGCTATTTTATTCGATTTTGAGCCTTCAGTAGTGCTTGCCTAAGCACCCCTATAGCTGCCTCCTAATCCACATTACCTCGTCAATATCATTATCGGTTGCGTCCCTCGAAATGTACTGGATATGTAGTGGTGGTCAGTAGCCATATATAGCTTCAAACGGCGTACGTCCCAACGAAGAGTGGAACGAGGTGTTGTACTACCATTCGGCAGTCGTTACCCATTTTACCCACGTATGAGGTCGCTCCATCACCATACATCGCAAATACCCCTCCAACTAACGATTCACTAGCTCCGTTTGACCGTCCGTTTGCGGATAGTAGGCCGTTGACAACTTAGCCTCTATACGTTGGAGATGAAAAAACTCCTTCCAAAAGGAACTCAGAAAAATCGGGTCTCAGTCAGAAACGATGGAACTTGGGCACCCATGTAGCTTATACACGTTATCAAAGAACACTTTGGAAACATCCCTAGCTGAATACGGATGACCCAACAACATAAAGTGGCTGTATTTCGTGAGTCGGTCAACTACTACAAAGACGGTATCCTTGCCCCTGACCCTTGGCAACCCTCCGATCAAATCCATCGATATATCCAAAAAAATTATCTCCGGAATCGGCAATGGTTACATCAGACTTGGTGAAGCCACGTTCTCGGTTTTAGCCCTAATACACACATCGTAGTTATGAACAACTCGCCTCACCATCTTGTTTAGTCCATTCCAAAAATAATTCCTTTACCCATTGCATTGTTGTTCGCACTCCCGAGTGCCCCCCTACCGGAGACTCATGGCACGGTTTCACCATCTCCTCCCGTAAGGCGGTATCATTACCCACCACCATATGATTTTCGTGTGATAACCACTTACCATTCCACTTATATTTGGGCTGCCCCGCACCTGCTGTTACCTTACTCACTAGTTGTTGAAGGTCGAGATCATTTTTCTGGCTTTCTGTTATCTTATCTAGTAGAAGCGGTTCGAGTTGTGACACTGCTGAAGCAAATAACTCTGAGCCTTGCACTCTTGATAGCGCATCGGCCACCACGTTCTCACGACCCTTTTTATATTCAATGAAATAATCATACCCCATAAGTTTCGCTAACCATTTGTGTTGTAGGGGGTGGTGACCTTTTGCGTGAGTAGGTGTTTGAGGCTTTTTTGATCCGTGCAAATGACAAAAGGTCTAGTAATAAGGTAGTAATGCCACTGTTTTACTGGTAGCATGATAGCCAATAGCTCTTTCTCGTAGACGGAGAGTGCATTCTGCCTTGGTGACAAAGCCCTAGAAAAAAAAGAAACCGGATGTCAATCTTGCATCAATACAACCCCTATCCCTCCGGCCGAGGCATCGGTCTCAATTAAAAATTGTTTGGGGGATCAGGTAGTGTCAAAACCGGTTCCGAAGTTAGCGCACACTTGAGACAGTCAAATGCGTTTTGTGCTTCATCCCCCCATTTAAACGCATCCTTTTTTAGCAAGTCAGCGAGTGGTCGTGTAATCATCCCAAACGAGCATATGAACCGACGATAGTACCCCGCTAAGCCCAAAACCCCTCGGAGCTGTTTGACTATTTTCGGAGTGGGCCATTGTTGTATGGCTTATATATTTTTTGGGTCCGTGCTAACTCCCTCTCCGGTTATGATGTGGCCCAAGTACTCGATTGCCCGGCCCCTGAATACATATTTTGACTCCTTAGCGAACAACTGGTTGGCTTGCATTATCTTGAGGACATGTTCCAAGTGTTATTGGTGGTCCCCCTCGCTTCGGCTATACACTGGTATATCGTCAAAGAACACCAATACTCCTTTCCGAAGCATAGGTGTAAAGACATGGTTCATGAGGGTTTGGAACGTATCGGGGGCATTGGTCAAGCCAAAGGGCATGACGAGGAATTCATAATGGCCCTCGTGTGTACGGAAGGCTTTTTTTGGGACGTCTTCGACTGCTATTCGCACTTGGTGGTACCCGGATCTCAAGTCCAACTTCGAAAAAAAGATGCTCCTACTAACTCATCTAAAAGCTCATCAATAAGCAGAATCAAAAATTTATCTTTAACTGTCGCTTCATTTAGACGCCTATAATCCATAAACATTCTCCATTGCCCGTCTTTTTTCTTGACGAGGACTATCAGTGCCGCGAACGAGCTTTGACTATTCCGAATGACCCCCGAATCCAACAGTTCGCGCGTGGCTTTCTTGATAATGTCTTTTTGGACAGCGGGGTATCGATACAAACGTAAACTAATCGGAGCAGTACCCTCTTTTAGCACTATCTTATGATCAAAGGGCCGGTTTGGCGGTAGACCCGTGGGTACTTGGAAGACATTCGAGAATCGAGCCACCAATTCCTTCCATCGATCTGCCCCCTCCTGATCGTTCGGAGCACCGACCACATGGGATTGGTGGTTGTCCCTTTGTTCACTGTTGGTCCAATGCAAACTGAATACTTGGAGATCCCCGTTCGTGCGTGTTTACCCATTTTCTCGAGAGAGCACACCGCAAACAAGTTATTCTGTAGCCCTTTCATTTCGTAATGCTTACCCGCGAACTCAAACTTTATCGTCATTTTTTGAAATTCCACAAGATGTCATTCAACGGAAGCAACCATTGAACCCCTAAAATCATGTCGTAGTTCTCCACTGGCAGCAATAAAACTTCAGTTTTGAACCAGTTTCCCTGCATATTCCATTGGAAGTCTCGGCACACGTGGTTACTATTTAATTTTTTTCCATCCGCTACCCCTACAGAGACAGGCGCTATACTCACCACTTCACAACCCAACTTCTTTGCCAATTTTTCTTTAAGGAAATTATGAGTCGATCCGCCATCAATAAATATGTGTAGTTGGCGAGTACCCATCGACCCACTCACACACATGTGGAGTAAGATGGAATACCTGTTAACGCATGAATCGAGATCTGATGTTCTGTGAGTTCCTCTGTGTCGGATTCATCATCTTCCCGTGGTTTCTCATCGTCGTCATTGGCTTCAATAATATAGAGTTGCTTCCGAGGTTTCGTGCATACATGGCCCGGTACAAACTTCTCCGTACAACAAAAACACTCACCTTTTGACCCTTTCTGTTCCAATTCTTTACTTGTCAAACGATGTTTGTCGGTGTTCGGACGAGTCGGAGTGGCCATGGTTTTGGGAGGGGTGGGTAATAGGGGCAATTTGCTGCATTAACGGGTGGGGTAAGCTTAGTGTTAATGAGTTAGAGGTTCCCCCTTCCATCGTTCCCCAGTAAATTTTTCTTCCAGTTGTTCATTATTGAGGGCTTGAGTTTTAGCCAACCCATACGCTTCATGCAACGTTCTTGGTTTAAACATTTTAACCGGTCCACAAATGTCCGGTTGAGAGCCTTAATGTAAAGGCTCATAGCTTGTGTTTCACTTAGGTTGACCTTATTCAACAGAGAATCAAAGGCTGTATTTAGTTCCTGTAAAGAGCCGGTCTGGGTTAAAAAAGCCATCTCTTCCAATGGATCTTCAAACAGTGCATCAGAAAAACGGGTAGAGATCGAACGAACACAGTTCGCCCATGGGACCTCAACAACCATGGCATTACGGGTCTTCATATAGGCACGATGCCATTGGAGGGCATCTCCTTCCAAGTGAACCACAGCGCAACGTAATTTTGAGTCATCGAGGGTGTCCTCCATCGAAAAAAAATGTTCACATCGATAGATCCATCCCTCAACATCATCCCCCGAAAATTTAGGAAAATCGATCTTATCGATACGGAATGATTTGGATGTTCGTGAATCACCCTCTAGGCCGGAGAAGGACTCGAAGGAATTGCCTGACGATTGAATTCCCTTTTCACGGACAACTTCAAGATTTCTTCCTGTTGTTTCAAGGATTGCTCATGTTGTTTCATCAAAGCAGGTAGGGCGGTTTGGATATCAACAATTGCCTTATCATGGGATCTTAGGGTGTTGTTGATTTCGTTGTTGTGGGTGTTAGTCATGATGGCGCGGCAGCAAGGTGTTCCGATGAGGCGAAATGGCTCTGATACCCTTGATAGGGTTTCGGCAGAAGCTAGAGAGAAAGAGATGCTTACATGAATTTCTGGATGATTGTTTGCAGAGATTGCATTAGCTAATAAACATAATCAAAAACCAATTTCCAAAACTAACCCACAAAAACTAAGAAAGGCCATAATGGTCCCTGCTACATGCAAAACTAAAATTAAAACATAAAATGGAAACGTGAAGCGTATTTGATGTGCTCCAAATTATACATAAAAATCCTACAAAAAACATATTAATTATTCCTTAATACCTTCCTTAAATTGATGAAAATGTACTTAAAAATATTAAATTGTGTTTTCAGGTGTTTAAAAGGGCAAGATGGACAAAATAAGCATATTTAGCAAGAAATTGAAGTAATCCGAGCTTTGGAGTCCAAGCATGGGGCCGTGCCTCTTTATGCACGCCCCCATGCTTTGCCGGAAACACACCCCCGTGCTAAATTAACACACCCTTGTGTTTGGACATCTAACAGGACAAAAAGTACTGTTCCCTAAAAGTAGACATGGGGTCGTGCCCCATAAGGCACGAGGTCGTGCCCCACCTCCAACATGGGGCCATGCCCCATTCAGCATGGGGCCGTGCCCGACACAACCTGCATGTACGAGCCGATCAACTTTCATAAGCATTGTACTAGCACTGGGCCATGCTTAAACACTCTAGAAAGCCTATAAATAGAAGCCTAAGTTCACCATTTTTGGTATGCTTTGGTGGGAGAGTTACTCTGCAGAACTCTCTCGGGAATCAAGACATCAAGGTCATTTGGAGGCTTGGGAGGTGCATACAATACTTGGAAGAAGCTCGAGATCGTCTACACATCATCCATTGTGGATTATCGGTTTGATTGTTCCATTTCACCGATGATTACATATCTATCTTCTTTGTTATATGTTGTTATGTTCAAGCTCATGATGAGCTAAACTCTTTCTATAATCCTAATCGGATGAAACTTATGTAATTTGTGATGAACTAATGGTGTGATAAATATTATGTTAATGTTATGGTGGTCTTGAGAAAACTATTGATGGGTAGCATCTACATTTGAACGGGAAGTTATAAATTTATGGTTTGTGATTGTTATTGTCATACAAGGTTGAAAACCCTATGATTAACTTTCATTCGCGAAACCGGTCTGCAGGAACATTGAAGGGGGTTGAGTTACAACACAACAACATAAAGAGGAGATTAATCAAACTTAATCAAACACTATGACTGGATTAACCATAGTAAGACACTAAGAACACAAGTAATGTAAGAGACAGAAACAAAGAACACAAGTATATGGTTTTTAAGAATGCAGTATATTGCTTTCTCTATGCTCTATTACAAGTGTTATAAAGCATGATTCAAAGATACAAGAACATGATATACTTATACTACATCCTACAGTCGGCTATACTTTGAAAGCCAGCTGGATACAATTGACTAGACACAAAAAAAATCAATTGTAGAGTCAAAACGCAGATTGCCTTTTGACTAGAGACTATGACATGCCATAGCTCACATCCTTATCTATTACAAAAAGGATAAAGTACATGAAATAGAAAGTTACAGACTCAAGACCTCAATGTACAGTTACCAAAAGCATGGACCTTTTCACCAACTCATGTAAGTTGGTGACCTTACAGAGGTGCAACGGAAAGGTGTCCAGCTTTATGGAAAAGTACATCAGATAAAGCATGTGTTAAAAGTCTTCCGAAGAAATCTGTCTTCATGAGTTGAAGCTTCGGAAGACTTTGTCTCTGAGGCTTTGGAAGACTTCATATTTGGCTTCGGAAGATATTGGTCTTGGCTTCGGAAGATTTCACACTTAGAATATTTCTATTGTATGTCTGAAACTTCCTAAGCATTCTTCTTCAATGCACTTGTGCAGCATGCAAGATAGACATTGGATGTTTAGGTTGCATCAGCCTCTTCATTGATCTCTACAAACTCCCCCTAGGCTGATGCTTCCAAAACACTTAGTAGACTTCAAATATCAATAGTCCTTATTAGGATGATCACCAACCCTTTCTTCATAAGGTGATCAGGATCCTTTAGACTATCAAAGTGTCTTCTCATATCAAAGAGGTCATGCAAAGGAAACTGAAACATATCTTGCCATGTGTAAATGTCTTTAGTGCCTTGATCTCTAAAGACATGCCATCTTTCTGGATTTGTGGTGTATGTCCAAGACAAGATGGGTCTTCCTGATGCTAGAGGAGCTGTTTGAATTGGAGTTGATGTAGCATCCTCTGGCTGCACAACCTCAAGATGTTCTAACTCATCCAGGGGTTTAAAAGAGAGTGCAGTCTTCTTCTTCTTTGGCTTTGGTTTAGAAGCCATCATCTTCTTTCTCTTTACAGGTTTTAACTGAGAAGACTGGCCTGCTGTACCAGATTGATCTTCACTATATTTTTCAGTTGGGATTTCCTCTCTCTTAGGCTCAGAAGGAGAGGGAGGTTGACCCTGCTGTGGATCAAAAGATGAAGCTTGCTGAGTTTCAACAGGAGGTCCAGGTTGTGTTGTCTCTGGTTGTTCAACCTTAACCTCCACTTCAGGTGGGGCTTGACTTGGAGTGGAGTGTAAGTCAATGAGCTCTCCACTTTTGATCTTCTCCTTGATCACCCTAATATTCTCATCCATAGTGGATAGAGACATGGGGCCAAGTCTCCTTCTGGAGAATCCATATAGCTTCAAGAAGCTCATCATCCTCTGCCTATCCGCAAACTTCTTCATGCTCTTTCGGATGGTAGCTCTTGATTTTGCAACTTCTTCCCTTAGCTTCTTCTTAGTTGTCTTTCTATCCTTGATTATCTCAAGTTCAAGCTGTTTTAAGTACTCAAACTCAAGATAGTCATATGACAAGGGAAGGAGTGTATCTGCCTGATAGAAGCCTATGGCACTCAGGTAGTTGATCATCTTGATCCTCTCTTCTTCTTTGTCTACCTGAGGTTCTTGTTGAACCACATCTCTTGTGCAGGACTTTCCTGAACTGGGAGAGGGTAGGCATATCCTTGTACAATCTTTTTCTTCTCTCTCTTCTTTGACTTGTACTAGAAGCTCTGCATCTTCTGCCTCCTTCTTCTCCTTTGACCTTTCTAGATCAACCAGTTCATTCAACTCTTCTAAGGGGAGAGAGATGATAGTGTCTATGTCATAGTTCCTTGTCTGCAGGTAATTTATCCTGACTGCCCTTAACTCATCATTCTGAGTATTTGGTCTGGGGGCAGCCCTGATAGCAGACTCCATGAGTCTTGAAGACTCAACAGAGGAACTTTCTCCCCTCAACCTCCTTTTCCTCTCTCTCTCTCCTCCTTCTCAATCTCCTCAGATGTCATCTTTCTTTTCCCTTTGTTACTCACAGACCTTTGTGACTCAGGGTGGAGAGAGCTTTGGCCTTTATTGCTTGATGCAGCTTTTGAGCTCTGGCCAGAGAGAGGTTGAGAAGCACCTTCACCAGTAGATGTCTCAATAGGAGTATGGATCTCTGCAGCAGTTGATGATGATGAGACAGGGGTCTCAAGTTCTGCCACTGGGCCTTCAGTCAAGGTTTCCCCTATGAAACTAATCTTAGGGTCTGCCTTAACATCCAGTTGACCGATGGCATTGTCTGATTCCCTAAGTCTCCTTCTTAAGCTGAACTCTACAGTGATCCTGTCTTGGATTCTTTGAGCCAGTCTGTCAGCTTGTCTTGATTTGCCTGGATTGACAAGTGGCATGTTGACTAAATCCAGACCTTCATAGTAGTTCAAAGTCTGAAAATTGAAGACTTCTTGCTGTCCTTGAACTCTTATGATGATTAGGGCTTTCCTGATGTTGTCATATCTCCACTCAATGATGTGATTGGAAGATGGTGAAGATGACATAGCCCTTGATATCCCATCCTCAAAAAAACTCTGTATGAAGGAGTTTGTGTAGTCCACATCAATGTGAATTTGAGGAGGTTGCTGAGAATGCACAATTGCAAGTAAGGATGGTGAGTCCTCAATGTCCACTATCTCTGAAGAACTACCAGGTTGGTAACTGTGATAACTTTCTCCCCTTTTTGGTAGCATCACCCACTTGCATAGGTGAGCTGGAAGATAGGTCAATCACATCCGCAGGTTCTTGTGTTCCTGGTTGAGCTCTTTTAAGGGTCTTCCAGCTAGTTTTTCCTTAAGATATGAAATCTTAAGTTGTTGATCATTGATCCTGTTGTGTAAGGTAGTCACCTGAGATTCAAGGTGAATGACCTTTGAGACTAAACAGGTGTATGTTTTAGTCAGTTTGTGCACCTTTAGTCTCAGATTCCCATCATCTTCATTAGAAGACTCATTGGGGGATGAGATGATTGGACCAAAGTCCTCTCTCTCACCACAGTTCCAGGTTCTTGGCTACTGGTTTTCCTTTGCTCACTAGCAATCTCTGTTGAGATGTTAGTGGGCTGAGTTGCCATGGTTGAGGTCTTAATGATGTAATCACTTTCAGAAGTGAGAACCTCTTCCATATGGACATCCTGTACAGGTTCAGAAGTGTCTACCTCAGTTGTAGGTGACTGATGTGGGATAGATATAGGAGACTTAGGAGCATTCATCTCTTTTTGATTAGGCTAAAGAAGAGAGGCTCATTATACTCACTGAAACCTAGATCTTCATCAGTATAGAAGTCAAGGTGGGAATTGGTTGGTTGAGATCTATAGGCTGGGGATGGTCACTATCCCCTGAAGGTTGATCACTAGAGTGTTGAGACTCAGAGTGATGGCTTAAGGCAGTTTGGGCAATGAGCTCATCAGGCTGAGCATGAGGAATCTCAGCACTGATCCTTAAAGAGATGGGAGTGGTCTGCTCCTCAGGAGAAGTGGGAGCTCCAGTGTCCACTTCTTCCTGTATGGGTGAGTATATGGGGGCCTCCACAGACTGAATAGCCTGAGTAGGGGTTTGTTTGGATTTTCTTTGGTAAGTGATGGTGATTTGAGGCTGTGAGAGTGGTTGGGAAAAAACAGGTGTGGGTTCAACACTAGCTTGTGCTGCTAGGTTGTCACCTTGAGTAATGAGCTCTAACATTTTGGCGACTAGGGCTGTTTCTACCCTAGAGAATCCAATAGTGGGCTTTCTCAGTATTTTAAAGATGCCGGGCTTCATCTGTCCCAATTTAAGAATGTTACCTGTTTCCCTCAACTGTGAGCCCAGTTCACAATTAAGAATGTACTGGACATATCTAGGAAACATGTAATACTCTAAGGAGTCTAAATTAGCAAGTAAATTTGTATAAACAAACTGAGAATACCTGAATTTGACCCCCTGAACCATTCCATGGATTATGAAGGAGAGATCCTTAGGAATCTGCTCCCATCCACCATGCTTGTTTGATAAGCTGTGGATGACCACATGGAGTAGGAATCTCCACATGGAGAGAAATCTCCCTCATATCCCATCTGCTCAAAGGAATGATTGATAGCTTCCTTTGGGAAGAACACCTCACCTTCTTCATCATCCAGCTAAAGATGCCTATTGATGATGGCCGGAGTGATGAAGATTGTTCTCCCCTGCACTGTGGCAGACAGTGCCTTCTCCCCGTCCATAATGACCTCTTGGCAGGTCTTCCAGAAATCAAGCCGTTGATCCTCATAGAGAGGAGGATCAATGGTTAGGGAGGTGAAGTAGTTTGATAAAGCTAAGAAACGACAAACCTCTGAGAAATAAGGATCTTTCTCAGATCTTAACAGAGCAACCTGATTATGTTGCCTATGTAGCTGCATGGTAAAGTTGGGATCATTTTTGTGAGCAAGGTTGGCCATTGTAAGGTAGCTTAAAGATGAAGAAAGAAGGAAGAAAGAAATTTCAGAGAGAAATTTGGGTTTTTAGGTTTTGGAGGAAGAACAGATGATAGAAAGAGGGGCAAACCGTTGGGTTTATATGTGAGAGGGATTTTAGATAAAGTTTAATGAAAGAGGATAAACTTTGAAATCCGGATGTCGGTCCCACCTCTGAAAAAGTAGTTTACTTCTGCTCAAAAAGTAGTTTTCTTGGAAGTCAAAAAGCTTCTGAAAGTTAATTATCTTTGGAAGTTTTAATTAAAAAGGCTTCCAAAGCTAAAATAACTTCGGAAGAATTTCCTGAGAGTTTTAAGAATTTTGCTTCGGAAGAGAAATTAAAACTTGAGTGCTTTTGTATATAAAACAACAAAGCTTCCGAGAGTTAGTTTTGCTTCGGAAGTAAATGGTCCGTGAGAATAAGTAATTGTCTGAGACAAGTATTTAAGATTCAGAAGATAGATCAAAGAACTCTTCCGAAGGTAAATTTCTTAGATAGTTATTTATTTTTAAGGTATGATTTACTTCTGAAGTTAAAAGCATAACTTCCAAAGTATCATAAATTTTAAAAAATCTAAGGAAAGTCTTCAAAAAGAAATTTTCATCCAAAGAAAACATGAGCTTATGAAAGTGATGAACTAGACAACTTAGGACACACATATTTTAAGAAATGATAAGAATTAGTTTTAAGAAGAAACCTATTCAAAGTTAATCATCCTAATAGTTGATATAGGATATTTAAATATCTGTTCATCAAAAGCCTTTGTAAACAGATCAGCATATTGTTCATCTGTGTGAACTTTGACTAGTTTAATTAATCCCTTTTCATGGTTATCTCTTATTAATGATACCTGATATTGATGTGCTTTGTCCTTGAGTGCTGCACAGGGTTCTCTGTGATTGAGATAGCACTATTGTTGTCTATGTGAATGGGAGTCTCCTTGAAGTTTAACCCATAATCCAGCATCAGATTTTGAATCCAAAGCACTTGAGCACAGCAGCTTGCAGCATCAATGTATTCAGCTTCAGCAGTTGATATAGGATATTTAAACCTATTCAAAGTTAATCATCCTAATAGTTGATATAGGATATTTAAATCTCTGTTCATCAAAAGCCTTTGTAAACAGATCAGCATATTGTTCATCTGTGTGAACTTTGACTAGTTTAATTAATCCCTTTTCATGGTTATCTCTTATTAAATGAAACCTGATATTGATGTGCTTTGTCCTTGAGTGCTGCACAGGGTTCTCTGTGATTGAGATAGCACTATTGTTGTCTATGTGAATGGGAGTCTCCTTGAAGTTTAACCCATAATCCAGCATCAGATTTTGAATCCAAAGCACTTGAGCACAGCAGCTTGCAGCAGCAATGTATTCAGCTTCAGCAGTTGATGCAGAAACATAGGATTGTTTCTTGCATTGGCATGAGACAACCCTTCCACCAAGGAACTGACATCCCCCAGATGTAGAATTTGTAGTCATGTTGCAAACACCATAATCACTATCTGTATAGGCATACAGATTGAAGTCTGGATTCTTAGGGTACCATAAACCAAGTGTTGATGCACCTTTGAGGTATCTTAGAATCCTCTTGACAGTGATGAGGTGAGACATCTTAGGGTTAGCTTGATATCTTGCACAGATGCATGTAGCAAACATGATATCAGGCCTACTAGTAGTAAGATACATAAGAGACCCAATCATAGCCCTGTATAAGTGCTCATCTACACACTCCCCCTCAAGATTAGGTCCACGGGAGTGGTTTCTAGCCATGGGTGTCTTAGCAATCTTACAATCCGTCATGTTGAATCTCTTGAGTATGTCTTGAACATACTTTGACTGACTTATGAAGATGCCATCTTCAACTTGCTTCACTTGAATTCCTAGAAAGAAATTGAGTTCCCCCATGACACTCATTTCAAATCTGTCTTTCATCAACTTCTCAAAGTCTTTGCAAAGCTTGGGATTATTTGAGCAAAAGATGATGTCATCCACATACACTTAAACTAGCAATATGTCATTTCCCTGTCCTTTGATGAAGAGAAATTCATCTATAGTACCTCTCCTGTATCCATCTTTACAAAGATACTCAGACAGTGTCTCATACCATTTCCTGGGTGCCTGATGCAGCCCATAGAGAGCTTTGTCAAGCTTGCAGACATAATCAGGATGATCAGGGTCTACAAAACCAGGTGGCTGTTTGACATATACCTCTTCATCAATCACTCCATACAAAAAGGCACACTTCACATCAAGCTGAAAGACCTTGAAGTTCTTGGATGCAGCAAATGCCAGGAATATCCTAACAGCTTCTAATCTTGCTACATCGAAGGGCGTATCAATACGTCTACTACTAATAGGTAGCTTAGCACAGAAAGCGGCAGAAATAAAACTTTTACTAGCACCCAAATCAAATAACACAGAAGCTAAAGTTTGGTTCACCAGAAACGTACCGGACACGACATCAGGGTCCGTCCTAGCTTCCTCCTGGGTCATTGTGAATGCTCTGGCACTCGCCCTTGGTCCTTCACCTCTAGTTTTATTCACCCCAGAACCCTCAACTCTTGGCTTCTTACACTCCCTGCTCATATGACCACTTCCCCCGCAGTTGAAACACTTCACACCTCCACAGTCTCTAGCCATATGACCAGGCTTCCCACACTTGAAACAAACATTCAATCCCATTTTACACTCGCCACCATGCTCCTTCCCACACTTGCCACACTTTTTCAACCCCGCACTTGATGTGACCATACAATGATCATCCACTCGAGCCTTCTTGCTACTCGTCGAGGCACCACCCCGACCAAACCTCTTCCCATTCTAGATTCTATCGCCTCCACCCTTCCGATTACTTTCAGTCACCACCACCACAGTCCTCTCATCATACAATCTTCCTGCTAGATCCACCGCTGACCTAAACGTGCTTGGTCGGGCGGCGATCATGTGCTTGTGAATGTCTGTCGGCAAACCCTGACGTGCTTGGTCGGGCGGCAAACCCTAAACGTGCTTGGTCGGGCGGCGAATGTATGTCGGCAAACCAGATGTGCCATTTCATTGAACTTTGTGGTTTACTCTTGGTGAGTCATCATTCCTGCCTCCAGTTGCAGAAATTCCCTCTCGACCTTATCCATTTCCCGGTGAGGACGAAACTCCTCGATCACCAACTTCTTCAACTCCGACCATCTCATTCTCCCGATCGCCCGACTACCTTCGGCTTGGACTATATTGTCCCACCAGCACAGAGCCGAGTCCACAAAAGAGTGGGTAGCGAACTTAACTTTCTGGTCTTCTCGGCACTCGCTGATATCGAGTACAGCCTCCATTTCCCTCACCCACCGGTGAGCAGCAGCAGCAGTGCCGTTTTCATCAAAAGTAGGGGGTTTGCATCTCATAAACACCCCGTAAGTACAGCCTCGTACCGTCTCCTGCACAGGCTCTGCTTCTTCTTCTTCTTCATCATCAGACGGAACCGTCTTAGTCTCGGGCTGTCTTCTTTCGCCCGTAGGTCCACTCCTTTCCCTTCTCTAACTGCCTTTATCACTTCGGTCACCATAGACGGTACGATCGTCTGTATGACTTGATGCACTTCCTCCACAACCGCCTCCTTCACTGAGGCTCTTAGATTAGCACTCTCATCTCCGCCCTCCGGATGAGGGGTTTCTGGTTCTTCATTTTCGGCCCTAGGCCTTCCTCTCGTAACCCGTGGTTCAGCACCACGTCCGCCACCACGTGACGCTTTAGATGATCTACCATCGGCCATCCTCTAACTCACAGTGAAAGATTTTACACTAATACGATCATTCAAAGAAACGGCTCATTTTATGGCAAGTATAGTAAGTCCCTAATTATAGTGGCCAGCTGTGATTAGCCACTTACTTTGCTCTTCACACCCCAAGCATTACCTGTCCTGACTGCATCAGCATTTAAATCTACATACAACACATAACCACATACCATGCGCACATAAAACCAATTATCTTTACGAAAATACCTGATGGCACGTAGCTACTCAAATTGGCATCCTATTCCTTTCCGTCCCATTCTCAGTTTAAGTTAAGGTTTATTTTGAAAATTTACCCATTTCACTTAAACTTTGGCTCTGATACCAACTTGTAAGGCCCCATTCCCGGGACGCTTACAGCTGGTAATTCATCGCACATAAAACATATACTTTGCATTTAATTATCAAAACATTGCAGCCGAAACATAAAACAAATGTCATTTCATTTCATCATAAAAACTTTTGCAAAGTAATGCATCGTTTGTCGGTTACAAAATTTCATTGTTGTATTACATCACAAAAGCTTTAAATAAATGGATTCCATCCAAAAGAGCTAAGCAGCCGCCTTGTGCCTTCCTCAGCAATGCTTACCTGCCCACTGGAAAATGCATCAAAGTCAGCGTTGCTGAGTGAGTTCTAGTTTTATGGCAAAACATACTTTTCTTTCATAAACCATCCTTTCACTAAAATCATGTTATACTTTACATTCGTTCGTGATCATACATCGTATGTACATACAGATAATATCATTATTATCTTCGTCATTCTTTCGTTTATACTTTCATTCATTCATCATTACTTCTAGTGACATGTACATTACCCCAAACATTATGCACGAAGCGGGTAACTGGGCCTGAGGTCTCTCATAGACCTCGAACATTATGCACGAAGCTGACTCCAGTACCTAGGGTAAGTACATTCACCATTATCTTTTCTCTTTCATTCTGGATCAATGCCATATGCTATACCTCGAATATTGTGCACGAAGTGGGTAACTGAGCCTGAGGTCTCTCATAGACCTCGAACATTATGCACGAAGCTGACTCCAGTACTAGGGCAAGCGGCAAGAATCCCATACGTATGGTCAATCACAAGGATTAGACCCCAGTGTGCATCCTTCTGGGGTAGCTAACCCACACACAGTTGAGCTAACACCCTTCATTGGGTGTGAACCTCCATACATTTGCTTGCAAGGCTTTCTTACATTCATTCATAAATGCATGCATTCATTCATCAGTTCCTCTTTCATTATCTTTCACTTTACGTTACATATTACTTCGTTCATTCATTCATTCATAACACGTAAAGCCATAGGAAAGATAATCATACATCATCACAAGGAACATAAACATATCATTCATACATCATCATGCAGGGCATCATACATACATAACATACATCATGCATAACCATGCAACATCATCATCATCAATACGTGCCCAACATACCATCTATGACCCCAAAAGTCAACTTTCATAACCCCTAGGAATCTCCTAGGTCAAAGCCTACATTACCTCATTTCTCAAAAAGTCAGAATTTTTCTAAGTGTTCATCCGCATTTCCTATACTCATCCGCATTTCCTACAGTTCATCCGCATTTACTATAGTTCATCCGCATTGACTCACTTCTTTAGCATACTTTGCTCATCCGCATTTCCTTATTTAGTCAAATGCTCATCTGCATTTCCTGCACATAGTAAATGTTCATCCGCATCGACTTACTTTATTCATCAGCATTTCCATACTTAGTCAAATGCTCATCCGCATTTCCATACTTAGTCATATGCTCATCCTCATTGACTTACTGCTCATCCGCATTGACTTACTTGCTCATCCGCATTTACAGCATTTAGTCAAATGCTCATCCACATTGACTTACTTGCTCATCCGCATTTTAGCACTTAGTCAAATGCTCATATGCATTGACTTACTTGCTCATCCGCATTTCTAGCACTTAGGCAGATTTACCAACTTATCAAGTGGTTCTAAAACATCAGATTCAATTTCCATGCACCATTCATCATGTTCTAAGCTTAATTCTTACCTTCTAAGCCTTAAAAACACAATCATACATCATCAAGCATGAACATAGTCACACATCACATCATAACATCATCATACACACATTCAAGCATATGGGTCCGAAACCCAGCTATATAAAAACATACATTCATGCATTTCCAGCCCCGAAATCAGTTAAAAACCGGTAAAAGAGGGGTCCTAGAACTCACCTTTGTAGCTTTTGAGTATGGCTTCCTCCAAACCGTTTGCAAATTGAATTCAACTGCTTAGAAACCACTAAAAACATACCCAAACACATACAAACACACATAAGCATAAACCCGAGGATAAGATCAGTTAAGAACACCATAAAAGCATGAATTCTTACCTTGAATTCGAACTCTTTCTTGTTCTTTCTTCAAAACCGAGAACTTGCTGCTCTTTCTCTCTCTAAAACCCGAAAATCAGAGGTGTATGTGACATATGGGCGGCCATACCACCTTTTACACCCACTTTTCAAACATTTTGTCCTTTTGGACACTTTTTACCCCTAGACTTGGGTTTTATTTCTTTTCCTTCTCTTCTTTCACTTTATTCATTCTTTTCTTTGACTTTAAAATAACCGGGCGTTACAAGATGTTTTAGCTGAGTTTGTTATTGTAGTGCTGACAGAAACCTCATTTGTAGAAGTAGTTCCAACTGGAGCTGAAGATGTATGACTTGAAGGTCTTCTTAGCTCAAATCTTGGATTAGAATCACCTGTATTTAATTTTTCTGCAGATCCTGAGATATTCTCACAAGATTTGTTAAAACATTTGGTAACTAAATCAAGATCAAATAACCAATCCGAACCAGAACCAACAACACAGGGTGTGTGTTCATTGAAAGTCACATAGGCTGACTCCTCAACAACTCTAGTTATGAGATTGTATACTCTATAAGCCTTAGTTTATGAAGAGTATCCAATAAAGTGTCCATCATCTGATTTCTCTGCAAACTTGGCAATTTGATCTTTGGTATTCAAGATGGTGCAAGGACAACCAAATGACCTGAGAAAACCAATGAAAGGTTTCCTCTTGTGCCAAAGTTCATAAGGAGTCATGCCATGAGTCTTAACTACTAAAACTTTATTTTACACATAGCAGGCAGTGTTGACTGCCTCTACCCAGAAGGTGATGGGTAGCTTAGATTCAGACAACATGGTTCTTGCAGCTTCAATCAGTGTCTTGTTTCTCCTCTCAACAACACCATTCTGCTGAGGAGACCTAGGAGCACTGTATTGTCTTGTAATACCCTTTTCATCACAGAATGTATCAAGGATTTGGTTCTTAAATTCAGTTTCTTGATCACATCTTATGATCTTTACCTTGTGATCAGATTGATTCTCAATCTTTAAGATGAAATTCTTCAGAATCTCAGGAGTCTCATCCTTAGTTCTGAGGAAGAAGAAAACCCAGGTGAATCTTGTAAACTCATCTGTGATCACCAAATAGTAAGAGGTCCTTTCTAAACTCATTACACTGGTGGGGACAAAGAGATCCATATGTAACAAGTGTAGGGGTGTAGTGATGGAGTTCCTTTCCTTAGGCTTGTGAGATACCTTATGTTGCTTCCCTTTCAGGCATGCAACACAATGGTCATCACTTGTAAACTCTTTCTTTGGTATTCCAGTTATCAAATCATTTTTAATTAATCTGTTCATGCTCTTAAAGTTTACATGGCACATTCTTTTATGCCATAGGAAAGACTCATCACTATTAGCTTTAGACAGAATGCATAAAATTTCTCCAGAGAGAGATGTTTCTTGCAAATCCATCTTGTACATGTTCCCTTTCCTAGGGGCTCTAAGCAGAATATGCTCAAAAGGAATGACCACACCAGGCATGAGAACAATGCACTCTTGCTCAGTGAAGAGCATGTTATGACTCTGATCACAAAATTGAGATACACTCAGAAGATTATACCCAATCTCTTTGACAAAGTTTACATTATCAATGCTGAGCTTACCATTTGTGACCTTGCCCCTTCCAGAAATGTAACCACCTTCATCTCCTCCAAAGGCAACTGGTCCTCCATCAATTCTTTCAAAGTTCTAGAGTAGTGACCTATTGCCTGTCATGTGCCTGGAACAACCACTATCAATGATCCAGACATTTTTGTTTGTCTTTAGCTGTCCCTGCACAAAGAAAATGATTAGTTACATTTGGAAACCCAAGCCTTGCTTGTCTTGGGCTCATTAACAGAAGGTAATTCAACAGTAATAGATCCTATGGTTGTACTAAGAGGATCTTGAGCTGTTGTTGATAGAGTATTCTCAGTCACTTGGTCTTTCTTAGACTTCCACACCACCTTTGGAGTCTTGGACTTGACCTTCAAAACTTCGGAAGCTTTTAGGACTTTGGAAGTTTTGATGACTAAACCTTCGGAAGATTCTGCAAGCACTACAACGGACTTCGGTGCTTCGGAAGAGTTCCTTTCTTCCGAGACCAACTTTTCTTCTGAGGGTAATTTTCCACTTCCCTTATTCTTAGACTTCGAGCTTCCGAAGGAAACAAGTTTTCCTTCCGAAGCTTGAATCTTCTTAAAGCTCTTTGAAGTCTTTGTACTGGTCATATGGACAGTACCTTTAGGATTGTATCGACAATCCTTAGCAATGTGAGAGAAAGTTTCACACATGACACACACCGTTTTCTTCTTCACAAGAGTCTTTTGCTGGGAACAAGAGTTTCTTTGGTCACATCCCTTCTTCACCTTCATCTTTGCAGATGCTGAGACAGTTCCTTTGGTTGGGAACTGTTCTTGGAGTTTGATGGTCCAGGTTGTGCAACAGTGGTACACAGCAGATCAGTCTTCTTCTTGTTACTGAGATGAGTTGAACAAGAACCAGAACTCTTAGCAGAAGAATTTTGGTTGATGTCTTTAGTCCCTACCACTTTAAACCCTATAGAGATGAAAACTTGTTTCTGCTTAGAGTCAGAAGTAGCATTGATCTCTTGAGCCTTCCTTGCCTTTCTTTTGTACTTTCTCACGGACTTGGTCATCACAGTCTTCTTCTTCTCCTCAGAAGGATAGTGGCCCTTCATAGAATCTTCCTCTTCCCTCTTTTCAGAGGAATTCTTCACTATCTCTTCTTCATCCTCTTCACTTATAGGATCTATGAGAGGAAGCTAATCTTCACAAGTTCCACACCTAGGAGATCTTACAGACAAGATTGTGTGTGGAGGAGTTATCTCATTGGATCCCAGTCCCTGCCTGTTTTGATAGCACACTTTGTTGTGCAGGGATGAGGATATCATGTTCTTGAAGGTCTCTTCTTCAAGAACACTCTTTTCTGCCCTGGCTTTGCTGATCACAAGCTCAGCCTGGCACTCAGTTAAATTGGTTATGAGATCTTTGATTTGAGTCCTAAAATCTGTATGTTCATGTTTTAGAACTGAAATGGTTTTCTCAAGTTCCTCTATCTTCAGTTTATAATCATTTTCAGACTTTCTAAAATTAGATTTTAAAATGTTTAAGGACTCAAGGTCAGATCTCATCTCCAGGTTATAGGACCTGTATCTATTAACTTTAGCAATGCATTCAGAAGTACAGAGATATTCCAATACCTTGGGTTCATCATGATCTGCCATCAATGCTTGGTTAGGAGAAGCATCTTCCACCTGAAAGCTCCAGTCAAAGCCTCCTTCTTCAACAGCAACAACAACCTGCTCCTTTGACTTCTCATTCTGGAGAGTTTTGTTAGTGTAGTTTGGTCTGGACTGTGTTTGGCCACTATTTGTTTTAGGTGCCTTACACTCTCTGGAAAAGTGGCCTATCAAGTTGCAGTTGTAACACTTGACTTTGCCTTTGTCCAGGCCAAACTTTCCACTTGTTGCATTGCTTGGAAACTTCCTTCCAGTCCTCTTGTAGAACTTCTTGGCTCTATGAGTGAGAAGAGCCATCTGCTGGACTATTTTCATGTATTCCAGATCATCTGGATGAATACAGTCCAGGTCTTTAAGAGTGAAAAGAGATTTGCCACAACTTTCATCAGAAGACACAAAAGCTTGAGAAGAGTTTGTCTCTTGGAATGGGCTTCCTTGAGTGTAGTTCTCTCTTGGTGTCTCTGGGAAGGTGATGAAAGGACCCTTTGGTGAGTTGTCAGGGTAGCATATGAGATGATGTTTGGGTTCTATGCTGTCCCTTTAAACTACATGTAGGGCTGAACCCATTTGATTGTTGGAGTTGCCAGCTAAACCTTGCATGTTCATCTCCATCTGGGAGCCACTGAGAATCCTATATAACTCTGTCAGAGTAAGAGTTTTGAGATTTTCAGTTCTCTTGATCACCACACAGTAGTGTGTCCATTGCCTAGGAAGTGAGGACATGAACTTCCTTACAATGTCTCCGTTCTCAAGAGAGACTCCTCCATCCACTTGGGTATCCACAATCTCAACATACCTGAAGTACTACTGAGTCATGGTTTCATCTGTTTTGAAGGTGAAGTTTTCAAACTGCTACTTCAGGAGATCTTTCTTGTTCTCCTTGGCTTTAGAGGAACCCTCATACATCAGTTTCAGTGCATCCCACAGCTGCTTGGCTATTTTGCACTTCTTGAAACCTCTGTACACAGAGTTTGGAAGGGCAGTTTGAAGGGCTGCCATGGCTTTTCTGTCTATCTCTACTCTCTTCCTATCTTCATCAGAGTAGTTAGCTACATCTTTGGGGATCATACCAGCACTAGTAGCAGAAGGGGTGCTAGGTATGAAAGGTTCATTCTCAATAGAATCCCACATTCTTGAATCAAGAGACCTGATAAAACCTTCCATTAGGTATCAAACTCATCAAGAGTGATCAATAGGGACTTATTCATGGTTTTAGTTTCCATATCAGTCTTGGAAATGGCTGCCATTTGAAAAGTTTAGTATTTGTGTGTGTGAAGGATCTTAAGATGGTGAGATCTTATATCAAGAGCCTGAAATGCTCTGATACCAAATGCAGGATCGTTGAAGGGGGTTGAGTTACAACACAACAACACAAAGAGGAGATTAACCAAACTTAATCAAACACTATGACTGGATTAACCAAGGTAAGACACTAAGAACACAAGTAATGTAAGAGATAGAACACAAAGAACACAAGTATATGGTTTTCAAGAATGCAGTATATTGCTTTCTCTATGCTCTATTACAAGTGTTACAAAGCATGATTCAAAGATACAAGAACATGAGATACTTATACTACATCCTACAGCCGGCTATACTTTGAAAGCCAGCTAGATACAGTTGACTAGACACAAAACAAAATCAAATATAGAGTCAAAAGGCAGATTTCCTTTTGACTAGTGACTATGACATGCCATAGCTCACATCCTTATCTATTACAAAAAGGATAAAATACATGAAATAGAAAGTTACAGACTCAAGACCTCAATGTACAGTTACCAAAAGCATGGACCTTTTCACCAACTCATGTAAGTTGGTGACCTTACAGAGGTGCAGCGGAAAGGTGTCTAGCTTTATGGAAAAGTATATAAGATAAAGCATGTGTTAAAAGTCTTCGGAAGAAATCTGTCTTCATGAGTTGAAGCTTCGGAAGACTTTGTCTCTGAGGCTTTGGAAGACTTCTTATTTGGCTTCGGAAGATATTGGTTCTGGCTTCGGAAGATTTCACACTTAGAATATTTATGTTGTATGTGTGAAACTTCCTAAGCATTCTTCTTCAATGCACTTGTGCAGCATGCAGGATAGATTTTGGATGTTTAGGTTGCATCAGCCTCGTCATTGATCTCTACACGGTCTTCATAATAAATCCATGGCTAATGAACTAGAAATGGTTATTAGAAATCATATCACCTTAACTTTCTGATCATTTGCGGGTTCCTTTTTATTGGTTTGAGAAATCTTCAGTAATTATTATAGTTTTTTAAAATTAATGATATGTTAGGAAGGAACTTGATCAACTCTCTTTTTAACATTAAGTTATGTTTTCAGAAATCATATGTCAAATAGGTCACAAAAGATTTACCTACATTACTAGGGCTTTGATCTAAGCAGTAAAACTCAACCTGACATGATCCTAGTCACTACGGCAGCAGGATAGACAAGAAATCGCGCCAACTCATCTTTATAAACATTAACATAATTACATTAATCCATATCTTTAAATCACACCACCAATTCATCACGATTACATAAATGGAGTCTAATTAGGATGATAACTTTTATTCCCTGGTTTTAAATCCAAACGCTTCAAATCTTAGTTTACTTTATTTTTATCATTGTTTTTAAACCCTGAAAATATTTCCAATACAACTTATCATTTTCCTTAACAAAAACCAAGTTCGATAGTCAAACGTCAAGTTTGTTGAGTAGGCTAGGTGTGTCTACGGATTGATACTCGGTTCTTACCAATACTATATTATCACACGACATGTACACTTGCCTTTTGTATGTGTGGTTTAGTACTTGTAATAACCATTTAAAACTGAATCTTTACATAAAATATTTATCAAAATATATATACTATCCGCACCCCATCAGTATCACTATAATAACATAACACAAATAAGGAGGAACCCTGCTAAGTCTTTAAGTCTAAATACTAAACATTGGTGATACTCTTTAGTTTAATAACAATTACTATGTTTATGAGGTATAATACTCTACACAATATATTAAACTATTTATATGTGTATACCAATAAGTGTTATTAAAGATAAGTTTGATACATAATTGTAAATGTTTCAACTAGAAAAAGTACCCACGATTCGTGGTGGGATTGGTTTTTGTTTTTGAGCAAGCTATATATGGGTGATGTAATATTACAAAAGTAACAAGTTATAATAATTCAAATCACTCACCTGGAGCATTTGCTTCTCATGATCTAATTTTCATTTTCAACTACTACACATCATATAAATTTGCAATATGTTGAGCTGATAAATTTAATGTTATTTGAAAATTGAAATAGATATAAAGTTCGAGAATAAAAAGTTACAGTGATACTAAACTGCACTTTATGATACCATTGAATATTTTAAGAGTTCTCATTCCCTTTGGTATCCCAATTCTTGAACTAAATCTAAAACTCTAGTTTATTATCTAGATAACATTAGTATTCCAAAGTCAATTAAATTTGAACATTTATGCATCTTTTTGATATATGATATCACAACTATGAGTTTTATACTTTCATATGCAATAGCTATACTAATCAGCTTTGAAAAATATATCCGGTAGCTTTAAACATAAACATCCTAAGATTGTTACAATAATCTATTTAAACGTTAAGTATCAAAACACTCCCCCAAATCAACTCTACTTTATTTTAGTTAAAACCGTATTCAAAATATTAGCTATTTAACATGCATGTGATGAACAACAACGACAAAAACTAAAATCTATGTTTTGCATGAAGCAATCAATAACGCAAATCGACTGCTATTAAACTTCTTTTGAAAATGAAACAACAAAATTTCAAAATTATACAAAGACTACATAAACCATGAAAGAGTGCAATTATTACCTAATAACTATCAGGGGCTAAAATAGAGCCACAAATTTTTGCCAAACTCTGTAATTCTAGTGTGGAATTATCATAGCATCTAGAAGGCAAGAGAAGGCATGAAGGGGCAAGAGAGATTCATGAGAAGCCGCAATCATCATAGCATCTACATACGCCAAGGAGGATATGACTGGTTGTTGTAGAATATGCTTTAGCTTTTGTACAGGTAAAGAAAGAAATAAGCCTGTAAAGAAAAAGGATATACCTACCCTATGTATGATAATCAGTAAATTACTGTTAACCCGACTTGTAAATATAATTTTATAAATATGAAGTCACTTTGTGACAAGTTTATAATATATTAAATGGACTTATTTGAGAGGATTTGAACCTATTTATTTACATATTTTAGAGTTCCATGAATGAACAGGTTACAACTTTTTAAATGGTTCAAGGGTATTTTCTTTTACAATATGAGAATACTATCTTTATTTTACATGAAAATTGGAACAATGTTGAAATCTTCCTAACAGATTAATGAGAAAAAAATCCTATAATCATCAAACTAGATCAAAATTCGTAGTCAACATACACTCAATGCTTGATCAAGTGATTTATATACGTGATTGACTTTATTTTGAGATGTTATTACTTAAACTCTTATGGTCTAACATTAAAAATATCACATTAACTTGCATGTTTCACCTGAGTAAAAATTTCTCCCTCGGTTACAAACAAACAACCTTATGTATTCACCAAAGAGTCAAAGACCCCACATCATGTCATCCAAGCTTCATTTAGTCAAGTATATGGACCCCTCACTATAAATGTTAGAAACGAAAGTTGACCAGGTTGAACTTAACACGTAGGGGCCAATCATAAAATTTAAGAACGTTAGAAAATGCATTTAATATTTTGACCGACAAAATAATCACTTAAAATGAGGGCTCAAAATCATTCAAGTTAACTCTAGCAAACCGCGATCTAAATATGTATTATTGTTTGTTATAAGACTTTAACCGCCTATCTTTTGATAAGGACACCAATTTAAACATGTGAATACGAATGCCGATTTGTAATCATTGCTAATAATAAATTAAAAAAAATACATCTAAGATAAAATGTAGTTATTTCTATAACTACCCAGAAATGCAAACAGAATCTACCGAAAACACCTTATTTGATTGCTTCTACCAAACTTGGATAAATCAAAATATTTTCAAAATGTCATTTGATAATTTTTGCTTTCTAAAACATCTCTTTGACCAGCTCCTTTTCATATATAAATGTTTTCATCCAATAGGTTGTCCTCACCCCTTAAATAGAGTCACCATAACTTTCATTTTACAGTCGGGATTCTTTCATGTGTCCATAATGGAAGCCCCAACAATATTGGTTTCCGTTGAGGAAAAGATCCGACTGTGGTTCTTTTTAAAACTTCCCGGCATGTAACGTTCATTTCAGAATTATATACACACATACAATAAACAACGGTTGACCCGACTGAATATATTTAAAGTTTGACCAAACCTATATAATATTCGACTCAACCTATTAAAGTTCAACCGAACGTATATTAAGTTCGATTAAACTTTCAATTTGGTCGGCCAAACTTTATTAAAGCATGTAAGGCCCTTTTCAATAATTTAAATGACCCTGTTGAAGTTCAAAAGACCACATTTAAAGTTTAAACGATCATGTTTAAGTTCGAACAACACTACATAAAGTTCAAACAACCGCATTTACAATTTGGACGACTCTATTAAAAATTCAAGCGACACTATATAAATTTGAACAACCCTATTGAGTGGGAACAATTTTGGAAGATATTATTCTGTTAAGACCGTGTACGTACGGAGTACCAACGGATTTTGCATGAAACCAGATCAAATAGTGCGAAATCCTATTTGATTGGCGATCCAATCAGTGAGAACGATAACCCGATCGATATAACAATGAACTAAACGTTAAGAATGAGTAGGCTTGGATCAAGATCGAACTATGAAGTTGGATTGGCTATTTAGGACGCTCTGGACGGCTAGGGTTTATGTATATTCGAAATATCTCTCAAAGTGTTTTGTTTTTTCACGAATTAAGTGGTATTTATAGGTTTGCAGCTGCCATTCGTACGACTGAATCATTAGCATGGTTCAGTCGACGCTCTAGACGGCTAGGGTTATGTATATTCGAAATATCTCTCAAAGTGTTTTGTTTTTTCACGAATTAAGTGGTATTTATAGGTTTGCAGCTGCCATTCGTACGATTGAACCATTAGCATGGTTTAGTCGTGCGACTGACTCATGCGATTGAGTCATACATACAACTGAAGATTCAGTCGTGCGATTGAGTCAATCTTATGTCTCAATCATATGACTGATCAAGTCTCCTGGTTCAATCGTGCGACTGATTCATTAGTATGACTTATTCATGCTAATGGTCCATGAGTATGGTCCATTAGCATGAATGACTAGGTTTGAGTAGGAGTGATATTCTTACTGAGAATCGAATATGATAATCAAGTCAATGATTGAGTGACGGAAACAAACAATCAAAGAACATTCAAAGCAACAAAATTACTCATAAATGTTGTTTGTATTGATATATGAAAGTTGATAAGTTACAAAGAATAATTACAACAAAAATTCTCTATCTATCAGCCGTCCCCTGAGTATGAGGTTAACTATTCTATTTATAGACAGACAAGATGTCTTTACAAAATGACTAAACTACCCCTGACCTATATCATTAGAAACTAGTCTAAGTCTTGATCTGCATCTCTACTTGTTCATCCGCATTGACAAATGCGGATGAGTTAATCTTGATCAGCATTTCTACTTGATCATCAGCATTAGTAAGTTGGTCATCCGTATTGGTTAATGCGGATGAACAAATACTTGTGCGCATTTGGTTGGTCATCCGCATTTGTCAATGCGGATGACCAAAGTCTTGTCCGCATCTTCTTTTGTTCTTCCACATTAGTCAATGCGGAAGAGTAACTTGTTCTTCAGTATTAGTATTATGTCTTCCGCATTAGTCAATGCGTAAGAGTAAACACTTATCCGCATCAGAGTTATGTCTTCCGTATTAACTAATACGGAAGATAACGTTTGTTATTTTTCCTTCCAGATCTTCATCCGCATTTCATCTTGGACTTGTGGGATTCCAGCTGAGCAATCATCAATTCACCCATTGAGTTGGCATGTATGATCCTTTCAGGGTGCAACAATACTCCCCCTAAGGATTATACAACCTAGTTTTCCTCAATGTTTAGGAGGTGATTGATGTTGTGATGATTCAGCCGGGTCTTCAGGAGGTAGTATGAATGTAACTTTCGTAGGATCCAGGATAGCCTTGATCATGTTTACAAAATCAGTTGCTTCTGACATCCTGTCTCTACTTAGCACATGTATCTTCATTATGCTCATGTTGTAGATGGCTTCCATTGGTAACTTTTTTAGTGAAATAGGTTCCTATATGGAGATTGTGGAAAGACCATCTCTATGAATCAATAAGCTCCCTCCCACATCCACTTCATGTTTAACAATATTTCCAAGTTGCAGTGGTGTTTTCTTCTTCTTTCTTTTGCCTCTTTTAATATTTATTCTGTCATAGGCCAATTTCAACAACTTAATGCATTTAAGAAAGAAGTGCATGTCTTGTTCACCCAATTTATTGTTTAGTTCCCTGAAGTGCCTGGTATAAATGTAGTGGATGTATGATTCATCAAGTAATCTTACTTCATATCCACTGAAGAGTCTTATGTCAGATCCTTCCTTTCCTCCCCATTTCCTTTCTATCACCATCTCATAGGTTTTCTCATCATAGTACACGTTTGAGATGGGAGTGGAGGAATGAGTACCAGATACTACTTTCCTCTTCAATGACTTAGTTGGGTTTACCTTCAACTCAAGGAATACAATTTCTCCTGCTTCCATCTTTTTCTTCTTATCTAGGGGATTGACAAAAGTTTTATCTTTTCTCAAGCAATTGTCTTTAATGAATTGAAGTTGTTTGTTCTTTTAAACATCTTAAGTATATTCTCAAATTCATATCCTCTGAACATAGCTGCATGATTAATCAGTTCAAGTTGAGCTAGCTCCTTCAAATCATGAATCTCAAGGGCATTTACTAGAGCTGAGTACTCTGTAAAGAATTGTACTAGCCTTGAGATTCTCTTCACCATGAACATGTTCCATGTGCTATCATACTTCCAGGCTATTATCTTTTGATCTACCTTGCCTTGGGAGTAGACACCCCTCTGATCAGTTCTGCAGTAGTCAGTCCTTCTTGCAGCTTCAACTGAGATGGTTCTGCAAACCATTCAGGGTACTTGTAGCACTGGGGCAAGTAGTTCTTGGTCTTTTTGGTTCAGCAGCATGTCTTCAGCTGACACTCTGCTTCTAGATTTGGTCCTTTTCAATTCTTCTTCCAGTTTCTTGAGTTTTTCTTTCTTTTCATTGATCAATTGAAGAGTTGCAGCCCTTAAAGAATTTGTCTTCATGTTGGCAATCCTTCTTCTTGTGAATCCCTGACTTGAGAGATATTCCTTCATTTCTTATCAGACATATTATAAGGATTAGGAAATAATGATTCATGGGATGAGGATGATTTCTTCATTTGAGACAGTTTGTGTAGGGGACCCCTTCTTGGCAGTGGTATTCATACCATGTTGATTTCTTTAAAGATGAATCTTTATGTTTTGGAGTATCTTTTGTCATTGTTTTCTCATATTCAGTGTCTATTGTTGGATCAAGCAATAATTTTACTTTCTCTTCCTCCTCCTTCATTCTCTCATAAGTCATTCCAGACACTTCATCAGGATCATAGCCTTGATTGATAAAAAACATGGCCTTAATCATCAAGTCATCAGTTTGTGCTTTTGTTACCATGTCTTCCACTGCCTGTTCTCCTTTAATAGGATTGTCCATGAGAACATCCTTTTCAACTTTATCCACCAGCAATTTCTCCTTCTTCTAGATCAATTGCTCAAGCCAATTTTTTCAACTGAGCTTCTGCCAGCTCATGTTCTTCCAAAAATTCAGCATTTGCTGCTAAACTTCTTGGGTCATCTTTTTGTTTCTTTGTTGGTTCTTTTTCAATTATTGGTCTCTTACCTTTGGCTTTTTCAGCTAAATACTTCCTCTTTCGTGAGTAAGTTTGAAGTTGAGGGCTAGAGGTTTCAGTTTGTTCTTCTGGTTCAGGGACTTTTTCAGGTGTACTTGGCTCTTGATCCTTCATTTTACTTTTCTTATTTTCTTTCTGTTCAGTTTTAGTTTCTTCTTTCTTTCTTTTTCATATCTTTCTTTGAGTTCTTCCTTTTGTTCTTCAGTTAATGAGATAGCAGGGACAATTTGCAGAGTTAATTCTGTTTCCAAAGGCACTAGTGATTTGGGAATAAAGACAATAGGCTCTACCTCAGTTCTTTGATTGTTTATGAATTCCCAGAAGTCATCATCTATGCTGAATTGTTCAGATGCAAAACTATCCAATGCATTGAAGAGTTCTTCATATTCACTTTTTCAGAGTCTGAATAACCAGTGTTTCCAGAATACACTACCATGTCTAGACTTTGATCTTTAATCTCAGTTTGACTTTCATCACCTCTTTGTTCTCATTCTCATCTGCTGATTTGTTGTCATCATCATCAACCTTTTCTTGTTTTTCTTTCTCATCATCATCATCATTCACTTCGGTTCTTTTGATCATCATTTCAAGTTCGGATATTCTTTTGTTCTAGCTCTTAATTTCCTTTTCAAGTTTTGAGATGATATCAGCTTGTTCTTGTATGATGTTTTCTTGTTCCTCCATTGCAATCGTTTGTATTTCAAGAGTATCTACATGTCCACTCACTTCTTCTCTTGAGTGTTTTAGTGCAGCTTTTAAATTCTCAATCTCCTTGTCTTGTTCTTTTCTTTCAGCTGCATATTTCTCTTTAAGTTCTTCAATTCATATTCTTTCTCATCCAGTTCCAGGATTCTGTCATTGATGATTCCAGCTCTCTGTTTAAGGTTCTTTCCATCCTTTCTACTTTGAGTAACAACTCAGAGATTAATTCATCCTTTTCATCAAGCCTGTTGATATTAGATTCAGCATAGCTCTCTGAAGGAGCAGCCCTAGAAGGTTCTTTCATAGCTTTGGTTTGATCATGATGATCCTCCTCATCAGAAGATGACTTGGATGATTTAGATGCACTTGTTGATCCTTCTATTTCATCAGGGTGATCATGGGATTATGGTAAAGGTTGGTAAGGAGAAATAGGTGATTGGTGTGGTGATATTGGAGATTGATGATGTGGTGATATAGGTGTAGGTTGAGTGGTTGTTGGTGGTGTTGGTTGTGGAGTTGAAAGTGATGATGGTTGAGGTAATATTTGTAGAGATGGTTGTGGAGAAGGTTGAGGTATTTGTTGTGGTAATGACATTGGTGATGGTATTGGTGATGGTATTGAAGATGGTATTGGAGATGGTATTGGAGATGGTATTGGTGATGGTTGTGGAGTTGGTTGAGCTATTGGTTGTGGAGGTGGTTGGGCTATTGGTTGTGGAGGTGGTTGGGCTTGATCTGCTTGATGTATTTGTTGAAGCATCCAAGGAAGAAGGGGTGAATGGGCACCATTGTAAAAGTTCCTTGGGTCTTTCTTCTTGATGTACTTATAGGATCTTGCATCATAATGAGGGATGTTAAGCACATGTACTTCATTAACAATGTCATGAAATGATTCATTGATTAGACATTGAATGAATCTGGGGTACATCAGAAACTTGTATCTCAACCCTTCTTGAATGTTGGAGATTAGGCCATTGAATACATATGCAGACATATTGAACCGTCTATTGGTGCAGAGAGCACATATTACAGAAGATGTGAGGACTGGAATGTCATTCCATCTTGTTTTCCTTTTTGACAGACAATGTTGAAACATATGAATTAGGAACCTCCAAGGCAGATCCACTAATCCTTTGACTATCTGTTTTGCTTCATAGCTCCCTTCATAACCAATTTCAGAGAAAAATGTGGTTATTTCCTCATCATCTAATTCAAGAGGATCATCAGCATTATCATTGAATTGCAGACATCTTCTAACAATGATCCTCAGAGTAAGTTCATTGTTGATTCTCCCAGTTAGAGTTTTCACTCCATCATCTTCAACTACTTCAGCTGATTCCCAGAATGACCTGATGGGATTCTCGTATATTGTTGGTCTTACTGTCATGGCATATGCTACCCCTGCGGTAGATAAGAATCTTATCATATTTCTCAGACCTTCGGCTTCAGGCACATCAAGGTTTAGATAACCGCTGATGTTATGGGGCTTGCTCCATGTAAGATTTGCCATGTAGTCTGCACAAGAGACATGTGTGTTAGTTAACAATTTTGACTTTAACTTTGATTTGATTTGTTAATGTGACTTTGATTTGTTACACATTTTTCTTTTTCACTTTGCTCTGTTTTTCGCAGTAAACATGATTATCAAGGTTTTCAATATCAGTTGAATTCCTATCAATTTATATGTTTATTGAGATCGAAAATGTGTATTGCATCACATTAATGAGTTTGATTTTGGTGTTCTTTAATATTTTCTGGTTCATTGTTCGATTTAGGTTAACAGTCCGAGACTTAGGTCTTGGTTTCAAAATCTGTTAAAGTTATACCTTATCTTCGAAATAACTGTGGTTCTGAATCGATGACAATAATGTTTTAAGAAGAAACACAATAAAATCTTTGAATGTTTGTGATGATGATGATGATTGATTGTGGTGTACTGTAGGTTTGCGCTCGTCTCACTATAAATTCTCTTAAATTTGAAAAGTATTAAATGACCTGTTTGAATTCTTTTAAATAGTCAAATAATACAATTTGAAAAATTTTATAAGTTTACAAGCAGATACAGTCAACACTGTAGCAAATGCTGAAGGTTAATTTGTTTGATTTTGGTCATCCGTATTTGTTGACTGTAGCGAATGCGGAAGACAAACTTCTGACATTGATAGTCCGCATTTGACTACTTTTGGTCATCCGCATTTGTGACTGTAGCTAATGTGGAAGGTTTAATTTTTGACTGACTGTCCGTATTACCCTACTGTTACAAATGCGGAAGTTTTGTTTCTTAATTTTTTATTCTATCCGCATTTGTGTACTGTTGCAAATGCGAAAGTTAAACTTGAAATTTTTGGCAGTCCGCATTTGTGTTGTAGTAAATGCGGAAGAACAACATTGTAACAAATGCGGTTGAGTTGCTTGTTTTACCATATCCGTATTTGTACACAGTAGCAATGAGATAGAACAAAGTCAATCAGCATTTGTGCAACTACATCAAATATGGTTGACAAGTCACCACAGCACTGTAGCAAATGTGATAGAGACTTGTTCATACGCATTTGTTAATTGTATCAAATGCGGTAGAGTAGATTTCACCTTCACTTCACACACTAATGCGGTAGAGTAAAATCATTGTCCGCATTAGTTACACTTCAAAAAATATTGTTACCCACATTAGTTACATGCATGGGTTACCTTCACCCGCATTAACTAATTCACTTACCTGCATTAGCTTTTGAACTTAATCAAAAGTTAATATGATTGAATTGATTATGTTGATACATGTATGTCCCTAGATCATGATATGTGATGTAATAGATCTTGTTTGGTATGATTAATGAAATGATATTGATAGTTTGTTAGTTATAATGTTTAATGTTTCATTAATGTGTCGACATTGAATTGGTTAATTAGGTTAGTGATTGCTTGAATGATTACACATAATGTTTATTAATTAATACACAATACATTCAAACTTAACATAATAAAGTTCTCATGTGAATGGCTCATGCGAATGAACCATACGCATGAATAACTTCACACGATTGACTCAGTCGCACGACTGAACCAGGAGACTGGATTAGTCGTACGATTGTAACATAAGATTGGCTCAGTCGCACGACTGAACACTCAGTCGTACGAATGAGTCAACCGCATGGTTCAATCGCACGACTGAACCAGACTAATGGTTCAGTCGCACGATTGAATAATACCAACCTATAAATACAACTCAATTCGTGAAAAAGAAAAACTCTCGATCAATTACGATTCCAGACGTACCCTAGTCGTCCAAAAACCTCTCAATTCGTTCTCCAAGTTCATAGAACACATTAGATCGATTCTCAATCGTTTTCTAACGTTAGTTTCAATTCTTGATTGATTCTTCGTGTGTTCTCACTGATTTGATCGCCAATCAAATAGGATTCCGCACTATTTGATCTGGTTTACACGTTAATCTCTAGGTATTTCGGTCAAATACCAGGTCCTAACAAGTGGTATTAGAGCCATTGGCTCTTGATTACATGTGATTCAATCAAGATTGATAAAAAGTTTGTGTTTTTGCACTAAAAACGCAATCTTTTGTGTCAAAAGTGATCTTGGACGTTCCCTGCTCAACAAAGTTTGGTTTCTACGGACTTAGGCAATTCAACCTTGCGAAAGTTCGAATTTTTACGGCTAAAACACGTTTAACCTAGAAATTTTCGCATAACAGCAGCTTCAGTCGCACGAGTGAGCCATTCGCACGACTGGACTCATTCGCACTGCTCAGTCGCACGATTGGACATAGTCGTATCTCCATTCGTACGATTGAACCGTTCGGTCGCATGGTTCATACGCATCAGATTCATTCGCACGACTGAGCTAGTTGGACTAGTTCTTCGCACATAGTCCAACACTTAGTGAAAGAAAGGAACAACGGGGAGGGACTGGGTTATAAAGTTGTTCCGCCACCACCTGAGACTTTGATGAACACTAAAACTAGACCTTTAAGTAGTAATCCCATCAAGGATCATGTAGTGTCTACTCCTCTTGTTAGTGATCCAGATTGCTTATGTTCATCTATTGACACTGGAAACAAACAAAAGGAGACCACGTCAAAGGCAAAGGGTAAATTGCTTGTGTTAATCTAGAAAAGAAATTTGAAAAGGTTAACTTAAAGTCAGGTTCAAACAAAGTCAAATCAGAACCAAAAAGGGCTTTTAAGGATAATCTTTCACATACTTCAAGTCAAAGACCAATTAACCAAAAAGAAAAGGATGTCAAACAGGTTAAATCAGTTAATTTTGTTAAACCAGTAAACACATCAAAAGAACCAGAGTCAAAACCTAAAGTGAGTGATGTTACTAGAGTGTCACACACGTCTCCACAAAGAAAGTTTAATCATAAGGTTGATAGCAGGGCATGCTACAACTGTGGAGAATGTGGACACATTGCTTCCTCCTGTCCTCATTATCAGACACCTAGGAAGAAGATTGCACTTCAGGACTCAAAACCTAGGGCTTCTAAGAGGAGCTCTTTAACTCCACCTAGACGAACTAGTGAACAGAAAGTTCAATCTGTTAGCCACTCGACTGTTTATCACAAACATGCATTGCACAAATCTGGCTTATGGAAAGAGAAGTCAACCTCTGTGGCTGATAATGATGACAAGAAGGAACCTGAGCTACCCTCACCCTCTAAGGGTCAATGGGTTGAATTTCTGATGTGTGATGCCTCTGGGAAACCCAAGCCAGTAAAGGCTTGGGTTCCTAACCTAAACTAATTCTTTACCTTGTATGTGCAGGTTGTTCAATATAGTGCTGAAACTAACACGTGGATAGTAGATAGCGGAGCATCCAGGCACATGACAGGAAACAGAGCCCTTTTATAAAATGCCAAACAAATAAGGGGAAACCGAGGGAGAATGAGTGGAAAGCTGATACAAGGTAGATCGTATCTGTGACACCGATTCAAACCCTATGGAATATGATAGTACACAGGCACAAGTCAAGAGGGACTTTAAAATCCTAATTTAGAAAAGATGAAAAAAAATTCAAAGTATAAGCCTGTGTGGTCTAAGCAATATAAAAGGGAATATGATAGAAAAACTAGTAACTCCTAAGGTAACACAATGAGAGTAGACCTAGAGGTTGCTAGACCACAATTGATATGTCGGTAGATTCAACACAATAGATGATTAGACCGGACTGGTGATCTCAAGATCAAACTAAGTTGTTCAACTGACTGTGGGCTTCCATCTTATCACTGGTTAACACAATCAAAAATATTCCAATAAGGGGTAATGAGCATGTAAACGCCACAAATGTGTGCGGTTGACCATAAATAGAGCAAAGCACGAAAAAAAATGAAGAAAAATGCTTTCAAGCTAATGACCTATGTTGTTGGTGCATTTGGTGCAAAATAAAAGCTGCTCTAACAAGGAGATAGTTGTGTGCCTCTCTGCTGTGCGATGGCACTGACCTGAGGATAAGCATAACCTAGATATTCTAGAATTCATTGTTGTTTGCCACCTCTTTGCTGTGCGATGGCACTGACCTGAGGACTGGTTTCTCTATGAAAGATCTAAGAATAGTCTCTTCTTGTAACAATACCCATAGACCGCTCAAAAGCTCATGAGGATGTTGATTACCATATATGTGTGGGATCCACAAATGTTCGTTGAATTAAATAAACCAAAAACAATCACCGGTTTGAGTCAAGAGTCTGTGTATGGATTTAAGTGGACAAACATATTGACAATCATTATGGCTGCATTCTTGAAAGTTCAAATCAATGTGGTAATCTAAGAGTTCCAGTATGATTCCCTAAAGCTGCTGATGACTCTGGATGATCACCAAGAATTGAGCATCGAAAGAGTTCCATTAAACACTATTAAATGACTTAAATTGGTCAAGATTCGACCCACAGGCGATCGAACAGTGGGGCAAGCGACTGGTCGTTCGAATGTACTCCAATCGCACGATTGAACCTTGCGATTGGGTCATTCGGCCGAATGAACCACCCGAATGAGTTCAGTCGGCCGACTGAATCAATCGAAGACTCAGTCGGCAGATTGAACTCAATCGCATGTATCAATCAACCGAATGAACTCGGTCGTACTTAAGAACAACCGAATGACTCCAGTCGCATGATTCATTCGCATGAATGAATCAGAATGGAAGTGAAACACTACACTTAGAACTGAATTCTGATGTATTATGTACTAATGATCATGTGTTTTGTGTTTCAGGAAAAAATGGCTGACAGATGGTCTCTTAATCCAAAGCACAACATATGTGCCCATTTGGACCACACAACTCGGAACGGGGACAAGTTCTCCGAGATTATAGCCTTCCTCAAACGCTCACGGATACATAAGGCTATATCTACACCGTGCACGCCTTACAAATCACTACACCAGGCATTCTGGGAGAATGCCTCAGTGGATCGCTCTCGTGAACCATACAGCATCCGAAGCACCATTTTGGGTCAAGCTATCGACATTACCTCTACTGACATCCAGAGAATCCTTGAGTTTGGGGATGACTCCACTCACCCCACTAAGTTACATCCTTTGACAGTGAGAGGGTGTTTCCTCCGAATCAAGTATGCGGGGGACATTAACTCGGGGGTGCTAAATAAGAGCAACCTGTGCCCACAATACAATATCTGGCACATGTGATTCTTAAGTGCATTGCTTCGAGAAGGGGTGGTTTCGATGACCTATCAGATCAGATACAAAATGCCTTCGTGGCTCTGGTGCTGAACCACCCTTTCAGCTTCTCTAATATGATCTTTGCTTATTTGGTAGAGAACATTGAAACAAAAGGGAAAGAAGGTTTTTGTATGTATCCAAGATTTCTACAGATGATATTCAATGAGAAGCTGCCTCTGCTCCCCAAGGAAAGTCATGATGCAGTGACTTTGGAACTTATGGATGACACTACTTTGGGTAGGATGGTGGTGTACCGGGGCAAGCAAGTGAAGCCCCAGGCAAAGAGGCTGATTGGCCATTTAGCAGATGAAAGTTATGTGGCACCGGGGAGACGCCAATGGCGTCACGAGGACAGTGACTCCGACGTGGAGCCAATTGTCCTACCTACTGATGATTCAGAGATGATGATAGTGGGGGTGCCGGAGACAATATGCCTGTTCCACAGAGCGGCACTACGTCTGATGTCGTGCCTCCAGCATCCGCCCCGGCTGCAGAAGTTACCGAATCAGCTGGGTTTCATCATGATTTTGTCCTTGAAACAGAAGTAGAAGAAGAAGAGTCTGATGAGGAGCCTCTCACCAGGACTGTGGGAAGAAAAGTGGTTCCCACAGTACATGGGCTTTGGTGGTTGGTGAGCACCCAAGAGACTCTGGAGAGACAGAGACTGACCTGACCTATGTTCCAGGGTCAATCGGCAGGGTAGGAGGGGGAGCATCCACCTCAAAGGGAACGAGGAGAAAACGGATGGCTCAACCCCATGGGCAGAAACCAAAGAAGAAGCGCCGTTTGACCTTCATCACTACTACCTCAGCCACTATAGCTACTACCACCTCTTTAGACACACCATCCACCACCATAGCCACCACAACCCCCATAACAACCACAGACACCACCAGACCGACCACCACAATACAGATCCCAGCCACCACTACATCATTCACCCCTCACTCACCACCATTATCATCCCGACCTGACCCGATATTCACCACAGCCACCACCACAGCCATCACCACCACCACTAGCCACCAAACCAAGCCCTCAGCCTATCCCTCATTCACTTACAGATCACCTCTACCTACAGTTATGGTAGAAGAACAGTTGTCGGCACTAAACAGAATGGTAATGCGTTTGTTGACTGCCGATGAGGAAAAGGCCTCCCAAATCCGCCAGCTTACAGACCTGACTGCTGCACAAACTCACCAAATCGCAAAGCAGGCTCAAGTAATAGAAAGGCAGGCCCGACAGATGACTGCCCAGAGCAATGAGATAGCCCTTCTCCAAGCTCAAAGCGTCACCTCAGGGAAGAGAATAGAGGAATTGGAAAAGGCTAAAAAGACCATTTTGCTAAAGCTGAAAGGATCGAAGGAGGAGCCATAAAGATAAGGGATGGGGACAGAAATGATGATGATGATGAAGACAATGATGATGATGATGAGAGTGAAACTGACGAAGAGAAAACTGAAGAATGGCACGAAGATGATGATACTGACGGAGGAGAAGCAGCTGAATCTGTCTCACCTCCAGGGCAAGAGAAAAGATCAAAGAACAGACAAGATCTGCCAGCTTCTGCTTCTGCACCTCCATGTGATGAGCCGAGTATTCAGGATAAAAGTAAATAGTAGATGTTTATGTATTTATTTACTTTTGTATTCTATATTGAAAAACCATGTATTAAATGTTTATATTGAGTTAATGCATTTCGTTTGATAAATTACTAATGATTTGAGTGTGAAATGTGTAAATCAAACAGATCCAAATTACAAAAGAGATGAGTTTGATATTGCTCCCCTTCAGCAGGTCAAGTCTCAACTCACAATGGTTCTTGATCTGCAAGGGATTGTCAGAAGGTCAGTGAGCTATACCCCTGAAGAAGGGGAAATAATTCACGATCTATCAAACGAGCAACTGGCAGAAATTTTCAAGCTCAATCCTGATGAAATAGTGAAAGATGCTCCGACATGTAATGCTACCTGTGATGACGAGTTAAATGACGTTGATGAAATAGAGATAGAAGATATCACTGCAGAGCACTATCCTCAGTATGATGACAATGAGGGCAATGTGGTTCCCAATCTGGGTGAATCCCTTGTCGGTGATACATTTGAGGTGTTAGACAAAATGGAGCAAGAGTCAGAGAAGACAAAGGGAATGGCCCAAGCCTCAAAGGATGATGTTGATATCCGTAAGGCTGAATGGGCTGCATGTTTTAAAGAAGTTAGAGCCCAACGTGCTGCACCCAAGAGGGATGCCTACACCAAGCTCTACAGAGTCAAGAAACATCTTAAGGTGTCAGGCAGGATTATAGCATGGTCATATTTTGATGATCTTAAAGTTTATGCAGTTAAAAGGGAGAAAGGCATAGAGTACTTTAGATTTCCACATGATCTAAAGACTCTACCAGTTTTGAGCTCAACCAGCTAGCCAAATTGAAGCTGTTGTATGCTGACCCGAGAAAGATGTCAGGCTGGTTTGAGGCTGCCCTAAAGAAAGAGTACCACACCAGGTGGATTAACTTCAGACCTCAACAACCTACAAGGTATATTAGAAGGTCTGAGATGGATGCCATTACTGGAAAACCAAAGATAGTGTTGAAGTGGAATCCTCCGCGCACAATGTCAAGAATCCACTCCGGGAAATGACAAAGGATTTCACACCACATTTTAAGTGGTGGTACTACGATTGGAGAACAGCAGAAGCGGTCATAGTTCTAAATAAAGAGGGCCAAATGGATACAATCAGAGTATTCGACCCGATGTGGCTTACCAACTTGTCGGAAAATGATGTCTATACACTTTACAAGTGGCCACTGTTCTATGATACGCAAGATATTGTACAGGCCCTCCAGTTCTAAAATGTCATAAGACTTTGCTTCGCGTTTGATATTCACGTGGGAGTCACAAAAGAGGACAAGTACAAGAAATATGAGGAGGTAATGAAGAAAACAAGATATTAGAGAGATCTAGGTCCAATGGGGAGTTTGTTGATACATGTATGTCCCTAGATCATGATATGTGATGTAATAGATCTTGTTTGGTATGATTAATGAAATGATATTGATAGTTTGTTAGTTATAATGTTTAATGTTACATTAATGTGTCGACATTGAATTGGTTAATTAGGTTAGTGATTGCTTGAATGATTACACATAATGTTTATTAATTAATACACAATACATTCAAACTTAACATAATAAAGTTCTCATGTGAATGGCTCATGCGAATGAACCATACGCATGAATAACTTCACATGATTGACTCAGTCGCACGATTGAACCAGGAGACTGGATCAGTCGTACGATTGTAACATAAGATTGGCTCAGTCGCACGACTGAACACTCAGTCGTACGAATGAGTCAACCGCATGGTTCAATCGCACGACTGAACCAGACTAATGGTTCAGTCACACGATTGAATAATACCAACCTATAAATACAACTCAATTCGTGAAAAAGAAAAACTCTCGATCAATTACGATTCCAGACGTACCCTAGTCGTCCAAAAACCTCTCAATTCGTTCTCCAAGTTCATAGAACACATTAGATCGATTCTCAATCATTTTCTAACGTTAGTTTCAATTCTTGATTGATTCTTCGTGTGTTCTCATTGATTGGATCGCCAATCAAATAGGATTCCGCACTATTTGATCTGGTTTACACGTTAATCTCTAGGTATTTCGGTCAAATACTAGGTCCTAACAGATTATTCATCTTATTAAGATGGTGTCCTTGATTGATTTTTCTTATGAAGTTGGCTGTTGAAGTTGTCAATTCTTGCTTGGATTGACTTGTATGTCACAACTAATACAGGTTTCCCAATAAGCTGAGATGTAATGGTAAAACTTATTGCAACAACACCAACTAAAACTCTTTTTGTTTTGTTTTTTTTAAATTAAGTTAATAAACAAAAATCTAGACTTACTCAAACCTTTTAAATTACTCCCCTTAAAGTTTATGTCCACATTTGGAGAGAAACTTTAAAGATATAAAAGTTTTGAATATTATTTTGATTAATATTAATAATGAAGAGAAAAATCTTTTTGTTGGGATCATATTAATCTTACATTACACATGTGCATCCTTTATGATTAAATGGACATGATTATGAACTTGAAGATTGAAGGTATGTTTGTCCTCTTAAACTCATAGCTGGTTGATATTTTGATGCAAATGACTTTTATCATGTTTTGGTTGATTTATTATTCAATGTGTACCTCACACACATAAGCATGAAATGATCAACCCTCCTTATACAATGCATGGTAGAACTTTTTCACAACTTTTCTTACCATGTTACTTAAGTCATGAAATCTCATTTTCACTGATCCTTGTTGGGATTCTTTTAATTTGATCCTTTTTCATGTTGATCCACATTGGGATTCTTTTCACTTCACTTTGGAAGGTGATCCATGATAGGATTCTTTTGTTCATTCACTTGGAATGTATTACTTTGTTGATTCATCCAATTTTTGGATGTGTTCCACATTGGGAATCTTTTGGATCATGACATCTGCACTATGTGCAAGTTTCATCAGGTCTTTGCTCATCAAAACAAAGATAAACATGATGTGGTGAAAGAGATTCATAAAGTATCATTACCTGGTGTGTTTAGGCTACTACACACATGCATTTAGATAAGCCAATACATACTGTACTTTGTGATGAGTGTTTCACAATTGAATATGTCTTTAATTCATCACTGCATGTATCTTTTCTTCCAAGTTAAGCCTACCAACATATCTGGTAAGTCATTTCAGTCTTTTACATTTTGAAATTAAGCACAATGAATGATATAACGACTGTAATTATATCATTTCTCAAAGAATTATTTTCTTCATAAAACTTGATTTCTTTTTGTGGTTTTTCTGATGTTTTAAATTGTTTTTGATGTTTTTCATAGTTTTTACTCAAGGTTAATCATGCCAATTGACTGAACCAGAAATTCAAACCTACTAGGTTCAAATGCCTTGGTAAACAAATCAGCTAATTGATTTTCTGTTAGTACTTGAATCAATTTGATTAAACCCTTTTCAGCACAGTCTCTCAAAAAATGATATCTAATCTCAATATGTTTTGTTTTTGAGTGTTGAACTGGATTATTAGTTACAAAGATAGCAGCTGTGTTGTCAATAGAATTGGTGTATGCAAAAAGTTAAAACCATAATCAAGCATCTGGTTTTGAATCCAGAGAACTTTAGAGCAACATGCTCATGCAGCAATATACTCAGCTTCTGCTGTGGACACAGACACATTTGTCTGTTTCTAGCATTGCCAGGATACTAGTCTGGGACCAAGAAATTGACAACTGCCAGAAGTGGATTTTCTGTTGAAGTTGCATCCTCCATAATCACTGTCTGTGTAGGCATAGAGATTAAATTATCCTTCCTTGGATACCATAATCCAGAGCTGGTTTGCCCTTCAGATATCTGAATATCCTCTTGACTGCGTTCCCATGTGATTCTTTTGGATTAGCTTGATATCCAGCACACACACAAACACCAAACATAATGTCAGGCCTACTGGCAGTTAGATACATAAGTGAACCTATCATTGATCGATAGTGAGTCTGATCCACTGATTTGCCTTCAGGGTCAGGTCCACTCTTCACTTTAGTATCCACAGGAGTTCTGATAGACTGACCGCCAGTAAAGTGGAATTTCTTCAACATGGTTTCTTCATATTTGATTGATTGATGAAGATTCCATCTGCTGTTTGCTGGACTTGCACCCCTAGAAAGAATGTGAGTTCCCCCATAGCACTCATTTGGAACTTTGAATGCATAAGATCTTCAAATTCTTTGTAGAGTTGCTTGTTTGTCGAGCCAAATATAATGTCATCCACGTAGATCTGGACTAACAACATGTCTTTCCCTCTTATTCTTCTGAAGAGAGTCTGATTAATCTTTCCTCTTTCATACCTATGTTCAAGAAGAAAGGATGATAGAGTCTTATACCATTTCTTGGTGCTTGATAAAGACCATACAGAGCTTTGTCAAGCTTGTAAACTCTATGAGGAAATCTGGATCTTCAAAGCCAGGTGGTTGACTCACATAGACTTCTTCAGCAATCTTTCCGTACAAGAAGGCACACTTTACATCCATTTGATAAACAGTAAATTTCATGGACGCAGAATATGCAGGAAAGATTCTGATTGCTTCTAGTCTGCAATAGGAGCAAACACTTCGTCGTAGTCGATTCCTTCTTCCTGAGTGTATCCTTGTGCCACTAGTCTTGCTTTATTTCTGATGACTATCCCTCTATCATCAGTCTTGTTCCTGTACAGCCATTTGGTACCGATAGGGTATTGTCCTTCGGGAAGATCTACCAGTGCCATACTTCTTGCTTCTTGAATTGGAGCAATTCTTCCTGCATTGCTTCAATCCAACTATTGTCTTGAAGTGCCTCTTTGATGTTTTTGGGTACTGTTTGACATAGAAAGCAGGAGAACAAACAGATGTTTGCAATAGGACTTGCTTCTTGTCACCCTCTCATTAAGATCACCAATAATGTTTCAACTGGATGATTCTTGTGTATTCTTGTGGTTGGAATGGTGTCAACAGCAATAATTACATCAAGATTGGAGACATTAGTTCATTATGGTCAGAGGCATATTCATCTTGTATTATTGTTGAATTATGAAGATTGTCAACTTCTGTTTCGGTAACTGTTACATCTTCAGCAGCACTGAGATTGCTTGCATCATTTGATGTACCTTGAGTTTCTACTAGATGAGAAGCCTGTTTTTGATTTCTGATCTCATGTGACACGTCATTTGAGTGAGATGGTACCAGGCTGGGACCTCTTCAGAAGAAACACTAAGGTTTTATGACAGATGTTGATGGGATCAGCTTGAAGAGGAAGTTCATCATTCATAGGTTCATCAGATATAGGTGGAATTAATGGATAATTATCTCTTCTTTCTACAGTTGATGAAGTGTCACCTGAATGCATATTTCCTGCATCAGACAAGTAAAATTGGTCAAATGATTTAGTAAAAGTGTCAATATCAAACAACCAATCAGGACCATTTGTAGATTTGGGAAACGAATGTTCTTTGAATTGAAAATTTGTAGATTCATTGATAATGTTTAGTCTAGGATTGAACACTCTATAAGCCTTTGAGACGAAGAATAACCTACAAAAAATCCTTCATCAGACTTAGATGAAAATTTTCCCAAATGATCACGTGTGTTTAATATTAAGACTGGACAACCAAATGATTTGAGGAATCCAATAAATGGTTTCCTATGAAAGATCAGTTCATAAGATGTCATGTTACTTTCTTTAACAATCAGAGTTTGATTTTGCACAAAGCATGATGTGTTAACTGCTTCTGCCCAGAAGGTGATTGGTAGTTTAGCATCGGCTAGCATTGTTCTTGCTACTTCAATCAGTGTTCTATTTCGCCTTTCAGCTACCCCATTTTGTTGAGGAGTTCTAGCTGCACTGAATTGATGAGCAATGCCTTTGGTTGCATAAAAGGAACTCATATTTTCATTTTTGAACTCTGTACCATTATCACTTCTTATTATTTTGACTTTGAGATCAAGTTGATTTTCAATTTTAGTGATAAATTCTTGAATGATTTGGGATGCTTCGTTTTTATGAAGTAGGAAGAACACCCATGTGAATCGAGAAAACTCATCAATGATCACTAAACAATATTGTTTCTTTCCCATACTCATTACATGAGTTGGTCCAAAAAGATCCATGTGAAGTAACTTCAATGGAATATTGTTAGTGTTCAACAGCTTGGTTTTGTGAGACGATTTGTGTTGTTTTCCTTTGAGGCACGCCGAACATTGATTAATAAAATTGAATTCTTTTAGAGGAAGACCAATTACATGGTTTCCTATGACTAACTTGTTCATATTTTTAAAGTTAGTGTGCCCCAAACGTCTATGCCAAAGTTGTGACTCATCAAATGATGCTTTAGACAAAAGAGATGTTTCTTCCTTAGGTGATGCAGAACACATGTTTAAGACATATGTATTATTCTTCCTTGGAGTCTTTAAGATAACCCATTCTTCAGGAATCTGAAATCCAGGTTTTAGAATGTAGCAGTGAGTGTTTGTAAAGTGAGTGGAATATTTTTTATCGCAGATCTGAGACACGCTTAGCAGATTGAAATTCAGTTGTTCACAATAATTCACTCTGTCAAAGCTTAGCATCCCATTTGTCACAGATCCTTCTCCTATAATCCTACCACCTTCTGAATCTCCACCGAATGCCACAGTAGTTCCTTGTATGTACTTGAAATCATGAAGGAGGGAACGATCTCCAGTCATGTGTCGGGAGCATCCACTATCTACGTACCATAGGCTATTAGACCTGTGTGGATGAACCTACAAACAAAAAGAACTAATTAGAATAAGGAACCCAAGCCATGATGGTCTTGGGTTTCCCGTTCCTATTCATGATAGTCACCTCCTGGTATTTCCCTCTGAATAGTGATTTAGATGGAGGTGATCTGGGAGACTTTTGATAATGAATTGGTCGAGTCATCTCATCAACATCTACTGAGGATTCAGATGAATATGAAATCGTTGGTCCCTATTTCTTTGTAAAAGTTTAGCCCGAGTTTCATTATCAGAGTTGGTTTTTGCTTAGGAAGGTTAGGTTTGTGTTTCATTATGAGATGATTTCTTTGACCCTTCCCCAAATCCTTCAGTTTTTGTTTTGTCATTTGTTGATCTAGGTGTCCTAGATTGAGTATTATGAAGATGAGGTCTGACAGAATGCATCATAGTAGATGTTTTTGATATGGGCTTGTGTTGTGTAATTCTCAACCCCTTCTAATTAAAGTAACAATTAGATGTATTGTGATTGTTCATGTCACAGTTTGAACAATAGTTGTTGGAATAGCAATTTTTGGTGGAGTGATTGTTCATATCACAGATAGAACAATATTGATTGAAGAAGCATTTATCTGTCGTGTGATTGAACATGTCACAAATATCACAATACATTTGTTTGTTTCTTGAATCAGATTTTTCTTTGTGTGACTCAACTGAAATTTTCTTTTGATGAGTCACTTTCTTTTCTTTAGGTGTTGAATTAGAATTAGCCCTTTTAGTAGATTGTTTCACAACACTACTTTTGTTCAGTTGTTTAGGCTGTTTCTGTTTCTTTAACCTACTTCTCACCTCTTTCTCAAACTGGTCAACATGTTCTTTGTAACATATATCAAACCCAACTCCCTGCCTTAACCTTGATGACTGAGGGTCTGATGAAGTTTTATGTGTTGAACTCAGTTTTATAGTTTGTTTCTTTTTCAGTGAAACCTTTTCTGATTTGCTTGAATTTTATGGAGATACAATCTCATTATCAGAACTACTTTCAGTAGTGGGTTTCACTGTTTTAAGATATTTCTTTTGCCATGTAAAACAGATGGTGTGAATTTTATAAAAGGCATAATTGCTTTTACAAGGCTTGATGGTTTTATGACATTCAATGTCTTGTCTGAGCACTCTTTGATTTTGATTGGGTGTCCTAACTTGATTTTATCCTTATTGGTTTCAAAATAAACATCAGGTTTGTTTTGAGGATTTGTCACTTGTTTCACTACTGATTTAGGTTCCATAGTTTTAGGTTCGATTGATTCAGAGAGTGAGACAGAGTTAGGCATGACAGTGTAATTGTCATTGTATGGTGGAGGACATGAATTATACCCAATCCCTGACATGTCCTTTGGATCCTTTTGTGAATCCAGCATCTCTTGTAGCTTGACTGAAGACATTTGAAACTTTTCAAGTTTCACTTCAGTCATAGATTCTTAAGCTTTAGCTTGAGCTAACTTTTCAGTAAGTAGCTCATTTTCAGCTGCAAGATTGTATTTCTCACCATGCAAGTTTTCTATGTCAGAAATAAGAGATTTGATTTTGATTTCAAAACTTTTTAGTTCTCTCTTCATCATTTCTAACTTCACTTTTTCTTCTTTAATTTTATCTGTCAGTTTATGAGTGTGTTCTCTATACTCTTGTAATTCATTTATGCATTTCTCACTACAAAGGTTAGTTTTACCTCAGTAGGCATTGAAGATGGTCTATCATTGATGTGAACCATAAGATCATGATTCTGGAATTAGGCTTGACTTCCTCAGCATACACACCAGTCACATATCCCATTTTGTTTGATCACAAGGGCACTGGCAGAAGGCTGACTGCTTGCATGGGCTTGATTAGTCAGCTGTGGTTGATTCTGGTATGTTTGTTGATGATGAGAATGATGGTACTTCTGTTGTTGATTGTTTGAGTGATAGCTTGAATTGGGCTGTGATGATGATTGACCTGGAGAGTTCCTTGAATGGTTGTTTCTTTTAGCAGCACTGCACTCTCTTGAGAAATGGCCAGACATGCCACAGTTGAAGCATTTTACCTTGGATTTGTCATATCCAAGTTTTGTCTTCTCATTCAGGCTCAACTTTCTTCCTTTTCTGAAGAATTTCTTTGCTCTCATGGCAATCATTGCCATTTGCCACTGTAGATCCATCTCCTCAACATCATCAGGATCTATTTCTTCTAAATCTTCATGTATTAGGTGGGCAGAACTGAGTCTTCCCCCTAGATATGCTTCAAAACTTGCAACAAAGGCATTGTAAGTTGCCTTTTGCTCTTCTGATTTTAAGTCTTCTGGAGAGGTTTGAGGAGCAGTGGAGACTTTTGGGGCTTGAGCTGAAGTTGAAGGGTGATTGAATGGTGAAGATGCAATGAACCCAGTATTGTTCATTTGATCTCTTGATGAGATGAAGTCATCTTCCTCTGTGATGAAAGCATTTTCAACAGAATGTGATTCTGAAGGGAATTTGTAGGCTTCAATCACTCTTGGTCCACTCATATTTCTGCTTCGTTCATCAAGTTCCAAAGCCTCAATCTTGGCTATCATAATGTCTAGAGTGGTACTCTCAAGATCAAGAGTATTTTTTAGCATTGTGACATTTTGCTTCTAGCTTTTAGGTAGACTGTGAAGCATTTTCTTGTTAAGTTCTTTAATGTTGTATGAAACACCCATAATTTCCAAATCATTGACCAACTGTACAAATCTGTGCAGTTGTTTTGATATGGATTCTCCTTTGGTGTGATGGAAGGTTTCATACTGATTGAACAACTTGTCTTTGTTAATTTCAGCAACTTCACTGCTACCTTCACACATAACTTTAAGAGCATCCCAAACAGCTTTAGTAGTTCCATATTTTCCTAATCTTTTCAGCACATCCATTTTGAGTGCTTGAGTCAAAATTGAGTATGCTTTGAGATCAATTTTGATTTTCTTATAGTCATCTTCATCCAGAGTTAAGTCTTCAATTGGTATTCTAGCAGTCTTGTACAGTGCAACTTGAGCTGTTGATAGAGTAACAGGAATATGTGGACCCTTACATATTGAGATCCAAAAGTCAGGATCTACACTTGTGATATAATTTCTAAACCGTATTCTCCATTGTTTAAACTTAGATTTGTGTTTAAGCATGGGAGGTTTAGGTGTATGACCTAATTCAGAGTAACTGTTAGAATCCATGTTGATTTGGGTAAGTATAGATGTAGTTGATTTTAAGATTGATTATGTTTGATGAGTCCAACTTGTTCAAGCAGTTCTTTTGAGGTTCAGAATGAGTATTCTTGCTGTTTGACAGGAGTATTCTTGCTATTTGCTAAGTAGAGACGATGATATCTACTACTAGCAACTTGATTATCAGATCAATCGAGTTCTATTCAGTCTGTGCGTAGATCTGAAAGATAATCGAGAGCCAAAGCTCTGATACCAATTGACTGGGTTTGAGTAAGAGTGATATTGTTACTGAGAATCAAATATGATAATCAAGTCAATGATTGAGTGGCGGAAACAAACAATCAAAGAACATTCAAAGCAACAAAATTACTCATAAATGTTGTTTGTATTGATGTATGAAAGTTGATAAGTTACAGAGAATAATTACAACAAAAATTCTCTATCTATCAGCCGTCCCCTCAGTACGAGGTTAACTATTCTATTTATAGGTAGACAAGATGCCTTTACAAAGTGACTAAACTACCCCTGACCTATTACATCAGAAACTAGTCTAAGTCTTGATCTGCATCTCTGCTTGTTCATCCACATTGACAAATGCGGATGAGTTAATCTTGATCAACATTTCTACTTGATCATTAGCATTAGTAAGTTGGTCATCCGCATTGGTTAATGCGGATGAAAAAATACTTGTGCGTATTTGGTTGGTTATCCGCATTTGTCAATGTGGATGAGCAAAGTCTTGTCCGTATCTTCTTTTGTTCTTCCACATTAGTCAATGCAGAGGAGTAACTTGTTCTTCAGTATTAGTATTTTGTCTTCCGCTTTAGTCAATGAGGAAGAGTAAACACTTATCCACATCAGAGTTATGTCTTCCACATTAACTAATGCGGAAGATAACACTTGTTATTTTTCCTTCCAGATCTTCATCCGCATTTCATCTTGGACTTGTGGGATTCCAGCTGAGCAATCATTAATTCACCCATTGATTTGGCATGTATGATCCTTTTAGGGTGCAACAATGAATAGTCACCTGATTAAGTTGAACATATTTCTTAATCATCATTGACTAAGAACTATGTACGACAACCTCAAACCTATATATGAAGTTCATACATATGAAATAATCAAAGATAAGTAAACATCAAACGCATATCATATTTCATTGAATAATTACATTACACATGTCTAAGAAATGAAAGACTTTTACACTAAGAACATAAGCTAGGAACATGATGTATCAACAAACTCCCCCTTGGACCTAGTTTACCCTATTGTCTGACATGCAGGTCCAAGTTCTTCTATCTCTCTTTTGTTGTTGCTCTAGTGTTTTTCTCCAAGTTCTTCTGTATCTCTTTTGTTGTTTCTCTCGTGGCATGCAGTTGCTCCAATATTGAAACCAAATCAGGTTGAATTTATTAAACTGCAGATGCACCAGAAGCTTAGTTTCAACTTCACGGTCATCACCTTCTTCTACGATCTTTAGTACTTCTTCAACAAGCTTTTGGCTCTGTTATGGATCAATTTGCTGTTCATAAGCTTGAGAGATCTTCCTTTAAAGTCAGTACATTTAGTCTATTTTCTAACATTCTTTACATGTTCTTGAAATTTCTTGTACTTTTCTTCTCTGGTGACTCCTGCGTGTATCTTGAATGCAAAGCAGAGACGGATAACATGTTGGAACTGTAGGGCACAATATCTTGTGTGTCATAGAATAGTGGTCATTTGTATAGAGTGTAGTCATCTTCTGCATACAAGTTGGTAAGCCACATTGGGTCAAATACCCTGATAGTTTCAATCTTTCCATCTTTGTTCAACACTATGACCGCTTCTCCCATCCTCCAATCATAATCCACAATTTAAAGTGTGGAGTGAAGTCCTGATGCATCTCCCTTAGAGGAATCTTAGACATTGTGCGTGGGGGACTCCACTTTAGTACAACCTTCGGTCTTCCAGAAATAGGATCAACATCAGTCTTATAAATAAAACATTTATGTTGTTAAGGCTTAAAGCTGACCCATCTGGTGTGGTATTCTTTCTTCAGAGTTGTCTCAAACCATCCTGACATCTTCCTCGGGTTGGCTTACAAAAGATCTAAATTAGCCAATCTATTGAGCTCAAAACCAGGAAGTGTCTTCAGATCATGTGGATATCTGAAGTACTCAACCCCCTTCTCTCTCTTTACAGCACAAACATTTAAGTCTTCAAAATAATCCCACACGATGATTTTGCTAGACACTTTCCGCTTTTTCTTGACTCTGTACAGCTTGGTGTAGGCATTCTACTTTGGAGGTGCACGCTGGGCTTTCATTTCAGCAAAACAAGCAGCCTGTAGGATCGGTCAAATTCATTAACACTTTGTTTTTCTCTCAAACTCACTTGAACAACACTCGGATGAAGATAGAGTCAATAAGAGTTGATCACAATATAATAAGTAATAAAGAACACAGAAAGTAATTTTCAAGGTACCTGCATATATTTCTTCTCAACTCAAATATTACAAGACTCTTATAAGCTTATCTTTTCGAGTTACAATGAGAAACTATATATAATACTACCTACAACTGGATATACTTTGATACCAGCTGGGATCCTATAACTAAAGCCTATACTACAAGACTATAGTTGAAGGTATCTCGGATAAAGTCTTATATGAGATATGGTAGTCAGGACATGTCCCTCACTTACTTTTGTCACCAACTAAAGTTGGTAACATGTACTATCATAAAAGATGAACAGTGGAATAAAGTATGGTCAACTGCATGGCTCTTTGAGAAAACACCATGCAGTATCAGAGGTCTGCAGCGGAGTGTCAGGGAACATACTTATGTCCACTGGTTCATAGCAGCGTCTTCCGAAGGTTAAATGGCTTCGGAAGAACAAGTACTTTTGAAGCCACTTATACTTCGGAAGCAGTCTTTTGAGTTCATCTACTTAGACTTGATCTTCGGAAGTAAATTCTTTGTCTTCAGAAATAGAGTTTGTCTTCGGAAGTTGATCTTTCATTTTGTCTTCGGAAGAACTTTACAACCTTCGGACGTTCCGTACTTAACTTCGGAAACCTTTGTAGGTAGCATCAAAATTGTCTAAGTGATTTGGTTTTGGTTGCACTAGCCTTCTTCTTGATCCAACAAACTCCCCTTAGGCTGATGCTACCAAAACCTCACTTGTTTCTGCTTCTCCAAACCTTCAGCACCAAGGAGAGTAGATATTTATCTGTTTCCTTGTTCTTCCCTGATGTGATGCTGAGAAGTTTGTACAAATCTTTTGTTGACAGGAACTCCAGTCTGTCACCCTGAATGATATGTACCCTTTGTTGTGGCCCTCTGAAAAGAGTTAGTTGATGGGGACTATAATCATATTCCCATCAAACTATAGGTTCCAATTCAGGACCCTCCACCATCTGTAGAAAGGCTGCGCCCTTGGTAGGAGGTCTTTCCTTGTCTTCTTGTCTTCTCAACTTCAACTCTTCTTTAATCTTGGCTTTTGCAGTTAGCTCGGCTAGATGAAGACTGCTGAGATGATTCCTGATGAGAGCAGTAGTTTCCGAGTTGGAGGGGTTAGAGAATGATTTCTCTGCTAACTCGACAATATCAAATCTACTAGAGTGTAGCATAGAGGTTGCATTAAGTCTGTTGACTTCACCATTCTCTCTTTCGAAACAAAGTTGTGAGAAGTTTCATTAAACCTCCACTAGATTATTCTCTTTCTAGGTGCAAGAGACCGACTAGGAATCTTATCCTCTTTCTTTGTATCTAGCAGAGTCACTAGTTTCCTTCTAAGTTTCTTCTCTTGATCATTTAGTGAGTTTGAGTTGAGTCCTAGAAGTTTAGCAGCCTGATCCAATGTTCCTCTAGGCAAATCAAAAAATTGGTCTCTTGTAAGGGAACGTGAAGATCCATCAACATTGGTGATATTAACAGAGTCTTCCTCACATGAGACTTCGCTCAAGGTTGTGCAGTTGGTGAGCTTTGTCTTGATTGTCTTAAACTCCTCAAGAGAGAGATGTTGAGAAGGCTGAAGGGATGGTTTGGATGGTTGTTGGGAAGGTTGAGTTTCAGAGGTTCTGGGAAGTGTTTTAGGTTAAAGGATGGGAACTTTAAGTGGTTGAGGTGATGAAGTGGGTGAGGGTAAGGATGTGGGTTCAGGGGTGAAAGGCTCGGTTTTGATGGTGAAAGGTAAGGATGAGGGTTCAGGTTGTGGTTGAGTGGTTGCAGTGAAGGTCATCCCTTTTACCCTTCTGTACATCTCTTTTCTCTTTCCCAAGCGGATGTCAGCCTTGATTTTCACAGACAATCCGTTGAAGTGTCCTTTCTGACATGGGACCCACCTGCCTTCCAGAGAAGCCATGAGCCCGGAGATAGTCTTTCATCAGAGCCTTCTCACTAAGCTTCCTGGTTGTAGTGACCCTTGCTTCTTCCTCCTTCTTTTTCCTTTCCTTTAACTTTTCTCTTGTAGCCTTTCTTATTTCTTTCTCCATTTGATCCTGCTCTTTGTTGTAAAGCCAAAGGATCGTTTCATTGTTGTGTGGAGAGAGCTCTTGAAGATTGAAGCCTCTAGAGATTAGGACTCCATCCTATCCCTCCTAAGCTACAAGTCAGCCTCCTTCTATTCCTCTACTTTCTCTTTCTCTAAGGCCAACCTAGCTGCTTCTTGTTGTTTTTCATGTTCCAGCCTGGTTGCCTTTTCCAGTTTCACTAACTCCTCTAGTAGTAGCAGGAGTGTTTCTTCATTAGCAGCTCCCAGTTGGATGAGCTGATCAATTATCTCTTTTCTCCTTTTGTTGTTGACAACCTCCTAGTTGGCTGCAGCTACTTTTGTACTCATAGCTAGCAACTTCCTAGTTGGAAGTCTTCCTTTTCTCTTTAGTTTCTCAATCTTTTCTTCTTCCTGAAGCTCTTCCACAGTCATCTTCTTCCCTTTGTTATCCTTTGAAGAACTTGACTGTGGTGGTTCTTGGAGAGTGGATTCTGATTGTGAGAGAGGCAGAGAGGGTGTCTGGGCTTGAGGTAGATCCAGAAAGTCCTCACTGATCACCTCGGATGCCATTTCTAGGATTGCATCTGTGATAATTAGTTCCTCGGACAAAGAAAACAGTCCTTCTGCAGCTTCCATTTCAGTTTCGGAAGATTTTGGTTGTTCTTCTGAGGCTTTAACTTCTACTTCGGAAGTTTGAGGAGGTGCAGATTCTATCCCAACTGTTTTAGTTGCTGGGCCATCAGTCCTTATTTCCCCTTCGAATTGAATCTTAGGTTCCATTTGGACCTTAGGTTAACCAACTTCTTCCACAGTGGTAGAAGGTGCACATATCCTTTGTAGCTCTTCTGCTCCAAAGTACATCATGGCAGCATTAGGGCTTGGCTGATCAGTAGAGGATCTCAACAGAAACTTGGCAAAGAGTCTGTAGAGATCTCTGAGCATCCTTGGGTCGATTTGAAGTACAACTTGGGATGGCTCAGACAAAGTTGTGATGGGAGTAGAAAATGTTGAAGTTGAAGTTGAAGTTTGACTCTGTGGGTCCTCAAGTGTTTGTCTCTATACACTCTCCCCCTTTTTGGTAGTATCATCTTGAGAGCTTGATGAGCTTGAGGAAGAGGTCAAGGAGCCTGAATAGGTACATGCCTAACAAATCTCTCAGTCTGTTTCTCAGCTAGTTTAGCCTTGAGATTGTTAATCTCAAGTTGCTAAGTGGCAGACCTTTCCTCTAAAGTCCTAACCAAGGATTCAAGGTTTGAGAATTAGAAAGTAGGTCTTGTATGAGGAGTTGAATGCTTCCCTCATCTTCTTTTGAAGAATCACAAGGAGATGAGGTAACATACCTAGTATGCTCAGCCTCTCCACCAGATGTGGTTTCTTGGCACCCTGGTTTACCTTGCTTAATGATGTCTCTTTCAGAGTCATCAAAAGGCATGGTTGCCACAGATTCAGTCTCAGAGATGTTACCACTGTCCATAGGGTCCATTGAGGAACCTTCTGTAGTGGTAGCTGAATCTGCATGAGTCCCCTCCACATCAGTGGGACTCACCTTAGTTATGGGTTGCTGATGGGGGCTAGAGATAAGGGATCTCTCTGGGTTCTGTTGATCTTGGAGAGGGTGATGTAGATCAACTTCATTGCCATGGAGGGATGTTATCTCTTCATCATATTTGAAGATAAGGTTAGTAAAAGATAAGGAGGTTAAACCTACTGACCCGGGACCTTGGTCAATATCTTTAGGCATTAAGCCTCTGGTGGGGCTGTCCCTTGTTGGCTGCTCAGAAGAGTGTAGATACTCATCTTGCGGGCTGTGGGTTTGGGTGTCGGGCTCATGGGTTTGAGACCGAGGAGACTCAAAACCCAAATTGAGGTCAAATGAGAAGGATGGTGAGACCTCAAACTGAGTGGGAGCCCATGTTTCCACTCTAGTCTTTTTGGATTGAACATGAGGGGCTTGTTCAATCAGAGTAGATTGAACAAGGGTTCGTTTAGGGTGTCTTTGGTATGTGATGGTGATGGGATAAGAAGGCAGTGTTGGCATAGTGGAGGTGGTTGCTGGTGTGGGTTCATCACCTGTGGGTCGAACAAGGATGTCAGTAGGAGCTATGCGCTCAATCATACTTGGAAGTAGAGAAGTGTACCTTCCGGTGAAGTTGGTGGACACCTTCTTCAAAGTCTTGAAGATGGTAGGCCTCATGTGATAGACAATCAGAGCAGCTGCACAGACAAGCGTACTCTGTTCCTACTCACAATTGATTATGTGTTGAATGAATCAGGGATACATAAAGAATGTCTCCCTTTGAAGATTCCCAATCAGATTGGTGAACACAAATCTGAGTAATTGAAGCAGAGGCCTCTCACCAATCCATGAACTAAGCATCCTAGTTCATATGGGATTTGGTCCTATCTCCCAGATTTATTCGACAGATAGTGAAGGACAACATGCAGGAGGAACTTCCAGTTGTAGGAGAAGTTGAATTTGTAGACTGTCGACCTGCTCACGTCTCTACCATATCCCATGAGGATGTAGGTGCTGTCTAAATCAATTTTGGGAAATTCAGTAGGAGCTCCTTCATTATGAAGCTCGAGATGCTCCCTGATGAGCTATTCAATAATGACCAACTCTTGTCCACAAATGCTGGACCTTAGCACACGAATCCCATTTAGGGTTTCGACTTGACCATTTGTTGATCCATATGCACCTAGTTTACGATCTTAATGTAATATGTCTGTCATGTTTTAAATGTAATGAAACGAATGAGTTGAATGAAACATAATGTGTGGTTGTTGATCTTAATGTTTAATGTTTCAGTGTATGTTTTAATGTTTATCATTTATTAACGCATATCGAACCAACTATATAGGTTTGAGGTTGTTTGAATAGATATTAGTCAAGTAATGATTGAGAAACATATTCAAACTTAGTCGTATGAAGTTTTCATGCGAATGGACCATGCTAATGATTCATACACATGAATACTTCATGCTAATAGATTAGTTGCACGACTGAACCAGGAGACTGGATCAGTTGTACGACTGAGACATACGGATGACTCAGTCGCACGACTAAACGTTCAGTCGTGTGATTGACTCGACGCATGCCTTAGTCGCACGACTGAACCATGCTAATACTCCAGTCGTACGATTACCTAACCCTAACCTATAATACCACTTAATTCGTGGAAAAACAAAACACTTTGTAGAATTCGACTCCTACTCGTACCCTAGCCTTCCAGAACGTCCAAAAAAGTCAGTCCAAGTTCATAGATCGTTCTTGATCGATTCCTATTCGTTCTTAACGTTTAGTTTATTCTTATATCGATCGGGTTAACGTTCTCACTGATTGGATCACCAATCAAATAGGATTCTGCACTATTTGAGTTGGTATACACGTAAATCAGTTAGTACTCCATCCAGTACACGGTCCCTAACAAGTGGTATCAGAGCTTTGGCTCTTGATTTACGTGTGATTCAATCGATTTTGATATAAAAATCGTGTTTTTCACGCAAAAACACAATCTTTTTATGTCAAACAGTGTTTTGGACGTCTCCAGGTAAAAAAGTTAACATTTTCCAGCATACGACAATTAGGGTTAGTGAGAAATTCGTGTTTTTGCGTCATAATACCTTAAACCCTCGAAGTCTCCAAATTCAGCAGCTTCAGTCGCATGATTGACTCAATCGCACGACTGAATCCATACGCATCTCTCATACGCATGATTGGACTCAGTCGTTCATCCATACGTACAGCTGAATTGCCTAGTTGCATTGTTCATTCGCACTTGTCCATTCACACGAGTGAGCCACCCGCATTGCTTCATTCGCACGTCTGAGCCATCCGCATTGCTTCATTCGCACGTCTGAGCCATCCGCATTGCTTCATTCGCACGTCTGAGCCATCCGCATTGGTCAATCGCACAAATTGTCCAATCACACTCCTTCATTCACATACGTAAAACAATTTTGTTCTAAAGACCAAAGTCAATAGTAATGGAGGATCAATATTCAGCGTTCACCGCAGGAAGGGATTCTAGGCTTCAAAATTTGTTGCATCTAGAAAATCAAGTGGGAAATCTTAATAAGCCTCCTAAGCTTATAACGTTAGATGATTACCCACAATGGAAGCAAAGATTTGAGATTCGCTTAAATAGAGTAGATCCCAATCTGTGGGAGTCAATAGCGACAGGATATAGCATGCCTGTAGGTGCAAATGGAGTCAAACTTACCTTAGGCGGTATGACTGACGACCAAAAGGTAAAGTACAATGCAGACAAGAAAGTATATGCATTGCTAACTCAGTCAATTCCTAAGAAGATCTTCCATTAGTTTTCTAAGAAAAAGCAAGCTAAGAAGCTGTGGGATGCATTGGAAAAGAGGTATAACGGAAATGAATCGTTAAAAGCTCTAAAGGCTAAAGCGTTGAAGAAGGAGTTTGACAACTTCTCGTCAATGGGAAAGGAGAGCTTGGACGACGTCATTGATCGCTTCTACCACTTGATGAGTGAACTAAACACTCATGGAGTCATCACGTCTATGGAAGACAAAGTTTCAAACTTTGCAGATGGGTTGCCAGAGAAGTGGGTTTCCTTTGTATCCAACCACAAACAGAATGATTTGCTGGCGAAGTTAGATATCAACAACTTCATTCTAAAGTTGAGCGAGGAAGAGTTGAGGATGAAGTACAGGGCCCAAAGTCTTCATGTGATCAGAATCTGGCACTGTACAACTCAACTCCACAAGCCAAAACATCTAGAGTGCCACTTCAAATGACATTTGTGTCGAGTTCAGCTGGTCCATCTCAAGCTACCACTTTAGGATCTGACATGTCAGGGTCGTCTTGTACCCAATACATAGCACCTGAAGCCAATGCTACAAATTCAAAGACCGAGAATCTCAGGATTGTGATAGTAGAGGTAGCAAAGGAGCACATGGATCTCTTAGCAGCTGTCGTTCACTCTTACGATGGACTAGTTGCTGGGAAGATTGGGAACTGCCATCTGGCAGATGAGGACTAGGAGCAGGTAGACGAGACAGAGCTGGAGAGAATGGACATCATGTGGGCCTTAGCAAGTGCTGTTCGGAGAGCTAAGAAGTTTGTCAAGAAGACTGGACAGAATATGATTGCCACTAAGGACATAACTTTTGGTTTTGACAAGACCATAGTTACCTGCTTCAACAATGGGGAGAAGGGGCACTTCAAACGTGAGTGTGTGAAGCCCAAGAAGACAGGAAATGGAAATCCATTTTCATCCTTCAATCGTCAGGATGAACTCACAAACAGTCCTACCTCGTCAAGCAAGGATCCTAAAGCCTTGACTGCTCACGATGACGAAGGACAAGATTGGAGCTTTCGGTTTGTGTCTCCGGGAGAATCCAACATTGCTAGTGTAGAGGATCTAGATGACGACTCAACAAACGAAGGTGATATTGCAGTGGAACTTGTGATGTCAAATGTTGAAGAAACTGAAACTTTGTTTGATCACCTGCCTGAAGAAGGAACAAGTTCAACAAGTCCAGAATCACCAGAACTAGTAAAGTCAGACTCTGCCTTGATGGCTGATTCAACACACCTTCTTAGGTAAGTTTCACTACTCAACTTTTCAATAATCATGCTTGTTCTGATTGTAATAAATTTAGGGAAAGCATTGATTTGAAATTTGCTAGGTTATTATACCATAATGATAACTTAGTAAAGGACTTGCAACTGTGCATAAAAGCAAATAGTTATAAAAAAAAGATAGAACTTTTGAATAAACAACTTAAGGAAACTGAAGTTGTAGCTTTTAACCAAGCTAATGACATTAAGTTCTATCTAAACTCCCTAGAAGACACTAAGAAACAAAAAGCAGATTTGGAAGTAGAAGTAAATTCATTAAAACAAAAATTGCATAGTTGGACAAGTTCTTCTCACATTGTCCAACACTTAGTGAGAGAACACAACAATGGGGAGGGTTTGGGGTATAAAGTGGTTCCACCACCACATGAGGCCTTGATGAATGCCAAAAGTAAACCAATAAAAAATAACCCAATCAAGGATCATGTGGTGTCCACTCCTCTTGTAAGTGATCCAGATTCCACATGTAAACCAAATGAATCTGGCACTAAACAAAAGGATGCCACTTTAAAATCAAAAGGTAAAATGCCTTGTGTTAATCTAGATGAACAATTTGAGAAGGTTAAAGTAAAGTCTGGTTCAACCAAGTATAATTCTGAACCTAAACAAATCAAACATGTTAACCAATCATGTGCATCATGTCCAAATCTAGGTAAACACAGGGTAAAGATGTTGGAAGGGTTCAAGCAAATGTGATTAAACAAAGTAAAACCTCTAAACAACAAGTGTTAGAACCCAACAGAATAAAGTCATACGTGTGTCACACACTTCTCCACAGAAACAGTTACACCAACATGTCAAAAGTAGATCTTGCTACAACTGTGGAAAGTATGGACACATCGCGTCTTACTATCCTTATTATCAGACACCAAAGAAAAAAATTGAAGTTTATGACACTAAAGCAAGCTCTTCAAAAAGGAGATCCATGACTCCACCAAAAAGAGTCAGTGAACCTAAAGTTCAACCCATTAGCCGGTCATCTGTTTATCACAAACAGGCCTTACACAAAACTGGCTTATGAAAAGAAAAGTCTATGTCTGGTAATGAGAACAAGAAGACAAATGATCTTCCTTCACCCTTTAATGGACAATGGGTGGAATTTATGATGTGTGATGCCTCTAGGTCACCCAAGCCAGTTAAGGCTTGGGGTCCCTAACCTCAACTAATGTTTTCAATTGAATGTGCAGGGTGTTCGCTATAATGCTGAAACAAACACTTGGATTGTAGATAACAGATCATCCAGGCACATGATTGGGAACCGGGCACTCCTGTCAAATGTCAAACAAATAAAAGGAGGTCATGTTTCATTTGCTGGAAACAACGGAGGGTATATCACAGCTCAAGGGGAGTGGGGAACCAGAAAGTGAAGTTTGAAAAGGTAAACTATGTTCAACAACTTCAAAATAATTTGCTTTCTATTTCCCAAATGTGTGACAAAGGATTTAGGTAGTTTTTGACAATAAGAAGTGCTATGTCCTGAAAAAGGAGTATTTGATTCCGGAGGACCAATTCTTAATGTCAGCCTCAAGATACAATGATCTTTACGTCTGGATCTCTCAATGGCCTCCACAACGGATCATCAAGTTCAGTGCTTCTTGTCAAAAGCTACTGAGAAGGATTCAATCTCCTGGCATAGGAGAATCGGGCACATCAATCCACAGAGGATGAACCACTTGATCTAGAATGACCTAGTGCGAGGAGTGTCACACCCTCAAATTCCACAAACGGGGTATTACCATTAGGCGTGTGACTTCCAGGATCTCAGCCACTAGTTACACCAAACGACACGTTGGTTATAAAACATAATTTACTTATAAAACTTGAATTCATCAAAGACTAGTTTTAAACGTGGACATAATAGAAGTCGCGGAAGCATAGTAAATATTAGTTGTTTAAATGGCGCGCACGCGCAAACCGAATAAATAAAATTCACTGAAAAACGATAAATAAATCACGTGGATAATAATGCATGAATGAAATGCTCCTAAGCGTGCGCGTCTTGTGAACCTGAAAGAAACATGCTAAAGTGTCAACACAAGGTTGGTGAGTTCACAGGTTTTGATAAATAGAACATAACAGTAACTGATGCAGTAATTAAAAATAATATCAGTAGATAGCTAGTCTACTCAACAAGTTACTAAGTGTATGAAGTTCGCAACCGACGCTGACAACGTAAAGAAATGCCTCGGCTATGAACACCGGTCACAGCAACAGAAATTAGGTCAATTAAACACCCGTTTGACGAACGTTGTGCTAGCGCGACTAGCCCGGTGGGGTTTGTCAAACCCAGTAGATCTACTCAGAATTACCTCGCTAGAGTACATATATTAACGGTTCGAAAGTGAGGACTTAAACATGGTGTCACACTAGTAAACAAGTGATATTAAAGTAATACTGATCAGGTGAAAATACGTTTGGAACACACGTTTCTTCCACCCCAAAGAAAATAGGTAAACGGGGCTGAGAACTCACCTTGGATGCACAGCAATTAATAATCAAAAGCACAAACGTTTTAAGATTCCGATTAACCTGGAATTCATTAATATACGCAATCAATATTAAATACTTAATAATGAAATCGTACGGTTTCGCGTTTCACGACTCGGTTATAGTACAATGCCGGTTGACGATAGAGTTCCCACGTTCAAACGAATATCAACACGTACAACCCATAAATCAAGAACCCAATATACATGTATAGGCTAATTCATAATACAATTACAAAGAAAAATCCTTTATATATATATATATGTATATACAATACACTCACATGCACAACAAAATCTAATATGTGAATTATACTTATATTCACACACTACATATGCATGTGTTATCACATTATGCATACACACAAAGCAACCCCATAATATACATATGAACATTCACTACTTGCACACATACTGTCGCATGCATACATACATATATTAAAACACAACCACATTCATCACCTACACACATACTGTCGCATGCATACATACATATATTAAAACACAACCACATATTCAACAATAATAAAATATATATATACACGAACACATAACAGAAGCATACATACATATATATATACGCAGAACATATATAGATATATACATACATCGCAGCATACATACGAATCGCATACATACATTTATGCACACGCAGAACATAGACACACACATTTATATATATATACACAGAATACATACATATATACACATGCGGCAGAAGGTAACGCCCAAGAACATCCTCGGGTTCTAAACCCAAGCATTCTTCTCGGTTCACAGCCACTGCACACAAGAACACACGCAAGGCAACACCACCGGGGCCGAAGTTGCACCCGATGACACACCCGATCACACCCATAATTCGCAGATTACATACACACACAAAATCGCAGAAACACACACATTCATAATCGCATCACACACACACACATGAATAACTACGAGAACCCACACCAACATCACTACATCACATAACATATACGCATATGCAAATACACCGGAACGTAACATAACAACCACAACCACCAAGCCAACCCGAGCATTGTACACCGAACGCGAAAACGTAGTCTAAGATCAAAGTAACGAATGAGAAATCTAACCGAACAAGATGCGAAACAGTTTCGATGATGTCGTAGGCTGCTGGAGCGACGACGGTTGCCGAATGAATGACGGTTGTCTAGAGAAGGATTGCCGGAGGTACGTAACAAGGAACGGGTCGGTGAGGCTCGCACTCGGTGAGGAGGTCGACGGTAGCAGGAGTTTTGATGATGAAAGCGGCTGCCGTGAGATAGGGTTACGATGTGAAGATACTCGGTTAAGGAGGTTGGTTATAAGAGGAATTATACTTTCCAATTTGCCATAACAAGTCCCTACAATTTTCCAAAATTGCATTTTATGTTGGTTGGATTTAGTTAGTGAGTTTAATTTGAAAGGTTGGTTATGTTTAGTTAGTATTTACATTATCAAATATTTATTTATAATAAAAATTATTATTACTTAATAGTCATAACTCGGTTAGTCATAATTTGATTAATTATAACATAATGGAGAGAGGTTAGGTTAAGTGAGCGAGGTTAACCTGAAAACTCAGGTTGTCACATCATTCCCTTGTTGAAGAATTTTCGTCCCGAAAATTAGAACATCTGATGGTAGATTTAACAACAATGATAGGAGGTTATAAGCTCCCTTATGATAGGGTTTCTGATATTTCTGAAATAAACCCAAATAAAGAACATAAGGTTTCATGAGAGTTGTGACATCATCCCCTTGTTGAAGGGAATTTCGTCTCGAAATTGAAAGAAAAGATATCTTGAATTAATACCTTAAGAAGTTGATGCTTGATCTTTGAACAATTGCGGATATTTCTTCCTCATTTGATCCTCGCGTTCCCAAGTAAACTCCGGCCCACGCTTTGAGTCCCACCTAACGCGCACAATTGGAATCTTGCTACGCCTTAGGGTTTTGACTTCTCGATCCATAATCTCAACTGGTTTTTCAATGAAACGAAGCTGTTCATCAATCTCCAGTTCCTCTAACGGAACGACGAGTGATTCATCAGATAAACATTTTCTCAGATTAGACACGTGAAACACATTATGTATTCCACTTAGCTCTTCCGGTAAATCAACTGGTAGGCTACTGGACCAACCCGTTTGACAATCTCAAATGGTCCAACGTATCTGGGGTTTAGTTTGCCACGCTTTCCAAAGCGTATCACTCCTTCCAGGGTGAGACTTTTAGGAGTACTTTATCACCAATCTGAAATTCCAATGGTTTACGACGCTTGTCGGCGTAACTCTTTTGTCGATCACGTGCCGCTGCCATTCGCGTTAACGTATCTGCACGATCTTCTCAGTAGTCTCGTGCACAAGCTCAGGACCTGTCAGTTGGCTTTCTCCAACTTCTGCCCAACAAATAGGTGATCGGCACTTACGTCCATACAGTGCCTCAAATGGAGCTGCCTTGATTGAGGTGTGATAACTGTTATTATAGGAAAACTCAACCAATGGTAAATGAGTTTCCCAGTTGCTGCCAAAGTCAATTACACAGGCACGCAACATATCTTCCAATGTCTGAATTGTACGCTCACTCTGACCATCGGTTTGTGGATGATACGCAGTACTCATGTCCAACCGCGTCCCCAATGATCGTTGTAAGGATTGCCAGAAATGAGAAGTGAACCGAGCGTCACGATCAGATATGATAGATACCGGTACACCATGCCGGGAAACTATTTCTCTTAGATAAATCCGTGTTAACTTATCCATCCGATCAGCCTCTCGGATTGCTAGGAAGTGAGCGGATTTTGTTAAGCGATCTACTATGACCCATATGGTATCGCATCCGCTGGGAGTTCTTGGTAACTTCGTAACGAAGTCCATCGAGATCTGCTCCCATTTCCAAACTGGAAGTTCCGGTTGTTGAAGTAAACCAGATGGCCTCTGATATTCCACCTTAACCTTGGAGCAAGTTAAACATTTGCTTACATAGGTGGCAACCTCAGCTTTCATGTTAGGCCACCAATAACACTCTTTCAGATCATGGTACATTTTATCTGAACCCGGATGAACTGAATAGCGTGACTTATGAGCTTCATCCATTACCAGTTCTCGTAAATTCCCGTATTGTGGTATCCAGATCCGTTCCATGAAATAACGGATTCCATCCGTCTTGGTCTCTAATTGTCTCTCCATACCTCGCATGTATTCTGCTTTTAGGTTCTCAACTTCAAAGCCTCAGATTGGGCAGCCTTGATTTGTTCTGGTAGGTCGGAGTGAATGGTCAATTGTAATGCACGTACTCGACGAGGTTTAGGGGTGTCTTTGCGACTGAGGCGTCGGCTACCACATTGGCCTTACCCGGGTGATACTTGATGGCACAGTCGTAATCATTGAGTAGCTCTAGCCATCATCGTTGTCGCATATTCAGCTCTTTTTGGTCATATATGTGCTGGAGACTCTTGTGGTCTGTATAGATCGTGCACTTAGTTCCATATAAGTAGTGCCTCCAAATCTTCAAAGCAAACACTACCGCTCCTAGTTCCAGATCATGCGTCGTGTAATTCTTCTCGTGCACTTTAAGTTGTCTAGACGCATAAGCAATGACATTGTTGCGTTGCATCAACACACATCCCAAACCCTGGATGGATGCGTCACAATAAACAACAAAGTCATCTGTTCCTTCTGGCAAGGCTAGGATCGGTGCACTGCAGAGCTTGTCCTTAAGTGTCTGAAATGCTGATTCCTCTTGGCTGCCCCATTTGTAGATGGTTCCCTTGTGAGTTAGGGCAGTTAGAGGTTGGGCTAACTTTGAGAATCCCTCGATAAATCGTCTGTAATAACCTGCCAAACCAAGGAATTGTCGCACCTCAGTAGGCGTTTTTGGTGCCGGCCAATCCTTGATTGCTTCAATCTTTGAAGGATCTACGTGTATACCCTTTTTGTTCACTACATGACCAAGGAACTGCACTTCTCGCATCCAGAAGTCACATTTCGAGAACTTTGCATATAATTGTTCATTCTTCAGTAATTCCAGAATGATTCTCAGATGTTCCTCATGATCCTCCTCATTCTGAGAGTAAATTAGTATGTCATCAATAAAGACGATGACAAACTTATCCAAATAAGGTTTGCAGACACGGTTCATGAGGTCCATGAAAACTGCTGGGGCATTAGTTAATCCAAAAGGCATTACTGTGAACTCATAGTGCCCATAACGTGTCCGGAATGCCGTCTTCGAGATGTCTTCCTCCCGGACTCGAAGCTGATGATAACCTGATCTCAGGTCAATCTTAGAATAGCAACTTGATCCTTGCAACTGGTCGAACAGATCATCAATGCGCGGGAGAGGATATCTGTTCTTGATTGTCACTCTGTTTAGTTCTCGGTAATCGATACACATTCTGAAGGTTCCATCTTTCTTCCTCACGAATAGTACTGGAGCTCCCCAGGGTGAAGAGCTGGGACGTATGAATCCTTGTCCAGCAATTCTTGCAATTGCTTAGACAGCTCTTGTAGTTCATTCGGTGCCAAACGGTACGGCGCCCGAGCGATCGGAGCTGCTCCAGGTGCTAATTCAATCTGAAACTCTACTTGCCTGTGTGGGGGTAGTCCAGGTAGGTCCTCGGGAAATACCTCCGGAAAGTCTCTAACTATAGGGATGTCTTCCAGTCGTTTCTCCTCAGTAGTCTTTTCGGTGACTAGGGCTAAAATCGCCGGATGTCCTTTCTTCAAAAACTTCTGAGCTCTCATGTATGAAATGATGCCCACTACTGCACCACTCCTGTCGCCTTCTACGGTGAGTATCTTTCCATCAGGCAAAAGTAGTCGAACAAGTTTCTCATGACAAATGATTTCGGCTTGGTTCTTAGACAACCAATCCATGCCGACAACAACATCAAAACTACCGAGTGTAATAGACAATAGGTCAATATCGAAATCATGCCCAGATAGACTAATCTTACAATCTCTGTATATACGTGAAGACTCAATGATCTTACCGTCTGCTATTTCTACTGTATAGTTGGTATCTAGGGCTACAGAATTATCATCTAGCAATTTACTGAACTTATGCGAAATGAAACTCTTATCAGCACCAGAATCAAATAGTACGGAAGCAAAGCAACCATTGATGGGAAATTTACCAGTTACAGTGGAAGGATCATTACGAGCCTCACCTGAACCAATGATGAAAGCTCTTCCCTTGGCTCCACCATTACCGTTCTTATCGTTATTTCCACTGCCATTGCCATTGCGGTTATCAGCACCATTACCGCCACCATTGTTCTTCCTCAGTTTTGGGCAATACCTCTTGATGTGCCCGGTCTGACCACACTCATAGCAGCCTCTTTGTTCGTTCCTCTGGGCCGGCTGTCTAGATGTCATATTCATCCTGCAATCTCTAGCAGCATGGCCAAATGTACCACACCGCTCACAAGTATTCTTTTTGCAGTTCCCGTTGTGATGGTAGTTGCATCTGTTACACTTAGGTAACGTCCCAGAGTAGCCACCACTCTGCTGAGATGAGGATGAGGATGATTGATGAGATGAGCGATAGTTGTCAAACTTCCGTGACTGTTGAGGTTGCGGTTGAGAGTTGTTCTGCTTGTTGGTGGAACCAGATTCCCATTTCCTCTTGTTGTTACTGTCTGAAGGGGTCGAGGTCGAACCTCGTGGAGGCAGTTTACCTTGGATGACGGCCTGGTCAGTCAGCCTATGGGCCAACCTGATTGCCTACTGTATGGTGTCTGGTTTGGAAGCAGTGACCATACCCTGAATCTCGGGTGACAGACCGTGCAAATACCTCTCAATCCTTAGTGAAGGAGGGTCGACCATGTTAGGGCATAGGGTAGCAAGCTCGTGAGATCGAGTGGTGTACGCCTCGATTTCGGAGCCTGTCATCTTTAGGTTCCAGAACTCAGTTTCTAATTTCTGCACCTCACTCCGAGGGCAGTACTCCTCTTTCATCAGGGTCTTGAAGTCATTCCAGGTCGTCTGGTTTGCAATTTCAACGCCCAACATCTGGACTTGAGCGTTCCACCAAGATAATGCAGCACCGTTCAGGGTGCCAGTGGCGTACTTAACCCGATTTGCCACCGGGCAGTTGCACATTTCGAACACTGATTCGAGTTTTTCAAACCAGCGTAGGAGTCCCACAGCTCCTTCTGCTCCAGTGAATGGATTGGGTTTACAATCCATGAAAGTCTTAAACGTGCATACCCCTTGTCCTGCAATAAGTTTTGATCAGGCGTTTAGAATTTTTGAATAGATGCTACAACTTAACTGGGTGACAGAACGTTAACGTCAGGGGTAGATTTTGTATTGCTTCCGATTGAGTGGCGTGCGGGTTGAGGTTCGGATTTGCGAGAGCATCAGCCACGTGTTGGTTGATTAAAGCTGCTAGTTCGGCAGGGGTCATGTTAATGGTACCACGACCACGTTCGCGTCCTCGGCCAGTTCCAGACATTCTTAACAATCACAACATACAAAAATAAGCAATATGCAACATATCCACTTCATTTAAGTACAAGTAATTAAAAGAATTTAGCACACACAACTAATAAGTTCAAATAATAATTTTTGATTAAATAAATTGTAAGTACGCATACAATTAATCAAATCAAATACTAAAATCCAAAAGTATCAGTCAGATGGAAAACAACCCTTCCCATCTAGGTGTGAAACGAAATAAGTCCAATGGGATAACAGAATTAATGAAAGAAAAGAATAAATGAGGAAGTCAGTGAGAGTCAACAGATCCGTCGCTGTTTTTTCCGCCTCGTCATCAGGCTGCTCCTCGGGTTCTTCTTCTGGCTCTTCCTCAGGGTCTTCTTCCTCCGGTTCTTCTCGAGTTCTTCCTCCGGTGCTTCCTCGGGTTCTTCTTCCTCCGGTGCTGCTTCTGGTTCAGGCACTGCGTTCTGAGCGAAGACTTGAGATTCCACAATTCCTAGTCGCTGGTCTGTGTTTTCAGCCCGCCCGACTTGTCCATTATAACGATCTATTAGGTCATTGTGGTATTCCAAGAAGTTATTGAATCGAGTCTCGAATCGTTCGAGTTTCTCCGTAGTCCTAGTCGATGTTTTCTTTAGTTCTGCATTTTCCTTCGCGAGTGCGGCCACACGCTTACGCTGCAAATGCACCGTGGCTGCCAAAGCAGCTATAGCCTGCTCTGGAGGGCAAGGAAGAGGTGGTAACGTAGGGGCATTAGGGTCCCTACCAGCAGTGGATCTAGTGCGTGGGCGGTTTTCGAGAGGTGGGGGTACATTCTTCTCTAGAATGAGATCAGTAATGTACTGTGGATAGCACTCCCACCTATGTACCGGTGGTACTCGGGTAAAGCAAAAGGTTGATCGTAATCGAGTCTCTCATTATTATTATAACGTAAGGGCCAGACACAGGAGTTCTCAGAGGAAGGAATGTGATCGTAATAGATAGGCCTCTTGCCTCGAGAAGATGATGATGGCGCTGAAGAAGATGATGCCATTCTGCAAGAAACCGCTCACGGAAGTGAGCAACATCAAGAAATCCAGCAAGTAAAGCAAACAAGCAAGGCCAACGAACAACCTAATCGTGTCTATATGCGTGTAACTAAGGCATCAGGCTATAGTCTAAATGCAATGCAAATGTGATGCAATTTTAATTTAGTTCGCTATAACCGTTGGCTCTGATACCAATCTGTCACACCCTCAAATTCCACAAACGGGGTATTACCATTAGGCGTGTGACTTCCAGGATCTCAGCCACTAGTTACACCAAACGACACGTTGGTTATAAAACATAATTTACTTATAAAACTTGAATTCATCAAAGACTAGTTTTAAACGTGGACATAATAGAAGTCGCGGAAGCATAGTAAATATTAGTTGTTTAAATGGCGCAACACGCGCAAACCGAATAAATAAAATTCACTGAAAAACGATAAATAAATCACGTGGATAATAATGCATGAATGAAATGCTCCTAAGCGTGCGCGTCTTGTGAACCTGAAAGAAACATGCTAAAGTGTCAACACAAGGTTGGTGAGTTCACAGGTTTTGATAAATAGAACATAACAGTAACTGATGCAGTAATTAAAAATAATATCAGTAGATAGCTAGTCTACTCAACAAGTTACTAAGTGTATGAAGTTCGCAACCGACGCTGACAACGTAAAGAATGCCTCGGCTATGAACACCGGTCACAGCAACAGAAATTAGGTCAATTAAACACCCGTTTGACGAACGTTGTGCTAGCGCGACTAGCCCGGTGGGGTTTGTCAAACCCAGTAGATCTACTCAGAATTACCTCGCTAGAGTACATATATTAACGGTTCGAAAGTGAGGACTTAAACATGGTGTCACACTAGTAAACAAGTGATATTAAAGTAATACTGATCAGGTGAAAATACGTTTGGAACACACGTTTCTTCCACCCCAAAGAAAATAGGTAAACGGGGCTGAGAACTCACCTTGGATGCACAACATTAATAATCAAAAGCACAAACGTTTTAAGATTCCGATTAACCTGGAATTCAATTATATACGCAATCAATATTAAATACTTAATAATGAAATCGTACGGTTTCGCGTTTCACGACTCGGTTATAGTACAATGCCGGTTGACGATAGAGTTCCCACGTTCAAACGAATATCAACACGTACAACCCATAAATCAAGAACCCATATACATGTATAGGCTAATTCATAATACAATTACAAAGAAAAATCCTTATATATATATATATGTATATACAATACACTCACATGCACAACAAAATCTAATATGTGAATTATACTTATATTCACACACTACATATGCATGTGTTATCACATTATGCATACACACAAAGCAACCCCATAATATACATATGAACATTCACTACTTGCACACATACTGTCGCATGCATACATACATATATAAAACACAACCACATTCATCACCTACACTATGTCGCATGCAACATACATATTAAACACAACCACATATAAAATAATAAAATATATATATACGCGAACACATAACAGAAGCATACATACATATATATATATACGCAGACATATATAGATATATACATACATCGCAGCATACATACGAATCGCATACATACATTTATGCACACGCAGAACATAGACACACACATTTATATATATATACACAGAATACATACATATATACACATGCGGCAGAAGGTAACGCCCAAGAACATCCTCGGGTTCTAAACCCAAGCATTCTTCTCGGTTCACAGCCACTGCACACAAGAACACACGCAAGGCAACACCACCGGGGCCGAAGTTGCACCCGATGACACACCCGATCACACCCATAATTCGCAGATTACATACACACACAAAATCGCAGAAACACACACATTCATAATCGCATCACACACACACACATGAATAACTACGAGAACCCACACCAACATCACTACATCACATAACATATACGCATATGCAAATACACCGAACGTAACATAACAACCACACCACCAAGCCAACCCGAGCATTGTACACCGAACGCGAAAACGTAGTCTAAGATCAAAGTAACGAATGAGAAATCTAACCGAACAAGATGCGAAACAGTTTCGATGATGTCGTAGGCTGCTGGAGCGACGACGGTTGCCGAATGAATGACGGTTGTCTAGAGAAGGATTGCCGGAGGTACGTAACAAGGAACGGGTCGGTGAGGCTCGCACTCGGTGAGGAGGTCGACGGTAGCAGGAGTTTTGATGATGAAAGCGGCTGCCGTGAGATAGGGTTACGATGTGAAGAATACTCGGTTAAGGAGGTTGGTTATAAAGAGGAATTATACTTTCCAATTTGCCATAACAAGTCCCTACAATTTTCCAAAATTGCATTTTATGTTGGTTGGATTTAGTTAGTGAGTTTAATTTGAAAGGTTGGTTATGTTTAGTTAGTATTTACATTATCAAATATTTATTTATAATAAAATTATTATTACTTAATAGTCATAACTCGGTTAGTCATAATTTGATTAATTATAACATAATGGAGAGAGGTTAGGTTAAGTGAGCGAGGTTAACCTGAAAACTCAGTTTGTCACAAGGAGTCAATGTCAAAAACTTCATACTCCCAAATTTTTGTGTCGCCTGAAAGAAAGGCAAACATACAAAGAAGTCTCATAAGGCAAAGAAAGTTAATTCCATAGAACTGCCTCTTGAGCTTTTTCACATGGATCTGTATGGTCCAGTCAGTACAAGAAGCATCACAGGCGACTTGTACTGTTATGTAGTTACAGATGACTACTCAAGATTCTCTTGGGTGATGTTTCTGAAATCAAAATCAGAAACATTTGAGTCATTCATAGAGTTAGTAACTACACTGGAGTCACTCTACAAGCTGAAGGTAAGACAAGTACACTCAGACAACAGAACCGAGTTCAAGAATCAATGGATGGAGGCGTTCTGCAAAGAAAAGGGAATTGTGAACCAGTTCATGTCCGCCTACACTCCTCAGATGAACGGAGTTGCTGAGAGAAAGAATCGCAGCTTAATAGAGGCAGGACGAACAATGCTAGCAGACTTGAAACTGCCTATCCAATTTTCAAATGAGGCAGTTGCCAATGCGTGTTACACGTTAAATCGAGTTCTGGTGGTAAAACATCATGGCAAGACGTGTTACGAGTTACTTCAATGACGTAAACCAAATCTAGAGTATCTAGAACCATTTGGAGCACCATGTACATTGCTAAAGAAAACTCAAGAAGGCAAGTTTAGTGAGAAGGATGAAGAGGGAAGCTTTCTAGGATACAACATACCAAATAAGAGAGTGTACAACAACTCAACGGGTCAAGTAGAAGTGTGGTGTAATTTCGACGTTCAGAGATACACCACTCCTCCTGCTGGAAAATAACCCACATTCTTTTTCGACTATGATGGATTCTTCAAGTCCTTCAACATTCCTCTCTCCACTTCTGATGATGAATTAGCAGCCAAAATGATGTATGATGTCTTAAACACATCATCATAAGATTTAACATCATCTGGTTCATAAGATGAATCGTTTAACCATTCAGGGGAGCACTCGAGGTAAGTGACTACTCCTCTGACGATGAAGCCGTGGAGAATGATCAGAACGATCAGGAGGAACAGGTTCCTACAACTACAAGTCCACAAGCATCTGACGTTGATGCCTCTGAGTCTTCGGAACCTCACACTCCTACTGCCTCAGATACGGAACCAAATGTTCATAATCTTGATTCTGAGATAGTTGTTCCCACCACTCCTGGATCACACCTAAATGTCTATCCTCCTTTGGACAATGTCATTGGAGATGTCAGATTAGGAGTTTAGACAAGAAATCAGTTGTATTCAGTTGATTATGCCTCGTTAATGGAGATAGGGTATCTTCACGATGGTGCTTATCGTTGTTTTGTGTCTCAGTTTGAGCAAAATATGTAAGTGAAGCCCTAAATGATGAGGCATGGGTGACTGCCATTCAATAAGAACTTCTTTAGTTTAAGAAGTTAGGTGTATGGACACTGGTAGATAGACCTAAAGGTGCTAAGGTCATTGGCACCAAATGGGTCTTGAAATATAAGAAAGATGACCAAGGAGTCATCATCAGGAACAAGGCTCGACTTGTAGTTCAAGGATTTCGACAAGTCGAGGGAATTGACTACAATGAAGTATTTGCACCAGCGACAAGAATGGAAGCCATCCGTATATTCCTAGCCTATGCCTCTTACATGAAGATTAAAGTCTATCAACTGGATGTAAAGAGTGTATTTCTTCATGGTGAAATCCAGGAAACAGTGTATGTCAGTCAACCCGAAGGATTTGAGGATCCATATCATTGAGGCAGAGTTTACAGACTGGATAAGGCTCTCTACGGGCTTCATCAAGCCCCGAGAGCATGGTATGAAAAACTCTCAACTCACCTAGTGAAACATGAATTTCGCAAAGGTGTAATTGACTATACACTGTTCATCAAAGAAAAGGATGGTGATCTGTTGCTTGTTCAGATTTATGTTGATAACATAATCTTCGGTTCCAAGAACAAAGACTTATGTAAAGAATTTGAAGCAGTAATGAAGGCAGAATTTGAAATGAGTGCCACGGGAGAGATGAAGTTCTTTCTCGGGTTATAGGTGGATCAAACACCAAAGGGGATATTCCTACATAAGAACTAGTATGTGGGGGATATTCTCAGTCGGTTTGACATGGAGAATGCTTCTGTAGCTGGGACTCCACTTGCTACAAACCATGATGTAGCACCCGAAGAGAATGGTGATCTGGTTGATGCCACCATGTATCGAGGAATGATTAGATCCCTCATGTACCTCACTGGCTCACAACCTGATATGATGTAAGCGACATATCTTTGTTCAAGATGTTAGGTGAAACCCAAAGTTAACCATCTTATAGGGGTCAAGAGGATATTTCGTTATCTGAAGGGTACACTAACAATAGGGTTGTGGTATCCTCATGAAGATGACTTCGAGCTTACCGCGCATAGTGATTCGGATTATGGCGGCTGCAAGATGAACTACAAATCCACCTCAGCAGGTTGTCAATTATTTGGGAGAAGATTAGTCACATGGCAGTGTATGAAGCAGACATCAGTTGCATTGTCAACTTATGAAGCTGAATACGTTGCTGCGGCAAGCTGCTGTTCTCAAATCATCTGGATTCAACAGCAGATACGGGACTACGGTTTAAAATTTTCTAACACCCCTATATTTGTTGATAATTCTGCTGCAATAGCCGTTACTAAAAATCTTGTCCAACATCCTAAGATCAAACACATCGGCATTAAATATCACTTTATACGTGATTGTTTTGAAAAGAATCTAATCAATGTTGTTAAAATAAATATGGATTTCCAACGCGTTGACCTCTACACAAAAGCCTTTGATAAACCATATTTTCTATATCTGTTAGAGGTCAACGACGTTAAAAAGAAAAGTGATGTAATTCCAGAAGATGAACATGTTAAAAAAACGAGGGAGGAAGACAGACAAGCTGATAGAAATGAGATCGGATCTGTAAAACTGATTCAACGACTATGGAAAATGATAGTACACAAGAACAAAGCATTCGGGACTTTAAAAGATTAAATTGAATTAGATGCAAATTTAAAGTATTAATCTGAGAAGTCTAAGCAAAAATAAAAGAAAAAATGATAGTAAAACTAGCTGCTACTAAGGTAACACGGAGAAAGTAGACCTAGAGGTTGCTAGACCACTAGATGATGTGTCAGTAGATTCAACACAATAGATAAGTAGACCTCATTGGTGATCTCAAGATCAAACTAAGTTGTTTAACAAGCTGTGGGTTATCATCTTATCCCTGGTTAACACAATCAACAAAGTTCTAATAAGGGATGACGAGCAAAATAAACGCCACAAATGTGTGCGGATGACCAAAATATGAGCAAACACATGATGAAAATTGCAAAAAAGCAATCAAACTAATAACCTATGTTGTTGGTGCGATCTATGCAAAAAGAATAAAATTGCTCAACAAGAAGATAGGTTGTGCGCCTCTCTACTGTGCGGTGGCGCTGACCTGAGTATAAGCATAACCTATATATTCTAGAATTCATTGTTGTTTGCCACCTCTCTGCTGTGCGGTGGCACTGACCTGAGGCTTGGCTTCTCTTTGAAAGCTCTAAGAATAGTTTCTTCTTGTCAAAATTCTTGTAGACCGCTCAAAAATCTCCTGAGGAATGTTGATTACCATATACGCGTGGGATCCACAAATGCTTGTTGAAATAATTAACCTATTGTATCACAAATTTGTGTCAAAGTCTGTGTATTGATTTAAGTGGACAAGTATACTGAAAATCATTGTGGCTGCAATTTTTGAAAGTTTAAATCAATGTGTGCGTCTTATAGTACTAGTATGATTTCCTTAATTTGCTAATGACTCTCGACAAAAACAAGAATCTAGCATCAAATGATTTGGTAACATGTCTTGAGTTATTTGATTACCTGTATGATTCCATAATGAATCGTTCCACTTATGGTCAAAATAACTTGAAGCTGCCTGTTCAAGAAATAAGTCTATTAGATTTCAATCTTAGGATTTTCACCTCACACAAAGTCACAAAAACAATTTTAGTTTTTTCTTTTAATTTTAGTGATCTAAATTTTTAGTCAATTTAGTTTCTAATGTCGGACTATGCCGTGGAATTCAATCTAGGATTTAATCACTTAAAAGGGTCATGTCTTAGGTAACCAAATGTGTTTTCAACTGTTCACGTCTGAGGTGACAAAATGTGTTTTGTTTAAAATGATCACGACTAAGGTGATCAAAAGTTTTCAAAGTTAAAATGATCATGTCTGAGATGATCGAATGCTCAAAATGTTAAATCAAAAGTTAAAAGGGGTTAAATATCAATTGGTCATAAAGTCAAAATCATGAGTACAATCCATTCGTCCGATTGGACCGTGAGTGTGGACTAGTCGTACGATTGGACCATACTTATGCACTAGTCAACCGAATGGAGCATGAGTATGAACCATTCACACAAATGGCTTACAAGATTGAGCCAGTCGCCTGAATGGAGTTGTCCGAATAAGTCAGTCGCCCGACTGAAACCCTCGGCCGACTGAATGTGATCGACTGAACCAATCGCACGACTGAGATTCAATTGCGCGAATGAAAAGAGCGAATGGATCCAGTCGCCCGATTGAAACCAGATTCAGTATAAATAGGGCTATAGTCGATCGCATATACTCATCACTCCTCAGTCGCCCTAAAATCGCCTAGAGTACCGTTACTCTGCCCGATTTTCCTCTGACTTTGCTTGACTTCAAATTGTTGTATTCTGACGATCCATAGTGTTTATACAGGTATATTGTGGTGCAATCTATTCAAGTGGAAATAGTTTTGTGCCCTAATTGACCGATTTCTCGCCTAACATAGAACCGAGACTTAGTTGGATTAATAAACTAATAAAACTAAGTTAAATGTTGAAATCAAGGTTATTAGGTGCTATGTAGGGTGATTGCGAGTCTAATGAGCCAAACCATGATGTCTAATCTTAGGATTTGCTCAAAATTTAAATTTCAATCACAGTCTGTCATGCGATTGGTCACCCTGATGAACTTCAATCGCACAACTGAGCTAAGCGAATGACTCAGTCGGCCGATTAAACGAGGCGTATGAGCTCAGTCACTTGACTGAACCCAGTCGTAAGCTCAGTCACCCAACTGAACACAGTCGCCGAATCAGTCGCCGTATCAGTCGCCCGATTAAATTCAATCGCATGATAAGTCAACCTACCGAACTCAGTCATATGGTTTAATCGCACGATTAAACCAGACTGATCTTAAAAAAATTAGAGTGAATTGCTTTCTATTATGTGCTGATCTAATGCATATGTGTCTGTGTTACAGATTTATGGCAGATCGGTGGACCATCAACACCAAGCACAATATATGTGCTCATTTGGACGCCACCACTCAGAACACTGCCGAGTTTGCGGGCATCATTGCTTTCCTAAAGAGATCAAGGGTACACAGAGCGATATCTACACCATGCACTCCCTACAGATCTATACAGCAAGCCTTCTGGGAGGGTGCATCGGTTGACAGATCTAGTGAGCCCTATTGCATTCGGAGCACCATCTTTTGGCAAGAGATAGAGGTGACAGCGGTAGACCTTCGACGTGTACTGGACCTGGGTGATGATGGTGCTCACCCAACCAGGTCACACCCACTTACTGTGAGAGAATGTTTTCTCAGGATGAAGTACTCTAGGGATATCAATGCATGTGTGCTAAACAAAAGCAACCTGTGTCCCAGTTCAAGTATTTAGCACACGTCATCCTTAAGTGCATTGCATCAAGAAGGGGTGGATTTGATGACTTATCTGACCAAATCCAGAATGCCTATGTGGCACCGGTGCTGAATCACCCCTTCAGCTTCTCTAACATGATATTTGCATACCTGATCGAGAACCTTCAGGCTAAAGGCAAGGAAGGTTTTGTATGTACCCAAGATTCTTACAGATGATTATAGATGAGAAGCTTCCTTCGCTACCCAAGGAGAGGCACGATGCAGTATCTCTCGAGATTATGGATGACACAACTCTCGAGAAATGAAGGTCTATAGGGGAAAGCAAGTCAAACCCCCTGTAAGGAGACTGATCAGGCACCTGGCCCGGGAGGATTACATGGTGCCGGTAAGGCGTAAGTGGTGCCACGAGGAGAGTAACTCAGATGTTGAGCAGATTGCTCTTCCATCTGATAACTCCGATGATGATGACGACCGTGGCACTGGTGGAGACTCTGGCCCTGCTACTTCTACGGCCACCATTGCACATGTTACACCTCTGCCACCCGCTCATGGAGATGCCACCACCACAAGTTTCCATCAGGATTTTTCCCTCCTGACGAGGAGGAGGAGAGTGATGAGAGCCACTGACCAGGACGGTAGGCAGCATGGTGGTTGCTACCGAACGAGGTATTCAGGAGGTTGGAGGACGCCCTAGCGAGTCTGGGGGACTATTGTAGATCCCAGTTACACACTTAATCAACCCAGCAGCATCCTAGGGGGAGCATCCTCCTCAAGGGGCATGAGGAGAAAAAGGATGGCTCAGCCCCATGGGATGAAGTCTAAGAGGAGGAGGATGATATTCATCACTACCACCACCACAACCACCACTACCACCATTCCACCCACCACCACTACTACCACTCCACCCATCACCACTACCACCATTCCACCCACCACCGCTACTACTACTTCACCCACCATCACCACTACAGCACTCCACCACCTATCTACACCACTTCCACCACCACTACAACATACCTATCGCCACCCACTCATCTACCTCCACCCATACTCACCACAGCCCCACTACCACCGCTAGCCACCAAGCCGGTCCCTCATCCCATACAACATTCACCACTGGATCACCTTTACCTCCTAGTGGGGTAGAGAAACACTATCGACACTAAATCATTGGTGCTGAACTGTTAGCTGCCAATGACAAGAAGACTGCTCAGCTACGACAGCTGATGCAGCTAACTGCTACACAATCACAACAGATCTCTCAGCAGGCAGAGGAGATCACCCAACTCAAAGAGCATAAAGCCGAATCAGCAAAGAAGATTGAAGAGTTGGAGTCATCTAACAGATCTATCATGCTCAAGCTTAAAGGATCCAAAGAAGAGCCTCTAAAGATCAAAGAAAATGATGACGATGGTGATGACGATGATGAAGAGGATGAAGATGACACAGTGATGGAAGAGATGATGACGAAGGAGGAGATCCATCTGCTTTGGGTGCCCAAGAAGCTAGTGAAAGGTGGACCAAAAGGAATCAAGATCATGGTGCCTCGACATCAGCCCCGACAGCAGAGTAACACATGATTCAGACAAACGTAATGCATAGATGTTTATGTAGTTTAATCATGTGTAATTGAATATTGTATTAAACCTATGTGCATGAATGTTTATGTATATATTTAATGTTTACTGTCTTGATTATTTACTGATGAATGATGTGTTACATGTTTTAAATCAAGTAGATCCACAATATCAGCGAGATGAATATGATGTTGCTCCCCATCAGCACATCAAGTTCAACTCACAATGATACTTGATCTGTAAGGGATTGTCAGGAGGTCAGTAAGCTATACTCCCAAAGAAGGAGAAATTATTCACAACCTCACTGATGAGCAACTCGCAGAAATTCCGGTTAAACCCAAATGATTTGGTTAAGCATGCCCCTATTGTCGATGTTGCTAGTGATGACGAGCTCAACTTGTTGATGAGATAGAGATTGAAGACATCATAGCACAACACTATCCGGAATATACTGATCGAGAAGGAAATGTGGTTCCTAATTTTGGGGATAATCTCGACACTGATATGATTCTAAACTGGATACGACGGAGAAGGAGGCTGAGAAATCAGAAAGCCAAGCCCAAGCCTCGGACGCTGATGTTGAGATCAAAAAGGTTGAATGGGTGGCTTGTTTTGCAAAGATCCGTGCCCAACGTACAGCGCCAAAGCCGAGTGCCTACGCCAAGCTCTACAAAATAATGAAACATCTAAAGGTGTCTGCAAAGATTATAGCGTGGGCTTACTTTGAGGATCTTAATGTATATGCTGTGAAGAGGGAGAAGGGAATCGAGTACTTTAGATTTCCACATGATCTGTAGCGCTCCCTGGTTTTGAGCTTAACCAGTTGGCATGCTGAACCTACTGTATGCTGACCCCGGGAAGATGTCAGACTAGTTTGAAGCTGCATTGAAGAAAGAATACCACACTCGATCGGTTAATTTCAAGCCTCAACAACCTACGAGGTACATTCGAAGGTCGGAGGTGGACCCAAGGACTGGAATACCCAAAGTGGTGCTGAAGTGGAGTCCTCACACACTATGTCAAAGATCCCCTTGAGAGAAATGCCATAGGACTTCACTCCCCACTTCAAGTGGTGGTATTATGACTGGTGAACAGGAGAAGCGGTCATAGTATTACAGAAAGAGTGCCAAATGGAGACCATCTGGGTATTTGACCCAAGTGGCTAACCAAATTGTTAGCTAGTGATGTGTATACTTTATACAGGTGGCCATTATTCTATGATCCGCATGATATTGTATAGGCCCTCTAATTCAGAATGTGATAAGACTCTGTTTTGCATTCAAGATACATGCTGGAGTCACAGTCGAGGAAAGGCATAAGAAGTTTGACGAGCTAATGAAGGATGCCAAAAAATGAAGGAAACTAGGTCCAATGGGGAGTTTGTTGATCCATATATACCTAGTTTACGATCTTAATGTAATATGTATGTCATGTCCTAAATGTAATGAACGAATGAGTTGAATGAAACATAATATGTGGTTGTTGATCTTAATGTTTAATGTTTCAATGTATATTTTAATGTTTATCATTTATTAACACATATTGAACCAACTATATAGGTTTGAGGTTGATTGAATAGATCTTAGTCAAGTAAGGATTGAGAAACATATTCAAACTAGTCGTATGAAGTTTTCATGTGAATGGACCATGCTAGTGGTTCATACGCATGAATACTTCATGCTAATGGACTAGTAGCACGACTGAACCAAGAGACTGGATCACTCGCATGACTGAGACACACAGATGACTTAGTCGCATGACTGAACCTTCAATCGTGTGATTGACTCAGTCACATGCTTTAGTCGCACGACAGAACCATGCTAATGGTCCAGTCGTACGATTGACTAACCCTAACCTATAAATACCACTTAATTCATGGAAAACGGAACACTTTGAAGAATTTGACTCCTACTCGTACCCTTGCCATCTTGAACATCCAAGAAAGACAGTCCAAGTTCATAGATCATTCTTGATCGATTCCTATTCGTTCTTAACGTTTAGTTTATTCTTATATCGATCGGGTTAACATTCTCACTGATTGGATCGCTGATTAAATAGGATTCCGCACTATTTGAGTTGGTATACACGTAAATCAGTTAGTACTCCGTCCAGTACATGGTCCCGAACACCATTTTCCAAAATTCGGCCATTTGATTGGAGTAAACAGTGCGGTTAACGATAAGGGTTGTGTAGTAAGATGATTGGGTGAGAAAGGAGATGATTTCATAGAAGTCAGCATCTCTTAAAGAATCAAGAAGTGCGATTTGGCTATGCTGAGTGTTGAGTGCCATTTGTGTAAGGTAATTTTGGATGAGTTTGAGCTAGGGTGAATTAAGGGTGAAGGAAATTTTTAGGGCAGTAAAAAATTGGGTAAGAAGATGAAATTGAATAGTCGGGATTATTTAAAAGAGGGTGGAAAGGTGGTAATGGGGGTTAGGATAAGGTGATGTGATGTTTAAGTGTGAGATGTGATGGGGGTGATAAGGTTAAGATCAGTTAAATAATCCGACATCATTAACAAAATCTTTACTTTTTACAGTGTGGGGCCCAAAAGATTTCCGTTACACAGTAAAATCTCTTTCCGAATATAAAACATTTCCGAAGGTAATTTGTCTTCTGAAGGCAATTCCTACTTCCGAAGGAAAAAGTAACTTCCAAGAGTAGAGATTGCTTTCCAAAGGGAGATTTTTGTAAGCTTCGGATGTAGATCTGATATGAAATCAATCGCTTATTCAGAGACTAAAAACTATTCGAGAAGAAAATTGTCCTTGGAGAAATTTTGCTTTGGAAGATATGGAGATAACTTTCGAGGGTTAATTTCTCTTTGGAAGAAATTATATTTAGAAAATTTCAGAGAGATCTTTTGTAACAGGGCTTTAGATTGTATTGACATAAGACTTTACACATTAAAAGTTTTCAAAAAAGGTAACCTTAATCAATGTTTATCATCCCAATAGCTATTATAAGATACTTAAATCTTTGTTCATCAAAGGCTTTGGTGAACAAGTCAACATATTGTTCATTTGAATCAACTTTGATTAGTTTAGTAAGATTTTTCTCATAAAATCTCTAATGAAATGGTACCTAATATCAATATGCTTTGTCTTGGAGTGCTTCACTAGATTTTTAGTAATTGAGATAGCACTATTGTTGACAATATGGATAAGAGTACTCATAAAGTTGAATCCATAGTCTAACATCTGATTCTGAATCCATAGCAGTTGAGCATGATAACTTGCATCAGCAATGTATTCAGCTTCAGCAGTTGATGTAAAGGCACAGGATTGTTTCTTGCATTGCCATGAGATGATCCTTCCACCAAAAAATTGGCATCCTCATGATGTTGATTTCTTGTCAATGTTGCAGGCACCATAGTCACTGTTAGAGTATCCATAAAGATTAAAGTCCTTGTTTCTGGGATACCAGAGACCTAGTTTAGGTGCTCCTTTGAGGTATCTGAGGATTCTCTTAACAGCAGCTAGATGAGACACCTTTGGAGTAGCCTGATATCTTGCACAGATACAAGTAGCAAACATAATATTAGGTCTGCTGGTTGTGAGATACATCAGAGAACAATAATTGCCCAATACTGATGTTGATCAGTATCCTCCCCCTCAAGGTCAGGACAAAGATTATGGTTTCTAGGTATGGGTGTTTTGGCCGGCTTACAATCTTTCATCTCAAATCATTCTAAGATGTTAGTAACATACTTAGTTTGATTAATGAAAAAGCCTTCCTTCAACTGCTTCACCTCAATTCCAAGGAAAAAGCCCATTTTTCCCATTGAACTCATCTCAAACTTTTTCTTCATAATGCTTTCAAAGGCCTTACACATTTGGTCATTTGAGGAACCAAATATGATGTCAACGACATAGACTTGAACAAGCAAAATGTCCTTTCCAGACTTTCTGATGAAGAGAGTCTTCTCAATGGTACCTCTAGTGTAGCCGTTCTTTAGAAGAAACTGAGACAAAGTCTCATACCACAGCCTAGGTGCAAGGTGCAGTCCATATATAGCTTTATCCAATTTGCACACATAATTGGGGTGTTATGGGTCTTCAAATCCTGGAGGTTGGCACACATAAACTTCCTATCTATATCCCCATATAGAAAGGCACACTTGACATCAAGCTGGTAGATAGTGAAATTCTTGGATGGAGCATAAGTAGGAAGATCCTAACTGCCTCAAGTTTTGCAACAGGTGCAAAGACATTAGTATAATCGATTCCTTCCTCTTGGGTATATCCTTGAACCACTAGTCTTGCCTTGTTCTTGATGATCAAGCCTCTATTATCTCTCTTGTTTCTGAAAACCCATTTAGTGCCTATAGGTACTTGACCAGATGGTAGCAAACATAGGTTCCAAACCTTCTGTCTCTTGAATTGAAGCAGTTCCTCTTGCATCGATTCAATCCAGTTACTATCTTTCAAGGCATCTTCCACCTTCTAGGGTTCCATCTGGGATAAAAAGCATGAGTACAAGCAGACATTTCCATGATGAGTCTGCCCTCTTGTTCTCACACCTTTAGAGACATCCCCTATGATGTTCTCAGTTGGATGAGTGATATTAATCCTAAGACGAGGAATCACTTCTAGTTGCAGAGATAGATCCGTGTTGGACATATTCTGCTCAGGAACTGGAACACTCTGTCCAGCTGTTGTTTCAAAGTCATAAATGAGGACTGATTGAATGAATGAGAGAAACATCATCAACGGTTGGCTGTGAAGTAGTATTAACAGTTGTCTGTTCCTTCAAAACACTACTTCCATCTGCCTGGTGTTGTGGTGGATCACCTGATGAGTTTTAAGGCTCAACAAGTGATTCACTTATTAAAGCTTCACTATTCTTGATATGGTTATAGTTTCTGATCTGTGAATAGTGGAAGCTTGATTTGTTGTAGCTCTTGGAGAACTTGGAAGAGGTCTGGGTAGCACAAACAGCTGTTTATCAGCAGCAGCATCAACATCATTTTAAGCACTTGTTCCAACTGAAACATTCTCACAAGAAGGTTTCGAATAGTTTGGAAACAATTCTAAATCAAATATATGATTAGGGCCATTCCCCCTAACACAAGGAGTGTGCTCATTAACAACTATATTGGATGACTCCTTAAATTTTTGATTCTTAATGTTGTATACTCTATAAGCTTTGGAGCTAGAAGAGTATCCAACAAAGATAGCATCATCCGACTTTTTAGCAAATTTTGCCAAATTGTCCTTTGTGCTAAGTATGGTACACCTGCTGCCAAAGGACCTTAGAAAGCCAATGAACGGTGGCCTCTTGTTCCATAGCTCATAAGGGGGTTTTTCCATGTGGCTTAACTACAAGAACTATGTTCTGCACATAGCAAGCAATGCTGACTGCCTCTGCCCAGAATGTTAGAGGTAGTTTTGAATCAGCTAATATAGTTCGAGCAGCCTCAATAAGTGTCATGTTCCTCCTTTCAGCAACACCATTTTGTTGAGGAGTTCTGGGATCACTATATTGTCTGGCAATCCCTTTTGAGTTATAGAATGAGTCAAGAACGAAGTCTTAAACTCACTCCCTTGATCACTTCTAATAATCTTAACCTTGTGATCAATTTGATTTTCTATTTTAAGAATAAAAGACTTTGATGTTTCAGCAGTTTCATCTTTAGTTCTTAAAAAGAATACCCATGTTAATCTTGTAAAATCATCAACCATCACAAGGCAGTATGATTTCCTTCCAATGCTCATTATACTTATAGGACCAAAGACCATGTGCAATAAGTGTAATGGAGTAGTGATGGAGTTAGCACTTGGATTTATGAGAGGTCCTGTGTTGCTTCCCTTTCAGGCATGCAACACAGTTGTCTATGTAAAAAATTACTTTTTAGGCAGACCATGTACCAACTTATTTTTAGCCAATTTATTCATTGTCTTAAAATTTACATGACACATACGTTTATGCCAAAGTGTTGACTCATCACTATCAGCTTTAGAAAGAAAGCATGATACTTCACCTATTGGGGAAGCATTATTCATATCTAGCTTGTACATATCCCCTTTCCTGGGAGATCTAAGAAGCACCAATTCCAGAGGAATTATCATCCCTGGTTTGAGGATAATGCACTTATGCTCTGTGAAAAGCATCTGGTGGTTTTGATCACAAAACTGAGAAACACTTAATAGATTGTGTTCAAGCTATTTGACAAAGTTAACTTTGTCAACTTTTAACTTACCGTTGGATATACTCCCTCTGCGAGAAATATTTCTTCCGGCCTCACCTCCAAATTGGACAGGACCTCCATCATAGTGTTGAAACTATTGAAGGAGAGATCTGTTCCTTGTCATGTGCTTGGAGCATCCACTGTCCACAATCCAGACATTGTTGTTCTTGTCATATGGATGTCCTTACACATAAGATGAGATTGTTAGTTTTGATTGGAAACCCAAGCCTTGTTGGTCTTGGGTTCTTCAAAAGATAGTGACATAATTGAACCAAAGTTAAGCATGGGGGTTCAATGGATGTCTTTGAAGAAGAGGTTTGAGCTGCAGCATCTTCCTTGATCTTCCAATCCATCCTTTGGTTGATCATAGAGGATGAGCTTGTTGAAGCTTTTGCAGCATGGCATTCTTCTGAAGCTTTTTTCTTTTCGAAAGAAGCCTTCACCACCTTTTCTTCCAAAGCAGTCTTCTTCTTAGATGGTTTCAAGTGAGCTTTCTTGTTCTTCCGAACCTTAGTAGCTTTTGCTTCCGAAGCCATTTTCCCTTCAGAAGAAAGATTTTCTTCCAAAAGCAACCTTGCTTCGGAAACCAGCTTCCCTTTTTCAGCACTTGAACCATTTGATAAGGGCCAAATGTGAAACCTTCCTTGAATCCTTCTTTTCTAACATTATTTGCATAGTGTGTGCTTGCAGCTTTGTAGTAACAATCTTTAGCCATGTGGTTTTGCAGACCACACATTATGCATGCAATGTTAGTCTTTTGGGAGTTTATGGGTTGCTGTTTCTCAGGCTTTTTCTCTTCATCAGCAACCTTTCTCTTCAACTTTTAATCCTTTGATAGGACAGGGTTGTTGGTACTACACCTCTTTCCTGGATCAGAAGTACCTACCACTTGGAATCTAGCTGAGATAAAGACACCTTTCTGCTTTGGGTCAATCTTCAGCTTAGACTCAGCCACTTTCTTGGCAGTTCTTCTAGCAGCTTTAGCTCTACTTCTACGGGCTTTGGTGGTAAGGGTTTGATCTTCACATAGAGAGGTGGGTGGATTTACATGTTCCTTCCCTGTGGTGACCACATCTAGGTTTTTTGATAGACTCATAAGAGTGTGGTGGAGCAATTTCATTGGTTCCCAACCCTCCTTTGTTCTGATAATAGAGTTTGGAGTGGGAGGATGATGCAAGAATAGCTTAGAAGTTCTACTCAGAAATAGCATGCTTCCTGGCTTGAGCCTCCGCAGTGACAAGATGGGCTTGAGCCTCAGAAAATTTGGATATCAGATCTTTTATTTGAGTCTTGTAATCGGTGTGTTCATGTTTTAAAAGGGACACAGTTTTCTCTAACTCCTCAATTTTCTTTTGGTAGTCAGATTCAGCCCTTTTAAAATCAGATTTTAAGATATTTAAAGACTCAATATCAGATCTAATTTCCATATTGTAATCCTGATATAATTTAATCTTAGCTATACAGGCAGGAGTACAGAGATGTTCATATACCTGGTTATCATCTGTTCCGGCCATAAGAGCTTAAGAAGGAGTCACATCCTGTACCATGAAGCTCTAGTCAACTTCTTGAGCCATTGCAGTTGTTTCAGTTGAGTTTTCAGTGGGCTTTGAGGTTGAGGGATGTGTGGAGGCCTGTGAGGTTCCAAGATTTTTCTTGGGAGCCTTGCATTCCCTTGCAAAGTGACCAAGTTGGTTACAGTTGTAACATTTTTCCTTGGTCTTGTCAAACCCAAACTTGCTGGCAGTTGGGTTTTGAGGAAATGCCTTCCACTTATCTTAAAGAACTTCTTCGCTATGTAGGTTAAAAGAGCCATCTGTTGGACTATGTCCACGTACTTTACATCGTCTGGACTAAAACACTCTAAATCATCAAAGCAGTATTAAAAATCACCAGAGTGTCCACTTCCTGAGACAAAGGAATGACTTTCTGTTGGACCAAAAGAACCATGAGCCAAGATCAGAAAACCTCTAAGTCCCACATGGATCACAACAATTGCTGAAAGCTTCATCAGCAGTTTGACAAGTGCTGAAGACTTCAACAGCTGAAGATCAAGTGCTGAAGACTTCAACAGCTGAAGACTAAAGTGCTGAAGTACAACAGCTGAAGAACACAAGTACTGAAGCTGAACAGCTGAAGAACACAAGTACTAAAGCTGAACAGCTGAAGAACACAAGTGCTGAAGCTGAAAGACCAAAGTACTGAAGTACAACAGCTGAAGTGTTTATAAGTGCTGAAGATCACAACTGATGTACAAAGTCTGAAGACAAAGACTGAAGACATCAGCTGATGATATCTACTGAAGTCATCAGCTGATGAAACATCTGAAGGTCAAAGTCTGAAGATCAAGTACTGAAGCCTCAGTAGTTTGTCACAACTGCTGAAGAGTACTTCTTCAGTAGTTGTGATATCAGTAGTTTTTATATTCTAGTTTCAGTAGTTTTGTAAAACGACTGAAGAGCTTGTTCTTCAGTCGTTGTAGTTTCAGTAGTTTTATATTTCAGTAGTTATAACAACTGATAACACTTGGAACTTTTTGTAAGAAGATGTCAGCTGTCTTGACATCTTCAGTAGTTGTGTTTCAGTTGTAATAAATCTGTTAGATGTCACTATCAAGTGACATCAGCAGACGTCACATCTCTTATATAAGGGTGTCGACCTAATCATAATTGTGACATTCTGTTACCACGAAAGCGAATATTGAATGAAATATATTTGCAGATATTCTCTCTCTCTCTATAACCGTCTTTGTTCTTTATTGAATATCGTTTTGTTCTTGTGAATCGACTAATTCATTGTTTGAATTCCGCTGCAATACTCTTCAATCAATCAAACATAGATCACTGATCCTAACACTTTCCTGAAAGAATTATGCTGAGCCTGTTGAGACCTTGGAGTCTCAGGAAAAGTGATGTAAGGTCCAGAGAGCAGGATGGTTGTTGGTTATATATAAGGTATTATTGAGTTGTGGGGGTACTGAGCCTTCAGTAACCATTAAAGCGTCGCTAGCAGGAAGACTCAGAGGTCTACTTGTTTGGTGGCCCTTCTTACTCTCCATCTCCAATCGCTATCCATCAAAGATGCCATAGAGTTTAGTCATGGTAAGAGTGTTCAAGTTTTCTGTCCTCTTGATAGAGACACAATAGAATGTCCACTCATTTGGAAGAGCACTCATGAACTTTCTTGTGAGATCTCTGAGTTCAGGAGTGATCTTCATAGACTAAAGAGAAGAAATAAGATCCATGTACCTGAAATACTACTGGCTAATGGTCTCTCCAGCAATATAGGTGAAGTTCTCAAACTGCTTCTTTAGTGAGTCCTTCTTGAAGTCGTTGGAGCTTGAATACATCTAAGCAAGTGCATCAAACAATTCTTTAGCAGACTTACAATGCTCAAACCCCAACATGATAGAGTTGGGTATCGCAGTCATCAGAATGGTCATAGCATTGCCGTCGATGTCCATTTTCTTTCGGTCCTCGTCAGAATAATCTTCAACATCTTTTTCTATCATGGCACCGTTACCACCAGGTGAAGCCACCTTGGGTTTGTATGGGCCATTGACAATGGAGTTCAACATCTTGCTGTCTTGATATCTGATGAAGCCTTCCATTCTTCTGCTCCAAGACCTGAAATTTTCAGGAGTAATGATGGGAGCCTTTGTCATAGTTCCCATCTCTACTTCAGATTTGTTAAGAGCCATTATGAGTGAGTGAGTTGTAGGGAGGAGTGAAAAACAGGTTGATTTGGATGGTTAGATCTCACAATCAAGAGCCTAAAGAGCTCTGATACCAATTACAGGATCGATCAAGTCACTAACACTTTGTTTTTCTCTTAAACTCGCTTGAACAACACTCGATGAAGATAGAGTCAATAAGAGTTGATCACAATATAATAAGTAATAAAGAACAAAGAAAATAATTTTCGAGGTACTTGCATATATTGCTTCACAACTCAAATATTACAAGACTCTTACAAGCTTATCTTTTCGAGTTATAATGAGAAACTATATATAATACTACCTATAGCCGGGTATACTTGATACCAGCTGGGATCCTATAACTAAAGCATATACTATAAGACTATAGTTTAAGGTATCTCGGATAAAGTCTTATCTGAGATATGATAGTCAGGACATGTCCCTGACTTACCTTTTGTCACCAACTAAGTTGGTAACATGTACTATCATAAAAGGTGAACAGTGGAATAAAGTATGGTCACTACATGGCTCTTTGAGAAAACATCATGCAGTATCGGAGGTCTGCAACAGAGTGTCAGGGACCATACTTATGTCCACTGGTTCATAGCAACGTCTTTCGAAGGTTAAATAGCTTCGGAAGAACAGTACTTCTGAAGCCACTTATACTTCGGAAGAGGCTTCTTCTGAGGCTTGAAAGCATCTTCTGTCTTTATACTTCAAAAGCAGTCTTCTGAGTTCATCTACTTAGACTTGATCTTTGGAAGTAAATTCTTTGTCTTCAGAAGTAGAGTTTGTCTTTGGAAGTTGATCTTTCATTTTGTCTTCGGAAGAACTCTACAACCTTCGAAAGTTCCATACTTAGCTTCGGAAACCTTTGTAGGTAGCATCAAAATTGTCTAAGTGATTTGGTTTTGGTTGCACCAGCCTTCGTCTTGATCCAACATGGCCCATTCAGTTTTCTTAAGATCAATATTCGCATCAGAAGCTTGGGCTTGACTTTCATCTTTCTCCTTTTCTTTCTCCATCTCGTCCAGCTTATCAAAAGTAGCACTACCAAAGGTTTCACCCAAGTTGGGGATAACATTGCCCTTAGGATCAGTGTACTCAGGATAGTGGTCAGCTGTCATATCTTCAATCTCTATTTCATCGACATCCTGTAGCTCCTCATCACTTAGAACATTTACTTCGGGAGCATCTTTGATTAGTTCATCTGGATTTAGTCTGAACATATCGGCTAGCTGCTCGTCGGTCAGATCATGTATGATTTCTCCTTCTTCAGGAGTGTAGCTCACTGACTTTCTAACGATCCCTTGCAAGTCAAGATCATAGTTAGTTACGTCTTGACTTGCTTAAGGGGAAGAACATCATAATCATCAACTTGTGGAGTTTTGTCTTTGCCCTGATCATGAGTCTCCTCAGCTGCAGCTGTAGAGGACGAGGTTCTTTTGGAGCGCCTCTCCCGAGCTGCTTGAGTCGAGGCTAATGCAGCACCATCACCTTCTTGCTCATCATCATCATCTTTATCATCCCTTTTGCCCTTCCCACTTGGTCAAACTTCCTCCTCCTCCTCATCATCATCTTCTTCTTCATCAGCATCTGTAAGCTCATCATCATCATCCACAACATCACCATCATCATCACCCTCTTTAATCTTTAGGGCTCACCTTAGATCCTTCAGCCTTTGCATAATCTTCTTGTTCTTTTTCTCCAGTCCCTCAATCCTTTTCATCGATGCCATCACCAACTCATTTTGACTCTTTAGTGCATGGTGAGCTTGGCCTACAGCTCTCTCATAAAATGCATTCTTCTCATTGAGCTGAGCTATTTGCTTGGCTTGAGCTGCATTTACCGCCATTAGCTGGTTTATCTGAGTAGCCCTCATCATCAGTTGCGATCAGCTTTAGCATAATGCGGTTTAGGCTTGCCGGCTATTCCTCTAACCCGATAGTAGGTAGAGTGGAGCCATGTGTCATTTGGGATTGGGTGGATGTACCGGCTTGTTGAGTGGTGTTGTGTAGTGGATGTGGTAAGATAGGAGGGGATGGGAGGATTGTGGTGGAGTTGTGTCGGTAGTGTTAGTGAGGTGGAGGTAGGTGTTTAAGTGTGGTGGTAGGGAGTGTTTGTTTTTTGAAAAAACCTCTTCCCGCCTCTTTATCTACCGCTCAAGACGCGGGAAGAGTTTTTACTTCGCAGACGTTTGTTTTTTTGGAAGACTTTCATTTAAAACGTCTCCACCTCTGCACGGAAAAGAGGGAACAATGTCTTCACACCTCTTCTAACCTCTTCTCTTCTAGAATGGTTAAGCCCTAACCCTATTCCATCTCATTCCCACCATCTCACAAAATCCTTCGTCTTCATCTCACAACCATCTCGGCCGCCCCCGGTCACCCCGCGCCACCGGCCCCACGTCACACCGCGCTGCTCCCCTTTTGCCCCCTCCCCTCTTCACAACCTCTTCATCTTCACAACCACTGGTCCCCGTCGCCACCGCCCCCCTCTGCAGGTACTTTTTTTTTTCTTTTTTTGATTTGTTGTATTATGATTAGTTTGTTTGTATCTGGTTAGTTTGTTTTATATGGTTCGTATTTTTTGTAATATTAGTTTGTTTATATGATTATTTGTATATGGTTAGTTTGTTTGATGATTACTTTGTTTATATGATAGTTTGTATATGGTTGTTTGTTTATATCTTTGACAGGATCAGTGATCTCAAGTTTGATGGATTAGAGTGTAACGCCGGAATAAGATCAAGAATTAGACAAATTATAGCAAGAATTTGATATTCGTATGCATTAAGAACAAATACGGTTGTAACGAGAATATATTTCTGTGAAAAGGAATGTTTCAATTATATCAAATGTTTCTGCTCAATCATTCACTTATTACAATTAGGTTGACACTCCTTATATAGAGTGCAATCACTGCTGATATCACGGGATAGTGACATCTGGCAGATTTATTACAAAAATAACTAACACTTAACAAACTACTGAAATGTTCACAACTACTGAGAACATATCAGAGAGTGCTAAGCACAAAATATAACTACTGCTAACTACTGAAACTAAACTACTGAAACTAAACTACTGATTACAAAACTACTGAAAAGGGAAAATAAAACTACTGAAAGAAAACCGTCACAACTACTGAAGAAGACCTCTTCAGCTGTTGTGACAACGTCTGATACTTGGTCTTCAGTACTTGTCTTCAGCACTTGTCTTCAGACTTCTTCAGTACTTGTCTTCAGACTTTGTCTTCAGCACTTGTCTTCAGACTTTGTCTTCACACTTGTGTCTTCAGACTTTGTCTTCAGCACTTGTGTCTTCAGACTGTCTTCAGCACTTGTGTCTTCAGACTTTGTCTTCAGCACTTGTGTCTTCAGACTTTGTCTTCAGCACTTGTGTCTTCAGACTTTGTCTTCAGCACTTGTGTCTTCAGACTTTGTCTTCAGCACTTGTGTCTTCAGACACTGTCTTCAGCTCTTGTTGTCTTCAACTTTGTCTTCAGCACTTGTGTCTCAGCAGTTGTTGTGACGTCTGTGGGACTTAAAGGTTTTTCTGATCCGGCTCATTGGTTCTTTTGGTCCAACAAACTCCCCCTGAACCAATGCAGCCAAAACCTTTAACTTTATTGAGGTCCCACTTATTGTTGGCAAAGACTTCTCTTGATCAGCTTCAGAGAATCGGATCAGCACAGGCCAGGAAGAGGTTTCTAATCATGTGTTTGGCTAAGTATGGAGGGGAACTCTGTTTTGGGGAATCTGGACATAGAGTTGTGATCCCAACCATGAAACCTACTTCCCATTTACGAGTCTGTAAGACTCACGAACATAGGCCTCAAGGAAAAACCTGTTCCTCCTTGGAGAGTTCTTCTACTCCTCCTTCAAAGAAGAACTCTGGACCATAGTACTCAGATAGGTACTTTACAGTCCTGCCATTCTTCAACTCCACAGTAGTTATCTCCCTATAGACAAATTCATCAGGATGGGTGCCCTCAAGGAGTAACTGGAGCTCATTCTTCTTAATGTCTTCAAGCTTCTTATATAATAACCCCTTTTTGATCATCTTGTTTTCCAGTAAGGCTTGAGGGGTCATTTTTGATTGATGAGCCTTCTTGAATTCATCGAGTATTTCCCAAGGTGAGACTACAATGGCCAACATGATTGTAGAGTCTATTGTTTTTCTAACCTGGCCATTGTATCTATGTGGAATGGATCTTTTGTGTATTCTAGAGCTCACCTTGGGGTCTGGCCATACTCTCACTCTCTCTTTTTGATACTGAAATGTGTGTCTGAGAGTGTACAGCCTCTGAGCATGCCCTTTCATGGCTTGTATAGATGATGACTGGGGAAATTCCTTGTCAACCATCTTCAGTAGTTGCTCATCGTGCTGCTTCTGCTGTTCTTCATCTTCTATTTTGACTCTAACCATTTCCCTTTGTGAGTCAGGTGTGATCATGAGTTGACTCCTGGGTTCTGGTACCCTTAGAACAGCAGAGAGTGGCAGACTATCATCTTCATCATCTTCTTCTTCATCTTCTTCTATCCTCAGCACCCTTCTCCTCCTTCTAGGTGCATCACTGGATGATGGTTGGGTTGGTTTTGTGGTAAAGGAATTGGTTTTGAGGGTTGAGGATGTTTGGATTTGAGTTTTGAGATTGGTTTGGAGATTTGAGGGGTAGGCTGTTTTTGAGTGGGTGATTGGGAAGGTTGTTCAAGCATTTTGGTTGTAAGTTTGGCTTTTGTGAGTTTTGCCATTTCAAGCCTTTTCCCAGCTCCAGCCTCATCAAGTGCTTCAATAATTATCCCCTTATGAAATTGCTCAGACAAACAGATTCTGGTGGCTATAGCCAGAATGCTGTCTCTGGTCCATGAACGAATCTCCATCAGTGATCTTCCTAATATTTGGCTATGAATCGAATCATGATCTCCAATCTCTCTTTCTCCAGCACACTGTACCCAGCCCATCTGTTTTGGATTTCATTTACTTCCAACCTCCTGATCTCACTGTCTAGTTTGGCTGTATCAAAGTCTTGCTTGAAGAGTTGCTCAATGATTTTGTCCATGGATCGGCTGTGTGCTTCATCTGCATCTTTTATCAGCTCCTCCAAGGATTTTTCTTCAGCATTCTTTTGATCACCACACTTTTCTTTCTTTTGTAAGTGATCAGTTGTTGTTCCTTTTCCTTCTCCAACTCCTTGGTTTTCTCTTGTGCCTTCTCATCCTCAGTTCTTTTTCTTTTCTTTTCTTTCACTGCTTACTCTCCCCCTTTTTGGATGCATTGGTTGCAGGGGTTTGTACCGCAGAAAGTTTCTTGTGCACAACATCATCAATGAGTGGTTGTAGACTTGAGGAGATCCTCTCATCAATGGCTTTATGAACAATGTCATTGATGATGGGAGTGATGAGAGGTAAGGATTGTTGGAATGCAGCAACCATCTGCTCAGGGGGGTTCTGTCCCTGAGAGATAGTGCCAAAGGCAGAGGCTGGAGGCTCAGTGAAGTGAGAGGGTGAAGTGTTTGGGGGACCTTCGAATGAAGGTGCCATCTGTGGGTTAGTGGGGGCAGATGGACTTACATCCTGAGACTTCTTGGCAAGCAGTTCTTGTAGTCTGCTTACCTCAGCCTCCAGGATGGTGTGTGGGCTAGAACATCATAGAAAAAGCCTAGGTCATCATCAGCAGATGTTGAATCACCTGACCTCCTGCTTGTAGCAGGATGTACATGCACCGGGTGTAGACCAGTTTTAGCATGTGCCCTTTTTCTTGGAACTGGGGACTTCCAGCCTCAGGACGATGTCCTTCATCAGCTGTTGCCTCTGGTGAGGTCTTAGCTATGTTACCAGCCTCAGTCTGATCATGTGCTGATTCAGAAGAGGTGGCAGCCTCACCAGATGTTCGTATCTGCATATCCACACCAGGAGATAGAACAGTTAAACCCTGGTGTTGTGGGTTGTCAGAAGCATGTTGATCCTCTTCCTCAATTGTGTGGTTCTCCCCTTTGTTGGTGTTTGTTGGGGAGGAGGAGAGGCATGCAGCTGAGTCAGCACGTTTGCAATTATAATGGTTGGACTTTGGGGGCATTTGCTTGGGGAGAGGAGATAGAACAGATTGCATTCGGGGAGAGGAATGCTCTTCAATGATAACCTCCTCAAGTGAGAGAGGTCTCAGCGATGTGGTTGCCCCTGATAAGGTTGCATCAGGATCCTTTTGAGAGGATGCCTGTGCGGTGTTAGCTGGTAGAGTCTCTGATACTGCTGGGGGGTTTAACCAGCAAGTATATCCTGCCTTGGTGGTACAGGAGCATCTTCAGGGGACTCATCTCCCTGAATAGCTTTTTTGGGGCTTTGGTTTTTGGTTTGGTGGGGACTCTGGATCTGGTGGTGGAAGCTGTGGGTTCCCTCTGCTTGGGTTTTAGCATTCGGGCAGCTTCTTTGAGAGTGAGGTCTGAGTTGTGCCTGGAGTATACCTCAGCCAAAACAGCTGGTGCAGGGACTCCAAGGCCAACAAGGCCATCAGATTTTAATTCATTTAAAATAATGGCCATCAGAAACCTGGGATATAATAGCCAGCGGTTTGCCGCAGGTTTCTGAGCCAAGTTCTTTATTTCTAGAAACACGATTTCAGAGAAATTTAGCGGTTGGTGTTCTAGAATAGAATACAATACCTGTTGCCATTGGGATGACATTTGATCCCAAGAGGATGTCTTTGAAGCTAAGCAACATTTACCATGTGAAAGATAAGTTTTTCAGCATCATGGAAATGTTTCTTCAGAATAGTTGTAGCCCGAAGATCACCTTCATACCCATTATTGATAAAGGACATATCCATTGTGCCCTTTGGGTATTCAGTCACAGTGGTGGAGTCATGTAAGTGTAATGCCTGACGAATGATGTCGGCTGTAACAACCACTGGTTTCTGGTTGACGAGGGACCGAACAGAGATTTGGCCAGTAGACTCATCAGTATGAACAAAAACATTTGACCAGAATTGACTGAGAGATTCAGGGTAGATGGTCGGATTCAAGAGAAAGGCTGTGCGATATGGGGAATCCACCATTAGGTCAATGGCATTATCAAATTTGTTCCAGAAAGCCGACTTGGTAAGGTATGCAACGCAGTTGTGTCGTGGTTTTAGGCTCATGGTTGCCATTTTTGAAAGTATGAAGGTCAGAAGAACGGCTAATGGAACGTTTGAGAAGAAGCAGGTATTTATAGGGTGGGATAGGAAAAGGCTGAAAGAAAACTACTGAAGGTTTTGGTGTGGTCATCAGCTGTTTGAAACTACTGATGACGTGGTATTAACCTTCAGAGGTTTAAAACGACTGACAGTGGTGGTGTTGTCATCAGTTGTTATAAAACAACTGAAGACTTGGTTTTGACCATCAGACGTTGAACAGCTGAAGTCTTGGTGTTAACCATCAGTAGTTGTGAAACTACTGAAGGTCTTGGTTTTGACTTCAAATGATGTAAACTGAGGACTTGGTGTTTGTCATCAGTAGTTGTGAAACTACTGAAGACAGTGGTTTTGTCATCAGTTGTTGTAAACAGCTGAAGACTTGGTGTTAGTCTTCAGTAGTTGTAAACTACTGAAGACATAGTTTTGGCTTCAGTTGTTTTAATGAAACAGTAGTTGTATAAACGACTGAAGAGAAATTTCTCATCAGCTGTTTTCGTCAATTCATAGCTTTTCAGCTGTTTCAGTCTGACCTCCACACTTACTCATCAGACTTAGATCTGAGTTTCAGACGTTTCATTGGTCATCAGTACTTATCTGCATTTCTGACATCAGTAGTTGTAGCTACATCAGCTGTTGTGACTACATCAGCTGTTGTAACTACATCAGCTGTTTTAACAAATAAAGTACTTGAGTACTGAGAAGTTACTTAAGCTCCAGTAGTTTTAAAAACTTCTGAAGGAGATAACTTCAGTACTTATATATGACAATAATAAACTAATGATCATCAGTACTTGTGAGCTGAGATCATCAGTAGTTGTCACTTATTCTAGCTGCAGCATACCAAGCCTTAGCACTAGGTTTTGGAAAGTTGTGCTATCCAAGGGCTTAGTGAAAATGTCTGCAAGCTCATCAGCACTAGGAACAAATTTTGGATCAATCAGACCTTTTTCAAAACAATCTCTAATAAAATGTGTCTGATTTCAATATGTTTAGTCCTAGAGTGCTGGACAGGATTCTTGACAATACAAAGAGCTGAAGAGCTGTCCATTAACAATGGGGTCTTAGTCTCTGTTATGCCATAATCCAATAATTGGTTTTGAAGCCAGAGTACCTGAGATGTACAGCTTGCAGCAGCAATGTACTCTGCTTCAGCAGTTGATGTAGCAACTGAGGTCTGCTTCTTACTCTGCCAAGAAATCAAGCAGTTGCCTAAGAATTGGCATCCTCCAGAAGTGGACTTTCTTGTCAACTTACACCCTGCATAGTCACTGTCAGAAAAAGCAACTAATTTACCAGAATGTCTAGTAGAATACCATAAACCTAGAGATGGAGTGCCTTGCAGATATCTAAAGATCCTCTTGACTGCAATCAAATGAGACTCCTTAGGTGCAGCCTGAAATCTAGCACAAACACATGTAGCAAACATAATATCTGGTCTAGAAGCTGTTAAGTACATCAAGGACCCAATCATACATCTGTAAAGTGTTTCATCAACCACTTTACCTTTCTGATCTGTATCCAGTTGTGTGGTGTTGCACATGGGAGTAGAACAGGGCTTACAGTTTTGTAAATCAAACTTTTCCAAAAGATCTTTTGTGTATTTGGACTGATGAATGAAAATTCCATCAGCCTTTTGTTTGATTTGCAAACCCAGAAAGAACTGTAATTCTCCCATGGCACTCATTTCAAACTTCTGTTGCATCAACTTTGTAAAGGCATCACACAACTGTGGATCAGAGGATGCAAAAATAATATCATCTACATAAATTTGAACAAGTAGATTATGCTGCCCAGCTTTCTTAATGAATAAAGTCTTATCTATGGAGCCTCTAGTGAAATTATTTTCCAGAAGAATGTTTGATAATGTCTCATACCAGGCTCTAGGAGCTTGTTTCAACCCATAAGAGCCTTATCAAGCTTATACACCCAATTAGGATGTTTATTGTCCTCAAAACCTGGTGGTTGACATACATAAACCTCTTCTTTAATTTTCCCATACAAAAATGCACTTTTGACATCCATTTGAAAAACTTTAAGGTTGATAAGCAGCATAAGCTAAAAACAATCGAATTGCTTCCAGTCTGGCTACAGGGGCAAAGGTTTCATTATAATCAATACCTTCCTCTTGTGAAACCCCTGTACACCAGTCTGGCCTTGTTCTTAACAATAAGCCCATTTTCATCAGTTTTGTTCCTAACACCCATTTAGTGCCTATTGCACACTTACCTGGAGGTAGAGGAACCAGTTCCCACACTTGCTGTTTCTTGAACTGAAGAAGCTCAAGCTGCATGGCTTCAACCCATCCATTGTCCCTTAAAGCAATGTGATAGTTCTTTGGCTCTTGCTGACTAATGAAGAGAGCATAGAAGCAGAAATTTGACAATTGACTTCTTGTTGACACGCCAGCATTGATATCACCAATGATTTGAGACATAGGGTGATTCTTCAGATCTTGGTACACAATAAGATCTGTGCAAGTGTTTGTAGCAGGCTCAGCAGCAACAGATGGTGATGGTGAAGCATTTCCTTGAAACCAATCAGTAGATGGTAATTCAAAGGAAGTTGAAGTTGTAGAAATCTCATCAGCATTTGTTGTGGATTGTGCTACTGGAGCTACAGGAACATCAGGTCTAGCTGAATCAGGCAGTTGATCACTAAACTTGAAAAGGTGATTACTGATATCATCATCATCATCAGTAACACCAGATGGATGACTAGCTACAGAAGATGATGGATTCATATGATCTGCAACAGCAGGCGGTTGATAAGGAACATATTGCAGAATGTCCAGATCAAACAACTCCACAGGGTTTTGTGGAATTGTATCCTTAGGGGATTCATTGAACTTCACATGCAAGGTTTCTTCAACTATCTTTGTCCGACAGTTGAATACTCTGTAAGCCTTGCAAGTGGATGATACCCAACAAAATACCCTGCATCCACCTTAGAATCAAACTTTTGGAGTTGATCCTTTGTGTTGAGAATGTAACAGGGACACCCAAATGCTCTAAAGAATGAAATCAAGGGGCTAAATGATGTAAAACTTCATAAGGAGTTTTCATCAACCTCTGATTTACTAAGGCTCTATTCTGTACATAGCAGGCTGTATTGACAGCTTCAGCCCAAAAGGTCAGTGGCAGACCAGAATCAGCCAACATGGACCTTGCAGCTTCAATGAGGGTCCTGTTCTTTCTCTCCACTACTCCATTTTGCTCTGGAGTCCTTGGGATGCTATACTGCCTCTTGATTCCCTTTGACAAGTAAAACTCATCAAGAGTGTGGTTTCTGAATTCAGTACCATTGTCACTCCTCACACACTTAACTGGTAGGTAGGGACTGCTTCTCAACGTGTAACACAAAGTTCATAATGGACTGAGCAGCCTCATCCTTTGAATGCAAGAAGAAAGTCCATACATATCTAGAGTAATCATCCACAATTACCAGACAGTATTTCTTCTTTGCCATACTCATTACCTTCACAGGACCAAAAAGATCCATGTGCAGTAGTTGTAAGCAGGCATTAGACTTGGATTCTTCTATGGTGGGAATGAAACTTTATGTTGTTTCCCTTTTAAGCATGCAGTGCAGATTTCATCACAATTGAACTCCTTTATTGGAAGACCTCTCACTAAACTCTTGTGGATCAGCTGATTCATGTTTTTGAGATTAACATGACCCAGCCTTCTATGCCACAGTTTAGATTCTTGGAGAGAGGCCTTGGAGAACAAGCATGGATGGCCTTTTAACTCAATTTTCTTTGACAAATCCAAGGCATATACTCTTCCTATCCTGTTGGCCTTCAGGAGAGTATTATCATCCAGTACTTTGTCAATCAGGCTCAGAACCTTGGAAGACAGAATCCTACAGTTCTGGCTTGTGAAAAGAGCAACATGTCCTTTGTCACACATCTGACTGACACTCAACAGATTGTATTTGAGATTCTCCACATGGTTGACATCATCAAATCTAATATCTCCATTAGACACAAATCCCTTTCCAATGATGTAACCTTTAGCATCATTTCCAAATGAGACAAATCCCTTCTTTCCTTGAGAGTAATCATGAAGAAGAGAGCTGCTCCCAGTCATGTGCATGGATCCTCCACTGTCCACATACCAGATGCTTCTTTGGCATGCTGAAGAACCCTGCAAAATCATAAGAAACTAGTTAGCTTTGGAGACCCAAACCTTTTTGGTTTTGGGACTGACTTTATCAACAGATTTAACCATAGCTGGTTTCTCATGATTAACAGCTGATGAAGATGGAGATGGTGCTGAAATAGATTTGGACCTGGAATTCCTTTTCAGTGGTTTGATCACAGGGGCTTCAAGTTGGTTAACTCTCCCCAACAGATGCTGAACCATCATAACAAGCTGTCTGATTTGAAGCTCGAGCTTTCAGTTCATTTGACACTCCAGAGCTTGTTTTTGATGAGTTCCTGTGACCCACCATTTCCTCCTTCTTAGATTTCACAGACTTAGTCTTATGTTTATCATGAGGAACAATATCAGCTGTCTTCTGATAAACCGCATCCTTCTTAGTGGATTTGGGTAAGGCCTTGGGTTTATCAGGTTGAGATGATTGTGGTACAAACTTGGTCTCAAACTCAGTTTTCATTTTATTTATTTCTAGTTTAATGAGCTCATCCCTTTGGAGTTTTTGTACCAACATTCATCAGATAGATGATTGAATTTACCATAAATTTCACATGGTTTATTCTTCATCTTGGACATCTCTACTGCTGAAGTGGAAACTACTGAAGGTGTGATCTTCAGTACTTTCCTCCTATCAGTACTAGGTACTAAAGGATTTGTAACCGCTGATGACTGGTAATTCAACTGTTTTCCATCCGTCCTAATAGACCATTTGATGGATTCCTCAGCAGTTGTTAGTCCTTGTATTTCAACTGATTTGAAATGCTTTTCAGATGTTGGGCCTCTTTCAGTACTTGGGGTACATTGAGGAACACATCTGAAGTACTCAGCTTCATATGAGTCTCAGTAGTTAGACCATCAGTCAATTTATTTGCTGAGATCTTAACACTGGTTTCATTCTCTGATCTTAGATTATCATTAGAGAATGATTCACATGATAATGTGGTTTGGAGATTGCTTTCACTTTCAGACTTAACTATGGAGTTAGGAGTAAAGTCTGTTGGTGGAGCAGTATGGTTGTAACCAATACCAAACTTCACATTTGAAGCAGTTTGCTTGCTAAGAAGCATTTCAAATCCCTTGCATGATGAGACCCAGCGGTCACACTCAACTTGGGTCACTGCAAGTTTTTCTTTGAGACTCCTGTGGTCTTCCAGAATAACCTCTAGCTTGGCCTTTTCATCATTTAATTGGCATTTAAGCTTATAAATCTCATCACTTTTACTGTTAAGAGCAGACTCATACTCAGCTTTTCTTTTGGAAATGGTTTTCTCAAACTCAAGTTTTTGATTTATTAATGCTACATTTGCCTCTCTAATAGAGACAAAGGCAGCTATGCATGATTCAGAACATAACTTGGCTTTAGCCTCTGAAGATACCTGAGTTACCTGTGAAGATGATGCATTTGAGCAGGAACCCTCAGTAGACTCCAGGCCATGAGAGCAAGATTTCCAAAAGGGTGTTCACCACCATGTTGACTAGCACCAGCATAGTATTGCTCAGTGTGACCAGACAAGTTATCAGGTAAGCTACTCCAGTCAACGACTCCAGGTGTGAAGAAGCTGTGATGAGGTTGTGATTGAGATGGAGATGGTTGAGGTTCTGGTAGTGCATGAGGTTGTGGTACTATAGGAGCTTGAACTTGATTTGACTGTGGCATATAAGCGGGGATAAGATATGGCATTTGACCCTGAGGAACAAAATATGCAGGAGATTGAGGTGTGATGAATGACTAGAACCAGCAGAATGTTGCCCTTTGGATTGTGAATTGTTATTTGGAAAAGTCAAAAAGGGTGCAGAGGTGTTAGATCCAGTTGATCTACACTCTCTTGCAAAGTGTCCAAGCCTGTGGCATTTGTGACACTTCAACTTGCTCTTGTCAAAACCGACTTTGGTTTTGTCAGAGAGTCCAGGAAATTTCCTGCCAGTTCTCTTGTAGAATTTCTGAGATCTGATATTGATCAAGGCCATTTGGCTCAAAATATCCATCTCTTCTAAATCATCATCAGCAATGCCCTTCAAATCATCCATGATAAAGCATAGATTGTCACTATTATTACCAGAATGACAATCAACACTCACAAAGGCATGATTAGAATTTTTGAGGTGAAATCAATATGCTCATCATAGTGGCATTCTGATCCTGCATACTCTGACTCATGACTTACCAAGGCAGTGTTTCCTGGTACAAAGTCATCAGTGAGCTTTCCAGATGATGACAGTTTTCGTTTCTGTTCTATCTCTCTCTCAAATGTGAGCAATTTCCCATGGAGTTGGGTGAGAGATAGTTTGTCCAAATTGCACTGGAGCGTAGGACAATAGTATATGTGTCCCATCTCTCAGGCAGTGATCTGAGAAATCTGTTATTCATCTGGCTATTGGTGTACTCATGTTTGACCATTTTTAATTCAGAGATCAAACAAGAGAACCACTCAAACTGTTGAGTCAGTGTCTCACCCTTCTTATGAGAGAATGTCTCATATTGTTGGGCAAGGATTTCTCTATTATTTGCCAAGACCTCATCTGTTCCTCCAAATTGTTCTTTCAAGGCATTCCAGAGGTCATGGGCAGTTTCATAATGCATTAGCCCAGAATAGATTTCATTGGGCAGTGCCATGGCCAGAATTCCATGGGTTTTGCATAAATCTCAAACAATTTCTTATCCTCATCTGAGTATTGCTCCCTCCTCTTCGGAACCATTTGATTGGTTTCTGGGTTATTCACCATAGGCTTGTGTGGACCATGTACCACTGATGTCCAACAACCTGAGCTGTTAACAGACAGGTGATGGAGCATTCATCGTTGCCATATGTTATACTCACTCCTAACCAGCATTGGAGGCTTGGTTGAGGAACCAGTATTGTGAGGATCATTGGAAGGAGTAGTCATTTTAGGTCCAAATACAATTTAATTCAAGCTTTTAAAAGATTTTACACAGACCACAATAGACTCAATGAAAACCAAGAATAAATCTCAGGATGAATGGCCAAAAACACAGAAAATTCAATCTCTATAATCTTTTCTTGCAAAAATGCTAATTCAATCAAACTTGGATCTTGGATAGCATTTTCAATGATCAATTATTAGATCGATCAATGATTAACCTGCTCTGATACCATTTGACAGGATCAGTGATCTCAAGTTTGATGGATTAGAGTGTAACGCAGCGGAATAAGATCAAGAATTAGACAAATTATAGCAAGAATTTGATATTCGTATGCATTAAGAACAAATACGGTTGTAACGAGAGAATATATTTCTGTGAAAAGGAATGTTTCAATTATCAAATGTTTCTGCTCAATCATTCCTCATTACAATTAGGTTGACACTCCTTATATAGAGTGCAATCACTGCTGATATCACGGGATAGTGACATCTGGCAGATTTATTACAAAAATAACTAACACTTAACAAACTACTGAAATGTTCACAACTACTGAGAACATATCAGAGAGTGCTAAGCACAAAATATAAACTACTGATGCTAAACTACTGAAACTAAACTACTGAAACTAAACTACTGATTACAAAACTACTGAAAAGGGAAAATATAAACTACTGAAAGAAAACCATCACAACTACTGAAGAAGACCTCTTCAGCTGTTGTGACAACGTCTGATACTTGGTCTTCAGTACTTGTCTTCAGACTGTCTTCAGCACTTGTCTTCAGACTTTGTCTTCAGCACTTGTGTCTTCAGACTTTGTCTTCAGCACTTGTCTTCAGACTTTGTCTTCAGCACTTGTGTCTTCAGACTTGTCTTCAGCACTTGTGTCTTCAGACTGTCTTCAGCACTTGTGTCTTCAGACTTTGTCTTCAGCACTTGTGTCTTCAGACTTTGTCTTCAGCACTTGTGTCTTCAACTTTGTCTTCAGCACTGTGTCTTCAGACTGTCTTCAGCTCTTGTGTCTTCAGACTTTGTCTTCAGCACTTTTGTCTTCAGCAGTTGTTGGACGTCTGTGGTACTTCAAAGACTTAATGTTTTTTTGATCGCTCTTGGTTCTTTTGGTCCAACATTAGTTTGTATTGGGTTAGTTTGTTTTTGTATGATCAGTTTGTTATCGATTAGTTTGTATGGTTAGTTGGTTGTATAATTAGTTTGTTTTGTATGATTAATTTGTTTTTTATATAGTTTGTTTTTATGATTAGTTTTGTATATGGTACTTTGTTTGGATGATTAGTTTGTTTTTCTTATAACTTGTTTGTATGATTAGTTGTATATGGTTTTGATAGAAATAATTGGTTAGTGGTTAGTTAAAACCACAAAAACTACATTTAAATTTGTATGATATGGTTGGTATATGGTTGGTCATATGGTTGGTATATGGTTTAGTTGGTTGTTATAATTTTATGAAGAATAATTGGTTAGTAATTGGTTGTTTAAGGTTATGATTATGTTTTTATTTTTAATAGAAATGGGCGAGAACATCATGGTCAGCGAGCAAATTCATGTTTGTTAGAATTGCGTTGAGAAATAATAAGGTGGGTAGGAGTTTGAGTATGCAAAGACTCTGGATAGATTAGGAAAATTCTAAAGAAAATTTTGACCTTGAATTGAATAAAAAACAATGAAGACGCTATGACAATCTGAAAGCCAGTACGTCAGATTTGGTATTTGAAAAAAACAACAGGAAATATATATAATCCTCAAACAATTACTTTTTCCCTAACAAACAAGGAGTGGGAATAATTTAAGAAGGTATGTTCACATATCACATATACTTATTATATATTTAAAGGCTACATAAAATATATACTTATAATATTTATATTTTGGGTTTAGGGGCATCCGAAGGCTGGATCTTTGAAAACGACTCCATTGCCTTTTCCAGAATTTTGTGCAGAATTATTTATGGTAATACTGCCACTGGAAATTGCCAGTGGACTTCAACTCAAACAACTTTAGTTGCTGGATCATCTTCTGCTCAACGTGTCAAACCACTTATGATTACCATACAATTCATCATGACATAGAAGATGATGTCGGCTCTTTTGATTTTGAACAACATAATTCCGAGCCTATTCCAGAGGATACCCCCGAGCTTACCAGGATCCGCCTTGACCCTATTCGAAACAAATGGGCCAAAGCTCGAAATCATCTATCACATCTGATGATTTAGCATCTGATATGCAAAAGGCTCTTCAGTTTTTTATTAAAGGAAAGATGCCAACAGTGCTTGACTGTTCTGAGAGGTTAAAATTGGTTGGGTTAGACCCGTTAGATCCTTATTTTTAGCTACTTTTCATATCTTTGGAGTGTCATCATCCATGAAGAGGGTGGATGACACTGCCAGAAATTCCAAAAGTATTAAAAGGTTGATTACAATGACTGCTAAAAGTATGAAACTAATATAATTGTGCACGTGACGTTGTTTATGTTTGATGGTTGTATTGGGTTAGTGATGACATTGTTATGTTTTGATGGTGTATTTGTTTGTGTTGACATTGTTATGTTTTATGGTTGTATTTGATTGGTGATGACATTTTTGTTATGTTTTATGGTTAATGTTTATGATGACATTTTGATGTTTAATGGTTGCCTTTTTTATTATTAACACAGGATCATATGGATTTATAAGAAATTACTTCTAGTAATTCTTTTGTACTTGTATGTTCGTTTTTTGGAGAAGAGGTTTGAACGAATGCGAGACAATGATTCAGAAATAACCGGGCATAAATACACGTTAGAGTTTTTGCAAGGAAATCCCAACACATGCATTAAATTGCTACGTATGTCTCATGAATCCTTTGCCCGACTATGTGCACATTTTAGAATAAATTATTCGTTAAAGGATAGTAAACATGTATCGGTTGAGGAGAAGATGGCTATGTTTATAATGATAATTGGTCATAATCAATGTTACATGGATATAAAGCGTAGATTTCAACACTCAAAGCAAATAATTCATAAATTCTTTTATGAAGTGTTAGATAAAATGATGCTTTTTGCCAAAGATATGATAGTACCAACTTCTTTCAATCCAAATCCAAACATTTCGGGACATAACAAAAGACTTCGGTGAATTTTTAAGGGAGCGGTTGGTGCACTTGATGGTACTTTGATACATGATGTTGTCCCTGCTAGTAAACAAGATTTATATAGAGGAAGGGGAAAAGGAGAGTGTTATCAAAACGTATTAGCAATTTGTGACTTCAACATGATTTTTACATTCATTGTGGCGGGTTGGAAAGGGGTAGCACATGATTCCAGAATATTATCAGAGGCCTTATCACATACAAATGCTCCATTCCCCTTACCACCATCAGGTATATAAATTGTTTTTACATGTTTCGTATTTTAGTTTAATTTCCTAATTATTTATATATCCTTACAGAAAATATTATCTTTGTGATGCCGCTTATGCACACATACGAGGATTTATGGCTTCATATTGTAATGTAAGGTATTGGCTTGGAGATTTTCGTAGGAATCGTGCATTGACCGATAAAGAAAAATTTAACCACGCACATGCAAGACTACGAAACGCTATTGAGCGTTCGTTTGGTGTTTTGAAAGCACGGTTCCCTATATTGAGGAGGATGGCACCATTTCCGTTGGTTACACAAAGAACATTACCGTTGCATGTTTCGCGTTGCATAATTTTATAAGGAAAGAGGGTCTTAGCGATGACTTTTACACAATACGATCAACCCAATGTGTCCTTTGAAAATTGTGATGTTGAAGAAAGGTACTACCGCATCCGATCGAGAATATTGAGTCAATTAAGATGAAATTGCTAAGCAGATTGCAAAATGTTGAATAAACGATTTATAAATGTAATCGTATGGTTTATGAATATTATTATAGTGTTGTATGACTTTTATTTATATTTATGTATTTGTATGACTTTTATTTATATATTAATGTATTAGTTGTTTTTAAAGTTTAAAATATATAATTTATTTAATTACAAAATATTTCAGCATTCTGCAGATGTTAAAAACAAACAGTCTTTTTCTTGCAGACTGCAGATATTTGGTCCACCTCTTCTGTTGCAGATGTCTACAGATGTGGTCCGCAGACTGCAGACGTTTTTCCAGCAGAAAAACAAACAGCACCGTAGTGTCAGTGGGCATGGGAGTGAGAGTGGGTGTTGTGGTGGTAGTGGCTATAGTAGTGGTGGTGGCTGTTGTAAAGGTGGTGGCTGTAATGATTATGGTGATCCTCTGCCTCTTGCTCTTTTTGTCATGGGGTTGGGCCATCCTCTTCTTCCTTGATACCTTGGAGATTGAGGCTCCCCCTGAGCTAATTGGCTGGTCGGGGGTGTAAGTAGATTAGTGAAGTTAGTACACCACCCTTCGACCTAGCTTGGTGTCCACCGACCGCCTCTTTCCCTTTTCCGGTACTGACTTGTTGGCCCAGAGGCTCATCGTCACATTCTTCCTCTTCATCAAGCAGGAAGTTTTGGTGGAAGGCAGCCTTCTCCGTTCCACCAGGTGCATCAGTGGTGTCATGTGTAGATGTGGAGATATTTTAAAAGTTTCAGTGGCCCTTGATTGACTGGGACCAGTATCTCCACCACCTTAACCATCATTATGATCATCCTCATCATTCCTCTTCGTCAGTGGGTATAACATGGCTCAGCATCGAAGCACTATCATCGTGACGCTATTTCTTGCAAGCAGGCGCCACGTAGTTTTTCATTGGCCAGATGCCCAACAATCTCCTGACCGGGGCTTCACCTACTTTCCCCGGTATAATTTCATGCTGCCTAAGGTGGTATCATCCATCACCTTAAGCACCACTGCATCATCTCTCTCTTTTGGCAGCATAAGAAGCTTTTCATTTATGATCATCTGTAAGAAACGTGGATACATACATAAGCCTTCCTTGCCTTTCGTTCAAGACCCTCGATCGGATAGGAGAAGAGCATGCAGAAAACTGAATGGGTGGTTCAGTACCAATGCAACAATGCATTCTGGATTTGGTCTGACATTTCATCCATCGTCCCCGTCTGGAGGCGTACATTTAAGATCACTGTGCCAAGTATTTGAATTGCGGGCACATGTTGCTCTTGTTCAGTACACCGACATGATGTCTCCAGCGTACTTCATCCTAAAAAAACAACCACGCACAGTCAGTGGATGAAACTTAGTTGGATGGGCTCCGTATTTCCCAAGTCTAGGATTCTCCTCAGGTCTTCTTCACGGATCTCAATGTCTTGTCCAAAAATGGAGCTCCGGATATAGTGAGGCTCCACCTACCGTCAACTGAGGCACTTTCCCAGAAGGCCTGCTGAAGAGATCTATATGGTGTGCATGGAGTCGAGATGGCCTTGTAGATCCTCGATCTATGTAGGAAAGCAATAATCCCAGTGAACTCAGAGACATTCTGGGAAATAGCATCTAGATGTGCACATATGTTTTGCTTGGTGCTCATCGTCCATCTTTTAGCCATATTGCTGCAACACAAGAAATATATACATTAGATGGTTGCTAGACTTAGCAGTTGAAGTTTGAATTATTTTGATATACTGATTCATCATGCGGCTGAACCATACGACTGAGTTTAGTTGTACGATTGAGTTCAGTCGTACGATTGAGCCTGCGTCTGAGCTTAGTCGTACACTGAGCCATGCGGTTGAGTTAGTCATGCGACTAACCCCATACACATATTCATTCGTGCAATTGAGTCATACGCCGCTCATCGTGCGACTGAAGTTCTTAGCATCCATCGTCGCATCCTTCACTGTTGAACACCATGGATTTGAATCTTTGTAAAAAACATGACATATACTTCCTGTTTATAGTCATTTGGACCATAGGGACTCAAAATAGCACCTGTTTCATTTAAATCAACATTAGTGTCCATCTAAGTGGTCTATTCTTAAAAGTTAGTCTTGGTTCTAGGTTTTAGCATTATCGGTCCTTAAAGGTGTGATTAAGACATTCATTTGGATCGATTTCAGTTGCAAAGTACCTGTAGATAAGTAGAAAACACGTTAGGATCACAATCAAGCAGTAATATCAGTTAAACAAAATTTTAGCAGAGTGTCGTCGTATGAGCGATTTATGAGAGTTTTGAAGAGTGGTAATGAATACGACCGACTAATCCCCTTATTTACTATTTTAAATTTCAGTCGTGCGACTGGACCCATACTCATGCTTCAGTCATGCGACTGGTGTTCAGTCGTGCGACTGGGGTTCAGTCGTGCGACTGGATTATACTCCTTCATCCATTTGTACAATTGGTTCAGTCTTGTGATCCAATCGCTTGCCTGTCTCATACACATGGTCCAATCATGTGACTGGCTCATATGTATGGTTCAAACGTGCGATTGGCTCATCCTTATGATTCAATCGTGCGATTGGCTCATACTTATGAGTTTGACCTCATAGACTTTCAAACACTTAAAATTTTAACTTTAATATAATATTATGACCTATGATCATCTCAGACATGACCCTTTTAAGTTAACATCATTTGATCATCTCAGATGTGATCCTTTTAGTTTAGAGCTGCTGGTCACCTCAGACGTGACCCATTTTAGTGAGTGATTCACAGATATCATCTAGTTGTATAGTCCGACATCTACGCAACAATTGACTAAAAACAAAAATAACTTGAAATAAAGCGAAACAAGACATATTTTGTTTTTGGGTTTGAGATGGATGGAAACCTTTTAAAATACATCTAACCGATTTTACTTCCTAAGCAGAACAACTTAAAGTTAATTTGATCATTTCTGGAAAGATTCATTATGAAATCATACAGGTATATCATAATCATTTGGGACCCCTTTTAATATGCACTTTGATGCTAGATTCGTGTTTTGTCTGAGAGTCAATAGCACTTTCAAGAAATCATACTAGAGCTACAAGATGGACACAATGATTTTGGCTGTCAAGAGTTATAGCCACGATGATTGTTAGTATATTTGTCAACTTAAATTTATACACAGATTTTTGACTCACATTGGTGATGAGTTAGGTTTAATTATTTCAACAAGCATTTGTGGATCCCACGCTTATATGGTAATCAACATTCCTTAGGAGATTTTTGAGCGGTTTACGTGTATTTGACAAGAAAAACTATTATAAGAGCTTTCAAAGAGATGCCAAGCCTCAGGTCAGTGCCATCGCACAACAAAGAGGCACAAACAATGATGAATTCTAGAATATTTAGGTTATGCTTATCCTCAGGTCAGTGCCACCGCAGAACAGAAAGGCACACAACCTATCTTCTTGTTAAAGCATTTGTTTTTCTTTTGCACATAACACACCAAACAACATTAGTCATTAACTTTATTGCTCTTAGCAATTTTTCCATGTGCTTTTCTCATTTTTATGGTCATCCGCACACATTTGTCGCGTTTATTTTACTCGTCACCCCTTATTGGAAATGTGTTGATTGTGTTAACCAGGGATAAGATGATAACCCACATCAAGTTGAACAAATTAGTTTGAATGTAATTCACCAATGAAGTCTACTCATCTATTGTGTTGAATCTACCGACACACATATAATGAACTAGCAACCTCTAGGTCTACATGCTCTATGTTACCTCGGTAGCAGACTAGTTTTACTATCATTTTTCTTTTGTTGTGCTTAGACTTCTCAGACTTGTAATTTGAATTTAGCATGTGAGCATTTAGATCATTTTGAAGTCCCAACCAGTTTGTTCTCTGTGTACTATCATTTTCCATAAACTTTGAATAAAAATCATAGATTTGATTTCATTTCTTTCAGCTAATCTGCCCTCCCCTCTCGTTTTTTAAGTAAATAAATACTGTAACTAAGTAAATACAAACTAAACTATTCTCTCCCTAAAATTTCTAAAACCGAAAATATTTTGTGTTTTTGGATTTTAAAAGACAGAAAAATAAAATAAAAGTAAATAAATAATAAACTAAGAAAATACTTGTCGGACTAAGTACTTTCTTCTTCTTGAATCACATCACTTTTCTTTTCATGCCATTAACCTTTAAAAGATATAAAAACCGAGGTTTGTCAATGCTTTTGTGTAGAGGTGGGCGCATTGAAATCCATATTAATTTTAACAACATCGATTAATTGCTTTTCAAACAGTGACGTATAAGTGATATTTAATACTGATGTGTTTTGTTTTGGGGTTGGACCGATATTTGGTGACAGCAATTGTAGCAGAATTATCAATGAAATAGGGGTGTTAGAAAATTGCAAACCGTAGTCATGCATTTGCTGTTGAATCCAAATGATTTGCGAACAACAACTTGTAGCAGCAACATATTCAACTTCACATGCTGACAGAGCGACTAATGTCTGCTTGTTACACTGCCAGGTGACTAACCGTCTACTAAAGAACTGGCATCCCTCTGATGCTGACTTGTAATTCATCTTGCAACCACCAAGTTTGAGTCACTATACACTATAAGCTCAAGTCATCATCATGAGGATATCACAACCCGAGTGTTGTAGTACCCTTCAGATAACGAAAATACCTTTTAACTGCAATGACATGATTTTCTTTTGGTTTTGCTTGATATCTGGAACATAGACACTTGGCGTACATAATATTAGGATGAGAGGCTGTGAGGTACATTAGAGATCCGATAATTCCTCTGTACATGGTGGCAACAACCAGATCACTATTTTCGTCGGGTGCCAGGTCATGGTTCGTGGCGAGTGGAGTTACAGCAGCCGTAGCATTCTCCATGTCGAATCAATCGACTGGGGATATCTCCTACATATTTGGACTGATGCAGGAAGTTTCCTTTTGGTGTCTGATCCACCTGTAATCCAAGAAAGAACTTCTACTCCCACATGGCACTCATCTCAAACTCTGCTTTCATTACAGATTCGAATTCTTTACATAATTCTTCATTTTTGGAACCGAAGATTATGTCATCCACATATATCTATGCCAATAGTAAATCACCATCATTTTCTTTGATGAATAACATGCAGTCAATAACTCCTCTGCGAAAACCATGTTTCATTAGATGAGTTGAGAGTTTCTCATACCAGGCTCTAGGACTTAATGGAGCCCATAAAGAGCCTTGTCCAGTTTATAAACTCTATCCTGATGATAAGGATCCTCAAATCCTTCGGGTTGAGTGATGTAGACTGTTTCACGGATTTCACCATGAAGGAATGCACTTTTTTCATCTAATTGATAAACTTTAATCTTCATGTTGGATTCATAGGCTAGAAAGATACGAATTGCTTCCATCCGTGCCACAGGTGCAAACACTTCATTGTAGTCTATGCCTTTGACTTTTCGAAACCTTTGAACCAAAAGCTGAGCCTTATTTCTAATTATAACCCCTTGGTCATCTTTCTTGCACTTCAGTAACCATTTAGTGCCAATCACCTTTGCACCTTTTGGTCTGTCCATAAAGGTCCATACTCCTAACTTCTTGAACTGTAGGAGTTGTTCTTGCATAGCACTAACCCATGCCTCATCGTTTAAGGCTTCACTTACATATTTTGGCTCAAATTAAAACACAAAACATCGATATGCACTATCTTGAAGATATCCTTTTTCCTGACTGAGGCATAATCAGCTGAGTATAGCCGATTTTGTGCCTGTACTCTCGATAGAACATCCCCAATGATGTTGTCCAAGGATGATACATATTAATTCAAGATCCAGGAGTGGTGGGAAACACTACCTCAGTATCTAGATTTTGAATCCCAGGTTCATTATCTGTAGCTGTTGGAGTATGAGGTTCAGACGTGTTAGTGGCATCAAGATCCGATGCTTGTGTACTTTCATTAGTGGGAACTTGTTCCTCCTGGTCCATTTTTTCAGTCTCAACTTCTTCATCACTAGAGGAAGAATCATTACTTCAAGCTCTCCCGCTGAAGGGCTAGAAGTATCATCTAATGGAGTCGTTGATGTTGAGTCTGGTAGTGGAGTGTTCAGAACATCGTACATCATCGTAGCAGACAACTCGTCATCAGGATGAGAAGGCAGTAGATTGAAGGATTTAAAAAATCCATCATAGTCAAAGAAGAAGGAAGGTCCTTTTCCAGCAGGGGGTGGTGTATCTTTGAACATCAAAATTGCACCACACTTCTACCTGACCCGTTGAGTTGCTATAAACTCTCTTGTCTGGTATACTGTATCCGAGAAGGATACCTTCTTCTGCCTTCTCACTAAACTTCCCAGTCTGAGTTTTCTTTAACAACATGCACGATGCGCCAAACAGTTCTAGATACTCCAAGTTGGGTTTACGTCACTGGAGCAGTTCATAACATGTTTTCCCATGTCGTTTGACCACCAGGACCCGATTGAGAGTGTAGAATCCATTTGCCATTGCCTCGTTCCAAAGTTGAGCATCATTCAACTTCATTTTATTTGGACTTTGATGAGTAACACGTTATGGTTAATTGGATTTGTCATTTTGAGTTCAGGAGTAGAGGTGTGTGAACCTGACCTTAAACTAACCTTTTCAATTTGATTATCCAAATTTTCAAACGACATCTCGTTTTTCATTTCAAAGTGGACTTCTTCTGTTTAGTGATATTCTTCACAGGTTTGCCCGTGAAATCGGGATCACTAACCAAAGGAGTGGACACCACATGATCCTTTACTGGGTTATTATTGAGTGGTCTACATTTGGTGTTCAAAAGGACTGCATGTGGTGGCGGAACTACTTTATAACCCAAACCTTCCCCATTCTTTCACTAAGTTTTGAACCATGTGAGAAGAACTAGCCAAACTATGCAATTTTTGTTTTAAAGATTCAACTTCGACTTCTAAAACTGCTTTTTCCTTTTTCGTTTCTTCGAAAAGTTTAAATAAAAATTTATGTCATTTGCTTGATTTAATGCAAAAACCTTAGTTTCCCTTAGTTGTTTTCCCAAAAGTTCTATTTTTTCTTTGAAACTGCACTCATTTTGTTTTAAAATACGATTAGCCTCAGTGCAAAGTTGTAAATCATTTACTAAATTATCATTGTGTTCTAATAACCTTGCAAATTTTAGATCAATGCTTTCCCTAAATTTGTCACATTCAGTACAAGCATGTTTTTCAAATAATTGGTCTTTAGAACTTACCAATGAAGAATCAGACAAATCAGCCATCAAAGCTATATCAGACTCTTTGTTGACAGGAATTCTAAGTTTGTTGCTCTGAGCTCTTCCTCAACCAAGTGATTTACAACATTCAAAGCTTCATCAGCATCTGACATCGCTTGCTCAGCTATGATCTCACCTTCACTAGTAGATCCATCATCGAATGCATCAACAAAGGCAATATTTGATTCCCCAAGAGAAACAAATCAGAAGGACTAGTCTTGCCCTTCATCACCTTAAGTAGTCAGAGTCTTTGTCTCTTTACTTGAAGAAGTAGTTCCAATCATGTCTTTGTCTTGACGGTTGAATGTAGGAAATGGGTTTCGATTTCCAGTTTTCTTGGGCTTTACACATTCACGTTTAAAGTGCCCTTTTTCACCACAGTTGAAACATGTGACTTTGGTTTTTGTCAAAACCAAAAGTCGTATCTTTAGTGTCAACTAGATTTTGCTCCGTCTTTTTGACAAACTTCTTTGCTCTTCTAACTGCACTAGCCAAGGCCCACATATGTCCATTCTTTCTAGATCATTTTCATCAACTTGCTCGTAAACCTCATCAGCAAGATGACAATTTCCAATCTTACCGGCAACTAAACCATCATAAGATTGTACAACAACTGTTAGAAGATCCGTGTGCTCCTTAGCAACTTCCACTATGACGTTGCCAAGATTCTTAGTCTTCAACTTAGTAGTATTTGCCTCAGGAACTATGTATTGGGTTCTAGATGAGCCTGACGTTTTGGTTCCTGAAGCATTGTTTTGGGAAGGAGCAGAGGAACTATACACAAACGTTGTTTGTAACGATGCTCCTGAAACAACTGGAGTCGGAACTGAGTTGTAAAGTGAATGATTCCGAACATAGGATCCTTTGACTTGTATTTATTAGCAGTTCTTCCTCCCTTAACTTCAAGATGAAATCATTTATGTCTAACGTCACAAGAATGTCATTTTTTCTCAGATTAGACACAAACGAATCCCATTTATAAGGCAAACTATTAGTAAAACTTCAAACTTTATCTTCCATAGATGTTGTCACACCATGAGTGTGCAACTCACTCATCAGATAATAGAATCTGTCAATAACATCATCCAAGCTCTCATTCCCTATCAAAGAGAAATTATCAAATTCCTTTTTGAGAGCTTTGGCCTTCAGTGCTTTAAGAGTTGCGTTCCCATCATATATCTTCACTAATTCCTCCCATAACTTTTTAGCCTGCTTGTTCTCAGAGAACTGATGAAAAATGTCCTTAGGTATTGATTGAGTCAATAAGGCATATACTTTCTTTTCATCATTGAACAGAATCTTCTGAGCTTCACTCATTCCTCCTAAAGTCAACTTGACTCCATTAGCACTGACTGGTACCGTATAACCAGTCTTAATGGATGTCCAAAGATTTAGGCCAACTCCATTTAAATAGATTTCAAACCATTGTTTCCACTGTGGATATTCATCTAACGTTGACAGATTTGGTGGTTTATTATGATTTCTAATCTCATTTTCCAAAAGTAGAAGATTCTAGATGTGGGAGTCTTTCCGGCTGTAAATGCAGCAAATTGGTCTTCCATTGCTTTAAACTTGGCACTTTTAGAATAGGACAGTTTCACTCGTGCGAATGGGCTATGATTATGGATCACTCGTGCAAATGAAGCATGCAAATGAATTCAATCGTGTGATTAGATTCAGTCGTGCGTTTGAACAAGACGATTGGAATCAAATGACTATAGTTGTTTAGTCATGCGAATGAGAGATACGACTGATTTCAATCGTGTGGATGGAGTATACGATTGAATTCAATCGTATGAATGAGCCAAATGTGCGACTGAAGGCTGCTGTGTTTGTAAAATCAAATATTTTGACACTGTGACACAAAATACGAGTTTCCTAGGAACCCTAATCTGCCATATAATGAAAAACTGAGACTTTAATGTATGCAAATGTCAAAAACTCCTTTTGAAGCAAAGTGGTAACTCTTTTGATTTAAAACGTAAGTTTTTAACACCAAAACTAATCGAATCCAACGCAAAATCACAAGGCAAAGCTCTGATACCACTTGTTAGGACCGTGTACATACGTAGTACTAACGGATTCTAGGTGAAACCAGATCAAATAGTGCGGAATCCTATTTGATTGGCAATCCAATCGGTGAGAAAAATAACCCGATCGATATAACAATGAACTAAACGTTAAGAATGATTGGTGATCCAATCAGTGAGAACGATAACCCGATTGACTGGCTATTTAGGACGCTCTGGACGGCTAGGGTTTTAAGTAAATTCAAAGTATCTCTCCAAGTGATCTGTTTTTCCACGAATTAAGTGGTATTTATAGGATTGTAGCTACCATTCGTACGATTGAACCATTACCATGGTTCAGTCGTGCGACTAACTTATGCGATTGAGTCATACGTACAACTGAAGGTCCAGTCGTGCGACTGAGTAAATCTTATGTCTCAATTATACGACTGATCCAGAGTCCTTGATGTATGATTGGTTCCTTGATGTACCTTACAGCTTCTAGACCAGACATTATGTTTGCAACTTGTGTCTATGCTAGATTTCAGGCTGCACCTAAAGTATCCCATATGATTGCAGTCAAACGGATCTTTAGATATTTGCAAGGAACTCAATCTCTAGGACTTTGGTATTCCATTGGGCATTCTTGCAAATTAGTTGCTTTCTCTGATAGTGACTATGCAGGGTGTAAATTAACTAGAAAATCAACCTCTGGTGGATGCCAATTTGTAGGCAATTGTTTAGTTTCTTGGCAGAGTAAGAAAACAAACTTCTGTTGCTACATCCACTGCTGAAGCAGAGTACATTGTTGCTCTAAGTTGTACATCTCAGGTACTTTGGCTTCAGAATCAATTACTGGATTATGACATTACAAAGACTAAGACTCCTTTACCGATTGATAGTGCTTCAGCTCTTTGTATTTTTAAGAATCCTGTCCAGCATTCTAGGACCAAACATATTGAGATCAGACATCATTTTATCAGGGATTGTTATAAAAAAGGTCTGGCTGATCCAAAGTTTGTTTGATGAGCTTGCAGATATATTTACTAAGCCTTTGGACAGTGCAACTTTCCAACATCTAGTGCTAAGGCTTGGTATGTTGTAGCTTGAATGATTTGACAACTACTGATGATCTCAGCTCACAAGTACTGATGAGCATTAGTATACAGCTGTCAAAAATAAGTACTGATAAGTTATTTTATCTTCAGCAGTTTTCATAACTACCGAAGACTAAATTACTTAAAAGTACTGAAGTACGTTATTTGTTGCAAAGTACTGATGTGGTTACAACCATTGATGTCTGTTCTAACAGATAAGTACTGATGACCAATGAAACATCTGAAAATCAGATAATCTGCTGAGTAAGTGTTAAGGTCAAATGAAACAACTGAGATATGTGAATTGACGACAACAACTGATGAGTAATTAAAGAGCTCCTCTTAGAAGCCCTAGGTTTTGAGTCCTGAAGTGCAATCTTCTTCCTAGGTGTCTGATAATGAGGACAGTAGGAAGCAATGTGTCCACATTCTCCACAGTTGTAGCACGCCCTGCTATCAACTTTATGATTAAACTTTCTTTGTGGAGACGTGTGTGACACTCTAGTAATATCACTCACTTTAGGTTTTGACTCTGGTTCTTTTGATGTGTTTACTGGTTTAAAAAAATTAACTGATTTAACCTGTTTGACTTCCTTTTCGTTTTGGTTAATTGGTCTTTGATTTGAAGTATGTGAAAGGTGATCCTTAAAAGCCCTTTTTGGTTCTTATTTGACTTTGTTAGAACCTTACATTAAGTTAACCTTTTCAAATTCCTTTTCCAGATTAACACAAGGCAATTTACCCTTTGCCTTTGAAGTGGTCTCCTTTTGTTTGTTTCCAGTGTCAATAGATGAACATAAGGAATCTGGATCACTAACAAGAGGAGTAGACACTACATGATCCTTGATGGGGTTACTATTTAAAGGTCTAGTTTTAGTGTTCATCAAAGTCTCAGGTGGTGGCGGAACAACTTTATAACCCAGTCCCTCCCCGTTGTTCCTTTCTTTCACTAAGTGTTGGACTATGTGCGAAGAACTAGTCCAACCATGCAGTTTCTGTTTTAGTGAATTTACTTCTACTTCTAGAACTGCCTTTTGCTTCTTAGTGTCTTCTAGGGAGTTTAGATAATACCTGATGTCATTAGCTTGATTAAAGGCAACTACTTCGGTTTCCCTAAGCTGTTTGGTCAAAAGGTCTATCTATTCTTCATAACTGTGCTCATTTTGTTTTAATACCCTATTAGCCTCAGTGCATAGATGCAAATCTTTTATCAAGTTATCATTATGATCTAATAACCTAGCAAATTTAGCATCTATGTTATTCCTAAAGGCATCACAATCAGAACAAGCATGATTATTAAACATTGTGTCAGTAGTACTTACCTGAGTTGATTCAGAAGCGTTTGCCATCAATGCAGTATCAGATGATTCTGATTCTGTTGCTTCTGTCTTTTTCGTCTCTGAAATGGTAGTCTCCGCTTTTGGCTTGTAGCTGACCTCAGTTGCAGTTGCTTCTTCACTATGTGACATTCCTATCTCAACTGCTAGATCTCCTTCGCTAGCGGAATCACTGTCAATGTCTTCTACACTTGCAATGTTTGATTCCCCTGGTGAGACAAACCTAAAGCTCCAATCCTGTCCTTCATCATCATGAGCAGTCAAGGCTTTTGAGTCCTTGTTTGAGGAAGTAGAACTGGTAGTTTGCTTGTCTAGACAAGTGAAGGATGAGAATGGGTTCCCGTTCTCAGTCTTCTTTGGCTTCACACATTCTCTCTTGAAGTGCCCCTTTTCACCACAGTTAAAGCAGGTCACTTTACTCTTGTCGAAGCCAAAGGTGGTATCCTTAGTAGCAACCAAGTTCTGTCCAGTCTTTTTCACAAACTTCTTCGCCCTCCGGACAGCACTTGCTAAGGCCCACATTATGTCCATTCTCTCAAGCTCCATTTCGTCCACCTGCTCGTAGTCCTCGTCTGCCAGATGGCAGTTTCCAATCTTTCCAGCAACAAGTTCATCATAGGAATGGACCATTGCTGCTAATAGATCCATGTGCTCTTGAGCTACTTCCACATTCACATTACCGAGGTTCTCGGTCTTCAGTCTAGTAGCATTTGCTTCAGATCCAATGTATTGGGTACAAGAAGACCCTGACATTTCTGAACCTGAAGAAGGTGCATGTGTAGGACTCGATGAGCTAGACATAAATGCAGTCTGGAGGGGTGCTCCAGATGTCTTAGCTTGAGGCGTGGCATTGTATAAAGCTGGATTTTGATTGTACGTAGACTTCTGAGCTCTGTACTTCATTCTAAGTGATTCTTCTCGTAACTTAAGAATGAAGTCATTAATATCCAGTTTTGACAGCATTCCATTCTGTCTAAGATTAGACACGAATGAAACCCATTTTTCAGGCAATCCGTCTGCAAAATTATTAACTTTCCCTTCCATGGTAGTAGCCACTCCATGTGTATGCAGTTCACTCATCAGATGGTAGAATCTATCTATAACATCGTCCAAACTCTCGTTTCCCATCAATGAGAAGTTGTCGAATTCCTTCTTTAACTCCTTAGCCTTGATTGCCTTCAACGAGGCATTCCCGTCGTACCTCTTCTCTAGCTCATCCCATAGTTTCTTGGACTGCTTATTCTCTGAGTACTGGTGGAATATCTCTTTAGGGATAGACTGTGTAATCAATGCATAGACCCTCTTCTCTGCATTATATTTGACTTTCTGCGCGTCTGTCAACCCTCCTAAGGTTAAATTTACTCCATCGGCTCCCACCGGTGTACTATATCCAATCTCGATGGCCTCCCATAGATTCGGATCCACTCTATTGAGGTAGATCTCAAAACGTTGTTTCCAGTGGGGAAACTCATCTAACGTTAAAAGCTTTGGTGGTTTATTATGATTACCCACCTCACTCTCAAGTAGCAGCAGGTTCTGGATCCTAGAGTCCTTCCCACCAGTAAAGGCTTACATTTGATCTTCCATTGTAAATAACTTTAAGTCTAATAGCAATTTTCACTCGGCCGACTGAAGGGTGCGAATGGACTAGGCGTGCGTATGAACACTCAGTCGTGCGTATGAACTCTACGACTAGTTCAATCGTGCGTATGAACTCTACGACTAGTTCAATCGTGCGGCTGAACTAAGTGATTAGCTCAGTCGTGCGAATGAATCTGATGCGTATGAACCGTGCGACCGAACGGTTCAATCGTACGAATGGAGATACGACTATGTCCAATCGTGCGACTGAGCAATGCGAATGAGTCCAGTTGTGCGAATGGCTCACTCGTGCGACTGAAGCTGCTGTTATGCAAAAATTTCTAGGTTAAACGTGTTTTAGCCGTAAAAATTCGAACTTTCGCAAGGTTGAATTGCCTAAGTCCGTAGAAACCAAACTTTGATGAGCAGGGAACGTCCAAGATCACTTTTGTCACAAAAGATTGTGTTTCTAGTGCAAAAACACAAACTTTTTATTAATCTTAATTGAATCACACTTAATCAAGAGCCAAGGCTCTGATACCACTTGTTAGGACCTGGTATTTGACCGAAATACCTAGAGATTAACATGTAAACCAGATCAAATAGTGCGGAATCCTATTTGATTGGCGATCCAATCAGTGAGAACACACGAAGAATCAATCAAGAATTGAAACTAACGTTAGAAATCGATTGGGAATCGATCTAATGTGTTCTATGAACTTGGAGAACGAATTGGGAGGTTTCTGGATGGCTAGGGTACGTCTGGAATCGTAATTGATCGAGAGTCCCTTTTTCACGAATTGAGTTGTATTTATAGGTTGGTATTATTCAATCGTGCGACTGAACCATTAGTATGGTTCAGTTGTGCGATTGAACCATGCGGTTGATTCATTCGTACGACTGAGTGTTCAGTCGTGCGACTGAGCCAATCTTATGTTACAATCGTACGACTGATCCAGTCTCCTGGTTCAGTCGTGCGACTGAGTCAATCGTGTGAAGTTATTCGTGCGTATGGTTCATTCACATGAGCCATTTGCATGAGAACTTCATTATTTCATAATCTATAAATACCTAACCGTAACTTCAAAGTTTTCATAAATCGATTTCCGAACGTTCATCTTCCATTAATGGCGACCATGTAAATCAAACCACGACACAATTGTGTTGCCTACTTCACAACATTGGCCTTTGGGACTAAGTTTGATGCTGCCATTGATCTGATGGTTGATTCCCCGTATCGAACTGCTTTTCTTCTGAATCCAACCATCTATCCTGATACCCTTCACCAATTCTGGACAAATGTCACTATCCATACTGGTGAGAATGATGTCGCGATCACTCTCCAGTCACTTGTAAACCAGAAGAAGGTGGTAGTCACTCCTGCTATCATTCGCCAAACACTAGATCTGAATGATGCCACCTTTGTCACCAAATACCCGAAGGGCACCATTGATCTGTCATTCATCAACCATGGATATGCAGACGACCTAAGTGCTAAAACCATTCTGAAGAAGCACTTCCATAATGTTGAACGCCTAGTCTTCCACATGATCAATGTTTGCCTTGCCCCCAATCCTCTTCATGGGATCAAATGTCATCTAGGTGGCAGCAGGTATTGTATTCTATCCTTGAACGCCAAAACTTAAATTTTTCTAAAATTATATTTTTAGAATTAAAAGATCTGGCAATGAAACTAGTGGCTAACAGATGGCTATTATATCCAAGGTTTCTTATGGCCATAATCATGAATCAGTTAAAATCTGATGGCCTTGTTGGCCTTGGAGTCCCTGCTGTGGTAGTTTTGCCAGTGGTATACTCCAGGCATAACTCTGACCCACACCTCAAAGAGGTTGCCAAACTGCCCAAACCAAGCAGAAGGAACCCACAGCCTCATCCTCCAGATCCGAAGTCCCCTCCAAACCATATTTCAAACAAACCAAAAAGGCTACTCAGGGAGTTAAGTCCCCTGATGATGCCCCTGCAACACAAAGGCAGGATGAACTATGGATAGTAATCCCCCTGTAGTTTCCAAGACTCTACCAGCTGAAACCGCTCAGGTATCCTCTCAACAGGATCCTGATGCAACCAAAAATGGGGAAACCACATTACTAGAATCTCTCTCACTTGAGAAGATTGCCATTGAAGAGCACCATTCACCCCAGGTGCAATCCTCTTCACACTTATCTCCCACTGAAGCCACTCCTACAAGCCCAACTGTGGTTATTGCTCAAGTGCCGACTCAATTACATTCCTTTACCCCTCCCCAGAAGCCTATTACCACTGGGAAAACCTCAATAGTTGAGGGAGAGGATTATAATGTGGCTGATAACCCACAACACAGGGATTACAGATTTCAATCTCCCTATGTAGAGGAGGAGATTCGAACATCCAGGGAGGCTGCCTCTTCTCCTGTTTCAGCATATGACCAGGATGAAGATGGTATCATTTCTAAGTCCTTACCAGAGGCAACTTCCAATGAAGGACATAATCTTGAGGCAGGAAGTCCCCAGTTCCAAGAAATAGGGGCACATGTGAATACTAATCTACACTCAGCACATGTTCATCCTCATTTCATCAGGAGGTCAGATGATTCAGCAAAGACTGATGATGACCTGGGCTTTTTCTTTGATGTTCTAGCCCACAACACCATTCTTGAGAATGAGGTATGCAGACTACAATAACTGCTTGCCAAAATGTCACAAGAATCAAGTCCATCTGCGCACATTCACCCACAGATGGCAGTTTCTCCTGAAACTCTCCCAAACACTGAGCCACTCCTAACAACTTTGCCACCAGCCTCTAATTCAGGCATCATTCTCAGGGACAGAACCCCTCTGAGCTAATGGTTGCTACCTTTCAATCATCCTTACCTCTCTCACTTCCATAATCACAAACATTGTGCATCAAACCATTGATGAGAGGCTTTTCTCAAATCTTCAATCCTTAGTTGATGTTGCTGTTTCTAAGAGACTTTCTGACATTCACACCCCTGAACCCAATGCAACCAAAAAGGGGGAGTCTAAGTCAGTGAAAGTAGACAAAAGAAAGAGAGTTGAAGAGGAAGAAGAAAAAGAGAAGAAAGAAAAGGAAATGATCACCTACAAGAGAAAGAAAAGCTCTGAACAGACTAAAGGTGAGAAAAAGTTAGAAGAACTGATCAAAGAAGCTGATGAGCAACATAGCAGATCTATGTATAAGATTATTGATCAACTCTTCAGACAAGGATTTAACACAGCCAAACTTGACTCTGAAATCAGAAGGCTAGAGATTCAAGAGATTGAACAAAGATGGGCAAGTTGGAGTGAGAAAGAAAGGGAAAGGCTGGAAGCTATGGCAAGATTTATATCAAAACATCTGGGAAGATCAATCATTGAAGTGAAGTCATGGTCCAGAGACAGTATTTTGGAGATAACCACCAGAATCTGTTCTTCTGAAGTATTCAACAAAGGATTGATCATAGAAGCTCTTGATGAAGCTGGTGCTGGGAAAAGGTCTGATATGGAAAAGTTATCCAAAGCTTCACTCACAACCAAGATGCTAAAGCAGCCTGCACAATTCCTACACCAAAACAACCAACTTCACAACCCTCAAAACCAACTCCTTTACCCAAGAAACCTACTCAACCCACTACCAATGATGCACCCAAGAGGAAGAGAAGGGTGTTGAGGATGGAAGAAGAAGAAGAACATGATGAGGATGATAGTTTGCCAATCTCTGTTGTTCTTAAAATAAAGATGCCTGAGCCCAGGAGTCAACCAACAACAATCACACATGACTTCCAAAGGCAAATGGTAAAAGTCAAACTTGAAGAAGAAGAACAACACAAACAACAAGATGGGCAGCTATTAAGGATGATTGATAAAGAGTTTCCTAAGTCTTCATCCATACAAGCTATGAAGAAACATGCTCAGAGGTTGTATGCTCTCAGATTTACATTTCAATATTAGAAAGAGAGAGTGAGAATTTGGCCTGATCCCAGAGTAAGTGAAAGAATTCACAAAAAGAAGATTCCAAGTAGATACAATGGGCAAGTAAAGAAGATTGCACATGCTGTGATAATGCTGGCCATTGTAGTGTCACCCTAGGAAATCCTTGATGACTTCAAGAGAGCTTACATGTCTAAGATGACTCCACAAACTTTACTAGAAAACAAAATGGTAAAGAAGGGGTTGATCTACAAGAAACTTGAAGAATTAAGAAGAAATGAGCTCCAGTTGTTGCTTGAAGGCACTCATCCTGATGAGTTTGCATACAGAGAAATAACTACTGTGGAGCTGAAAAATGGAAAGCATATTAAGTACTTATCAGAGCACTATGGGCCTGAGTTCTTCTTTGAAAGTGAAGCTGAAGAACTCACAATGGAAGAACAAGTTGTTTTTCTTGAGGCCTATGTCAGAAAGTCTTACAGACTTATCATTGGGAAGTAGGTTTCATGGATGGGGTAACAACTCTGTGTCCAATTCCCCAAGATAGAGTTCCCATTCATCCTTTGCCAATCAAACCTTCTGAAACCTCTTCCCTAGCCTGAGCTTAATTTGAAGATTTCTGAGCTGATCCAGATAATGTTTCTTCCAATAAGTGGGACTTCAATAATCTTAAAGGTTTTGGCTGCATTGGTTCAGGGGGAGTTTGTTGGACCAAAAGAACCAATGAGCCAGATCAGAAAAACCTTTAAGTCCCACAAACATCAAAACAACTGAAGTGGTCTATAACAGCTGAAGACAAAGTCTGAAGACAACAACTGAAGACAAAGTCTGAAGACAATAGCTGAAGACAAAGTCTGAAGATAAAGTCTGAAGACAAAGTCTGAAGATAAAGTCTAAAGACAACAGCTGAAGACAAGGTCTGAAGATAAAGTCTGAAGACAAAGTCTGAAGACAACAGCTGAAGACAAAGTCCGAAGACAAAGTCTGAAGACAAAGTTCTCAGAAGTTGTCAACACAGCTGAAGTAGTTCTCTTTAGTAGTTGTGATGGTTTACATTTCAATAGTTTGTAATTAGTAGTTTTATATTATGTAAAACATTTGAAGTTCTTACACTTCAGATGTTATAACTTTAGTAGTTGTAATGTTAGCTCATACTTGGCTTTTAGTGAAGGTGTCCTCAGTTGTTGTGGACATCTTCAGTAGTTTAGTTTACTTTCAGTTGTTTGTATAAATCAGTTAGATGTCACTATCAAGTGACATCAGCTGATGTCACATTCCTTCATAAAAGGAATGTTGACCTAATTTCCTTGGATTGGAAGCATGTGCGTGAATGAAAACATTCTTTTAGCAGAACACTTTCTCTCTTTATAACCGTTACTGTTTGATTGAATATTCATATTATTCTTGCTAAAATTTTGTCTAATTCGTGGGCTATTCAACTGCAAATATTAATCTAATTGATCAAACTAGATCACGATCCCATTCAACAATCGTTACTTTCACTGGTTTACATTGATCTGGGAAGTTGCACAAATGTTTGAGAATTTTGTGGTGCATGGTTTTGGCTTAATGAACGACTGATGTCATTCCCATTGAATGTGAGACCAAAGTATTCTGTTTGTTGTAGGGGTGGTCGAGTCTCTATTATGTATCGTATAGAACCACCACCTATTCTAAAACAACTTTGTGCAGATGCTCTATTTCTGGCCAACATATGTGCATATAATTCTATGTTCTCAATGACATCCTTCGGAGCAATTGTAGATAATACGATTAATCGAGGGTCGGGGCCATTTATATTCAAAGTTTTAGGTCAAGTTTCACATTGGTTAGGTTCGTTATGCCCGCCGGCTAGTGATAGCCCAAGGTTTCTTTAGATGTACATATTTGATGAAAGGAATATAGTGTCAAATAGACTTCGTTTCTTCGCTTCGGGGGATGATAGCCCACTTTCTGCTAATGTTGTCTCTGTTCTCACAACCATGTTGGCTGATGTAAATGAATATATAAAGCTGTTTAAAAGTGCAAAAGAGTTATACTTGCAATTTGATGTGCCTTTCATAATCAAGCTTCATAGTATTATGAAAGAAAGATGTTATGACAATCCAGTACCAAGAACATTAGGTGTAATTGTCTCTGACGGTAGTTTTACTGCTAAAGATTTTGATGTTATAATTCATAGCAAAGATAGCACTCCACACCGAGTTAGTAAACTTCATCCATCATACATGCCACTGCAATATTCCCTTCTCTTCCACTACGCAGAACAAGGCTGGTCGCCAGAATTGCGCCTAAATCGAGATGCAAAAACACATGACCGAAACTTACTATGAATATGTTCTACAACTACTAGTATCATGAACGTGAAGGTGTGTATACACATCTACCGAGGGTTGGTAGGTTGTTCAACAATACATGGTAGATGTGTTTGTTTGCATAAAAACAATGTCGTTTAGATTACATTCGTTTGAACCAAAACATGTTCCATTTTGAGTTCCTTAGTGGTGTATACGATGCGTTATCTAGGGGCGACACAAAAGGTCGGGATATTAGGAAGCGTGTTATCCTACCTGCTTTGTCTACTGGCGGGCCTAGATACATGTACAAGCATTATCAGGATGCTTTAGTTATATGTATGGTTCATGGCAACCCTCCATATTTCATCAACTTTACCCGTAACGTTAGGTGGCCTGAAATAAAAATATGAACTCCAACATGTTCATTATTCGTAGGACAGGCCTGACATTATTGCTAGAGTTTTCCCGATCAAAGTAGAATCGTTTATCAAACACCTAAGATCTGCTAAGCCCTTTGGTGAAGTAAGCTCATGTATTTTAACTTACATTACTACATGAAATTTGTTGTTTTTAAATTTCACTTATGCTAATATCAGTGATTATCATATAGATTTTTACACTATAGAATTTCAAAAGAGAGGCCTTCCTCATTGTCATATGTTGCCTTAGGTCACTTGTAGGACCGTTGAGGGGTACGCAAATATAACACAACAACACAAAGATGAGAGTTGCTAAGAACACTCAACTAATCAAATAGTGAAACTGGTTAACCTCTAGACATGATGCTAAGAACACAAGTAAATAAGAGAAGAACAAGATAGCAAAATACAAAAGGAGATGGTTTTCAAGATTGTAGTATATTGCCTTCTCAAGTTCTACCACAAATGTTACAAAGCATACTAGAAAGTTACAAGTACTTGAGATACATATACAACATCCTACAGGTAGCCATACTTTGAAGACCAGCCGGATACAATTGACTAGACACAAACAAAATCAATTATAGAGTAAAAAGGTAGATTGCCTTTTGACTAGTGACTATGACATGCCATAGCTCACATCCTAATCTATTACAAAAAGGATAAAGTACATGAAGTAGAAAGTTTACACACTCAAGACCTCAATGTATAGTTACTAAAAGTATGGACATTTTCACTAACTTATGAAAGTTGGTGACTTTACAGAGTTACAGCGGAAAGGTATCCAACTTTATGTAAACTACATAAGATAAAGCATGTATACAAAAAGTCTTCAGAAGAAATCTATCTTCAAGTGTTGGCTTTGGAAGATTTCATCTTTGTCTTCGGAAGATATTGGTCTTGGCTTCAGAATATTTCACACATAGAATATTTCTGTTGCTTGTGTGAAACTTCCAAAGCATTCTTCTTCAGTACCCATGTGCATGCATGCAGGAGAGACTTTGGGTGTTTGGGTTGTATCAGCCTCTTCATATAATCTCTACAAACTCCCCCTAGGCTGATGTTATGAATATACATGAAGACTTTAAATATTGACAGTCCTCATCACGATAATGACCATCCCTTTCTTCATGAGATGATCAGGATCACCCAGACTCTCAAAGTGTCTTCTCATGTCAAAAAGATCATACAGAGGCAGATTGAACATGTCTTTCCATGTGCAGACATTCTCAATGCCATGATCTCCAATGACATGCCACCTTTCTAGTTCTGTGGTGTATGTCCACGACAGGATGGGTCTTCTTGATGCTAGAGGAGCTACTTGATTGGGAGATAATGGAGCATCCTCTGGCTGCATATCCTCAGGATGTTCTGACTCATCCTGATGTTTTGAAAAAGATGTTTCTTTCTTATTCTTCCTCTTTGGCTTTGAAGCCATCCTTTTCTTTCTTTTTGTTCCTTTTAACTGAGAAGACTGGCCTGCAACACCTGATTGATCTTCTTTGTCTTTCTCAGTTGGGTCTTTCTCTCTCACAGGTTCAGAAGGAGAGGGAGTCTAACCCTACTGTGGATCAGAAGATGAAGCTTGTTGAGTTTCAGCAGGAGGTTCAGGTTGTGTTGTCTTAGGTTGTTCAACCTTAACCTCCACTTCAGGTGAAGATTGACTTGGAGGGGGAGTGTAAGTCTATCAGCTCTCCACTTTTAATCTTCTGCTTAATTACCTTGATATGCTCATCCATAGTGGACAGAGACATAGGGCCAAGTCTCCTTCCAGAGAATCCATACAGCTTCAAGAAGCTCATCATCCTCTGTCTGTGTGCAGACTTCTTTATGCTCTTCTGGATGATGGCTCTTGGCTTTGCAGCTTCTTCCCTAAGTTTCCTTTTAGTGATATTTCTTTCATTGACTATCTCAAGTTCAAGTTATTTGAGGTACTCAAACACAATATAGTCATAGGATAAGGGAAGAAGTGCATGTGCCTGATAGAGGCCTGTGGCACTCAGGTAGTTGATCATTTTGATCCTATCTTCTTCTCTGTCTATCTAAGGTTATTGTTAAATCACATCCTCCTGTGTAGGACTTTCTTGAACTGGGGAGAGAGTAGACACATGCTTATACGATCTTTTCTCTCTTCTTTGATTTGTACCACTAGCTCTGCATCTTTTGTCTCCTTCTTCTCTTTTGACATTTCCATGTCAACCAGTTCATTCAATTCCTCTAAGGGGAGAGAAATGACATTATCAATGTATAGTTCCTAATCTGCAAGTAATTGATGCTGACTACCCCCAACTCATCATCCTGAGTGTTTGGCCTGGCGGCAGTCCTGATACTAGTTTCCATGAGTCTTGCAGACCTAGAAGAGGAACTTTCTCCCCTCAGCTTCCTTTTCCTCTCTCTATCCTCCTCCTCAATCTCCTCAGATGTCATATTTCTTTTCCCTTTGTCACTCACAGACCTTTGTGACTCAGGGTGGAGAGAGTGCTTTGGCCTTCATTGCTTGGTGTATCTTCCAAGCTCTGGCCAGAGAGAGGTTGAGAAACACCTTCACCAGTAGGTGTCTCAAAAAGGGTATGAATCTCTGCAGCAGTTGATGATGATGAGACAGGGCTCTCAAGTTCTACCACTGGGCCTTCAGTCAAGGTTTCCCCTATGAAACTAATCTTAGGGTCTGTCTTAACATCAAGTTGACTGATGACATTACCTGATGCCTTAGTCTTCTTCTAAAGCTGAACTCTACGGTGATCCTGTCTTGGATTCTTTGAGCCAGCTTGTCTTGATTAGCTTTGATTGATAAGTGGCATGTTGACTAGATCCACAGCTTCATAGAAGTTCAAGGTCTGAAAGTTGAAAACCTCTTGTTGTCCTTGAACTCTAAGAATGATGAGGACTCTTCTGTTGTTGTCATACCTCCACCCAATAATGTGATTTGAAGTTGGTGGAGATGACACAAACCGTTGGTATTCCTTCCTCAAACAAACTTTGTATGTAGGAGTCTATGGAGTCCATATCAATGTGAACTTGGGGAAGTTGTTAAGTGTGCACAATTGTAACTGAGGATGGTGAGTCCTCAATGTCCACACTCCTTGAAGAACTCCCAGGTTCTGTGACTGTAATGACTTTCTTCACATTATTGGTAGCAACACCCTCTTGCATAGGTGAGCTAGAAGTTAGGTCAATCATACTCACAGGTTCTTATGTTTCTAGTTGAGCTCCTCTTAAAGGTCTCCCAGCTAGTTTGTCCTTGAGATAAGAAATCTCAAGTTGCTGATCATTGACCTTGTTTTGCAAGGTAGTCACTTGAGATTCAAGATGACTAACCTTGCAGACTAAACAGGTGTATGTTTGTGATAGTTTTTGCACCTTTAGTCTCAAATTCCTATCATCTTCATTAGAAGAATCATTAGAGGATGAGAGAATTAGACCAAAGTCCTCATCTTCATTTGAAGAATCATCAAAAGAATCAGGTTCTTGACTGTTGGATTTCCTCTGCTCACTGGTAGGCTCAATTGAGGTGTCAATGGGCAGAGTTGTCATGGTTGAGGTCTCAATGATGGAATCACTTGCAAAATTGAGAGCTTCTTCCATATGGACATCCTGAACAGGTTTAGATGTGTCCACCTCAGTAATGGGTGACTGATGTGGGATAGAAATAGGAGACTCAGGAGCACTCATCTCTTTTTGAGTAGTGGAAAAGAAGAGAGAATCATGGTACTCATTGAAACCTAAATCTTTATCAGTATACAAGTCAATGTTAGGAATTGGTTGGTTTAAGTTCCAAGGCTGGGGATGGTAACTGTCCCCTGAAGGTTGATCACTTAGTTGAGACTCAGAGTGATGGCTTAAGGCATTTGGGCTTATGAGCTCATCATGCTGAGCATGAGGAACCTCGGCATTGATCATTGAAGGAATGGGAGTGGTCTGCTCCTCAGGAAAAGTGGGAGCTCTAGTGTCCACTTCTTCCTGTGTGGGTGAGTATATAGGGGTCTGCGTAGACTGAATAGACTGAGTAGGGGTTTGTTTGTGTTTTCTTTGGTAGGTGAGGCTTATTTATGGCTGTTGAGTCAATCTTATGTCTCAATCATACGACTGATCTAGTCTCCTGGCTCTATCGTGCGACTGGTTCATAAGCATGATGTATTCATGGGTATGGTCCATAAGTATGGGCCATTAGCATGAATTACTCATCCGACTAGGTTGAACATAATACTTAATCATTATTGAATTAGAATTACGTACAACAACCTCAAACCTATATAAGAAGTTCATACATATGAATTAAAGATAAATAAACATCAAATCATATATCATATTTCATTACATTGTCAAATTACATATATGTAAGACATGAAAGACTTTTACATTTAAGCACATAAACTAGGTACACATGTATCTACAAGCTCCCCCTTGGACCTAGTTTACTTTATCATCTAACACTCTTCACGTGTTCTTGGAACTTCTTGTACTTCTCTTCTCTTATGACTCCTGCATGTATCTCGAAAGCAAAGTAGAGCCTTATAACATGTTGAAATTGAAGAGATTGTACAATGTCCTGCGTGTCATAGAACAATGGCCACTTGTATAAAGTATAGACATCTTCAGCAAACAAGTTAGTGAGCCACATTGGTCAAATAACCTGATTGTCTCTATTTTCCCATCTCTGTTCAAAACTATGACCACTTCCCCTGTCGTCCGGTCATAATACCATCATTTGAAGTGTGGAGTGAAGTCCTGAGGCATTTCCCGTAAGGGAATCTTGGACATTGTGCATGGAGACTCCACTTTAGCACTACTTTAGGCTTTCTAGATATAGGATCCACTCTAGACTTATGAATGAACCTCTTTGGTTATTCAGGTTTGAAGTGTACCCACCTGGTGTGGTATTCCTTCTTCAATGCATCCTCAAACCAACCTGACATCTTTCTTGGATTAGCATACACAGATCTAAACATGGCAGTTGGTTGAGCTAAAAATGAAGAAGAGTCTTCAGATCATGAGGATATCTGAAGTACTCAATCTCTTTTCCCCTTTACAATGCTATAATTGTCTGACACTTTCTGATTTCTTTGGACTCTATGAAGCTTTGTGTAGGCATTCTGCTTTGGGGGCGCGCGTTGGGCTTTCATCTCTGCAAAACAAGCTACCCATTTAGCTTTCTTGATGTCAACATTAGCATCCGAAGCTTGGGCTGTACTTTCATCTTTTTCTTTCTCTTTCTCTTTCTCCATTTCTTCCAACTTATTAAAAGTGCCACTGCCACACGTTTCACCCAATTAGGGATAACATGTCCTTCCGGTCAGTATACTGTGGATAGTGTTCTGCAGTGACATCCCCTATCTCGATTTCATCCACGTCTTTTAGCTCATCATAACTCACAACATCGACTTCTGGAGCATCTTTGACAAGCTCGTCAGGATTCAGTCTGAATATTTCAGGAAGCTACTCGTCAGGATTCAGTCTGAATATTCAATCTGAATATTTCAGGAACTTGCTGAAGGGGATCAACATCATATTCATCTGCCTGTTGATCTTCATCTGGTTGATTAAACATTAAGCATATCACACATAAAACATTAAACAAGATATTAAACATCAATAATCATTAATTATATTAATGTAATACATAATTTAGGTACAAAAGTTTCAATACAAAAAAACATCTAATCATTACTTTTGCCTTGGTCAGTAGTCTCTTCAGCTTGAGGAGCTAGGGACAAGGCTCCTTGATCTTGCTTTCTTTTGGTCCACCTCTCTTTCGCCGATGGATTTGAGGCTGATGCACATGCATCACCTTCTTGGTCATCCTCGTCATTCTCACAACCTTCTTTCCCTTTTCCACTTCCTGCAGCTCCCTCGATATCATCATCATCTTCATCAGATTCATCTTCATCCTCATCATCACAATCCTTGATCTTTAATGGTTCACTCTTTAATCCTTTAAGCTTTAGCAAAATCTTCTTATTCTTCTCATCAATTTCTTCAATACTTTACCAAAGCCATCACCAGCTCATTCAGAGTTGTTAGTACATGGTGGGCTCGGCCTAACGCTCTCTCGTACTGAGTGTTCTCACTCAGCTGCGCGATTTGCTTCACTTGACCAGCATTCACCGCCATCAGCTGATTGATCTGAGTGGCCCTCAGATCATCAGTAGCAATAAGCTTAAGCACCATCCGGTTCATGCTGCCCGCTGCTCCTCCAACCCGACCATGGGTAGAGTAGGTCTTGGTGTGAATGTGGATTGGGTAAAGGGACCCGCTTGGTGAGTGTGTTGTGGTGGTTGTGGATGTGGTGAAGATGGGAGGAGGGATGGGAATGGATTATGGTGGAGTATGTGTATGAGTGGTGGATGGAGTAGTGGATGTGGTAGTGGGTGTGGTCGTAGGGTAGGTATGGTAGTGGTGGTGGTTGTGGCAGTGGTGGTAGAAGTAGAAGATGTAATCAAAGTAAACCTTGGCCTTTTACTCTTTTTCCCAAGGGGATGGGTCATTCTCTTCTTCCTGGAGCCTTTAGAAACAGAAGCTCCCCCTGTGTGTGGCTGGTCTGGGGTGTAAGTAGGATCACTTACATCTGTAGCAGCACCCTTTGACCCAGCCTGGAATCCGCCAACCGCCTCATTCCCTTTCTTAGTGCCCACAACCCTGCTCCCGACAGTCCTTACCAGTGGCTCCTTATCAGACTCTTCTCTTCATCAAGCAGGAAGTCTTGGTGGAAGGCAGCCTTCTCAGTTCCACAAGGTGCCTCACCACCTTGACCATCATCATGGTCATCATCATCGTCGTCTTCTTCATCAGTGAGTAGCTTAATTGGCTCAACATCTGAGCCACTATCATCGTGATGCCACTTCTTATGAGAGGGAGCCATATAATCTTCATTAGCCAAATGCCCGAACAATCTCCTAACCGGGGGCTTCACCTGCTTCCCCTGGTAACCTTCATCCTACTCAATGTGGTGTCATCCATAACCTCAAAAATTGCAACATCGTCTTTCTCCTTTGGCAGCAAAGGAAGCTTCTCATCAATAATCATCTGTAAAAACCTCGGGTACATGCAGAAGCCTTCCTTGTCCTTAGCCTTGATGTTCTCTACCATGTAGGAGAATAGCATGTGGAGAAACTGAACGGGTGGTTCAGCACCAGAGCAACATAAGCGTTCTGGATTTGATCTTACATCTTATCAAATCTTCCTCTCCGTGAAGGTATGCTCTTAAGGATAACATGAGCCAAGTACTTGAACTGGGAACACATGTTGCTCTTGTTCAGTATGCCGGCATTGATGTCTTCGGCGTACTTGATTATCAGAAAAACATATACATGTGCACATATGTTGTGCTTGGTGCTCATCATCCATCTTTCAGCCATAATGCTGCAACACAAGAAACATATACATTAGATTGGTTGCTAGACTTAACAGGTGTATTTTGAATAATTTGGTCTACTGATTCACTCGTGCGACTGAACTATACGACTGAGTTCAGTCGTATGATTGAGTTCAATCGTACGATTGAGTCTGCATCTGAGCTTAGTCATACAATGAGCCATGCGGTTGAGTTAGTCATGCGACTGAACCCACATGCATGATTCACTCATGCGATTGAGTCTTGTGTCTAGCTTAGTTTTGATGACTGAATTTCATCAGCATGTCCATTCGTATATCTCACTGCTGAACAACATAGATTTGAATCTTAGTCAACACATGACATTACACTTTGTGTTTAGATTCATTTGGACCACAAAGACTCGAAATAGCACTTAGTTTCATTTAAATCAAAAAAATTTTCCATTTAAGTGGTCTATTCTTAAGAGTAGTCTCGGTTCTAGGTTTTATCATTTTCGGTCCTTAAAGGTGCGATTAGGACATTCATTTTGGTCGATTTTAGTAGCAACGTATGTAGATGGGTAGAAAACACGTTAGTATCATATATCAGGCAGTAATATCAGTTAAACAAAATTTGAGCAGAGTGTCGTCGTATGAGCAGTTTCAGAGTGCTTTGAAGGGTGGTAAGGGTGATGACCGACTGACCCCCTTATTTATACTATTTTAAATTTTATTCGTGCGAGTGAACCCATACTCATGCTTCAGTCGTGCGACTGGGCCCATACTCATGCTTAAGTGGTGTGACTGGGGTTCAGTCGTGCAACTGGCTCATACTCCTTCATCCATTCATACGATTGGTTCAGTCTAGTAATCCAATTGCATGGTTGTCCCATACCCATGGTCCAATCATGTGACTAGCTCATACTTATGTTCAATCATGTGATTGGCTCATACTTATGATTCAATCGTATGATTGGCTCATGCTTATGAGCTTGAACTCATACACTTTCAAACACTTAGAATTTTTAACTTTTGATATACATTATGACCTTTTAACACCATTTAATCACCTTAGACATGATCCTTTGAATTTTAAAACCGATTGGTCACCTTAGACGTGACCATTTTTAGTGAGTGATTCACAGAACTCATCTAGTTGAATAGTCTGACGTCTACACTACAGAAGACTAAAAAATAGAAAACAACTTTGAAATATAAAGAAAACAAGACATATATTTGTTTTTTTGGGTTTAAGCAGAAAAGCTTCAAGTTAATTTGATCATTTCTAGAAAGATTATTATTGAATCATACAGGTATATCATAATCATTGGGAACCCCCTTTTTAATATGCACTTTGATTGTAGATTCTTGTTTTGTCTGAGAGTCAATAACGCTTTCAAGAAATCATACTAGAGCTATAAGATGCACATAATGATTTGACTGTCAAGAATTGCAGTCACAATGATTTTCAATATATTTGTCCCCTTAAATCCATACATAGAATTTTGACTCACATTGGTGATAAGTTAGGTTTAATTATTTCAACAAGCATTTGTGGATCTCACACTTATATGGTAATCAACATTCCTCAGGAGATTTTTGAGCGGTCTACGAGTATTGGACAAGAAGAGACTATTCTAAGAGCTTTCAAAGAGATGCCAAGCCTCAGGTCAGTGCCATCGCACAGAAGAGAGGCGCAAACAACAATGAATTCTAGAATATTTAGGTTATGCTTATCCTCAGGTCAGTTCCACCACACAGCAGCGAGGCACACAACCTATCTTCTTAGAGCATTTATTTTTCTTTTGCACACAACGCACCAACAAAATTAGTCATTAGCTTGATTGCTTTTAGCAGTTTTTCCATGTGCTTTGCTCATTTTGGTGGTCATCCGCACACATTTGTTGCGTTTATTTTGCTCGTCACCCTTATTAGAACTGCGTTGATTGTGTTAACAGGGATAAGATGAGAACCCACGCCAAGTTGAACAAATAAGTTTGAATTTTAATTCACCAATGAAGTCTACTCATCTATTATGTTGAATCTACCGACAAATCATATAATGAACTAGCAACCTCTAGGTCTACTCTCTCTATGTTACCTTAGTTGCAGACTAGTTTAACTATCATTTTTCTTTAGTTGTGCTTAGACTTCTCTGACTTGTACTTTGAATTTTGCATTTTGAGCAAATTAGTTTTGAAGTCCCAACCAATTGTTCCTTGTGTACTATCATTTTCCATAAGCTTTGAATGATGATCACAGATTTGATTTCATTTCTTTCAGCTAACCTACCCTCCCCCCACATTTTTAAATATTTAAATACTACAATGAATTAAATACTGACCTAAAATTATTCTCCTCCTAAAATACTAAAACAAAATCTTTTTGTATTTTTGGATTTTAATAGACAGGAAAATAAAATAAAATAAAATAAAAGTGTTGGTCCATGTGATCGAAATACAGTACAAATGATATGAAGAATCGTTCAATCCAACAATATGCTAAACAACAATAATGAAGAGGATTGAACACAATGCTAACTCATTCATAATAAGACTATGATTAATAACAATAAACAACAAACGCACCATGATAATTCTGTATATTAACTGCTTTGAAATGGTGACTTGCAACAAGGATAATCGATTTGGGTTTTTTGCCAGCCTGTCCACAATGAAAATTAACAAGAGTATATATAGCAGTCTTAGTTTCGCAGACAGTTTCGCTGTCAGCGAAACTGTCCTGCCGAAACGATAGTTTCACCCTACAAAACATCAAATTCGCCAGGTAAACAAAACAGCAAACTGTGAGAGAACTTATAGTTTCGCTCACAGTTTCGCTAGACTGCTAACATACAAAAAACTAAGTACATACAAAAGGAAAATAACAAAAGACCTATTACAAGAAAAGTAAACAATCTAAACTAAGGTGAGTCCAACCTATGCATGATCTTCAATACTCCCCCTAGGTTGGAACTCACCGTCTTCATTCATCTTGATTTATATTGTCAACTCCATTTTCCTCTGCTGCATTTGATTTGTCTACGTTACCTCCTGCAGCTACTTCCTCAGAAGCTTCAGCATATGATTCTCCATGGTCTCTTCTTGCTTCATTAGCTCCTTCGGAATGACCACTAGCCCTCTAAAATTGCTTGGTCAAATCTTGAATATCCATGTTAAGGTCATCTTGAGCCCTTACCCTTTCAGCTAGCTTCTTCACCTCAAACCTCACTCCTCTAATCTTGTTAGCAACATTCATAAACAAACTGGCTTCTTTTCGAGTCTCTTCTCCAGCCCCAGCCTTTATGTGATTCTCACATAACACCAATAGATCTTCATCACAGAAACTAAACAGCTCCATAGGATCAAAGACCTTAAACTCTTTGCCATTCTTTACGCTAATTACCGCTTCTCCCGTGTTGTTATCAAAAAACCATTTCTCGAAATCCTGTAATTGTTGGGGAAGGGGATCAACCAATCTCACTCTGTTTACAGTCTTTGGTGGTTTAACCCTCAGAACAATTCTTCCCTTTCCCATTTCCCAGTCTTTATCTTTCTTTGACCTCATCCTTTCTGCCTCCATATACCCAAAACGACTTAAAGTTGTCATTAAGCCCGTTTTTATCTCTTTTTCCAGAAGAGTGGCTCTTTCACTCAGATGTGCATTAAGAAGTGGTAGAGCTACCAATCGTCTTAGATCCCATTTAGGCAAGGTCTTAAAAGCCTTCCTCATATGCATGTAACTGATACTACCTCCCCTTCTCTTTATCATGAACATTTTTAGGCCGAGTTATAGCACCAGCTTATAATCTCTTGTCAGCCTCCTTCCTGCTCAGCCCCTTCATATGTTGGAAAAGAGGAGTGATTTCTTCTGGCTCCTTCTCTTTTATAAACCAATCATCTTTATCCATCTCAAACACGTCTGCATCATAGTCTACAGTTGTTCATAGTCTACATAGATCAATGGTCACTCATCAAATTTATCCATCTCCCTTCTTAGCTACATAGATCAATGGTCACTCATCAACTTCATAGAACTCAGGTTCTGAATCATAGTCTACAAGTTGTTCATCATCTTCTTCCTTATCAACTAATCCCTTTCCTTTCTTAGAAGCTTCTTCAGCAGTTTTCGTTATAATCACTTTTTCACCAACTAAATCCTTGTCAAAGTCAAATTGCATATTAACAAACCCAGCTTCTATAATATCCTCCTCATTTTTTCTTCCAACATCCTCTCCTCTAGCTTCATAATCTCCAGCATCAGTGGTTGTTGCACCACATGTGCCCTCTCCTGCCTTGGATGAAGTTCCCACATTCAGAAATGGGTACTTTGATGTGTCAGTCAGACCATCTAGCTCAGATTGAGTTAGTTGATCAGGCAGGTTGGCTGTAGTTTTCAGAAGGGTAATTTCTTCAAATAACTTTTTTAGTAATCGGTTTTGATCAACAAGCATCTTTTGCATACCTTCTATCACTTCATCCTTTTGCTTTTCTCTGATTTCTTGGTTTGTGAGTTTGATCTTGATCATACTCAGTTCATTTGCCAAGGAAGTATTCAGATTTTGAATCATATCTTCATCAAGGTTTCCTCTTTCCTCTCTTCTTTCGATGAATCCTTCATGTCTTTGTTTGGATCGTCTCTCAGGTTCAATATTATCGGCTTTCTTCTTCGACCTTCTTTCTTTTTCCACTCTTATTTCTTCAGCTTGTTCAGCAATGTCTTCTTCAAAGTCATAATCTTTCTCCTTGGCATATCTTTTTCTTTTCTTTGTGGCTTCAATTTGCTATACTCTAGTTTCTTCAGCCATTTTGTTTTCAGATTCATCCACTCGTTTAATATAGCTCCAACATTCTGTAGGATACATATTTTCCTAAAGATGGGTGATCTTTCCACTGAAATCGTGGCGAATGGCACACCAATTAGAAAAAATGTGAGGATTCATTTGTACCAGCCTCCTTATCTCTCCATGTTTTGGTACATCAGGTATAAGATTGTCAAATATCATCTAAAGAAAACGAGGATATAATAGCCATTTGTCTTTCTTCAAGGCCATCACGTTCTCAGCCATGCAAGCAAAAGTTAGTTTGGCAATATTGGCCTTCACTCCTTTACAACATAACACCATTGCCTTCGCCAGTCAATGTTTAGACCGTCTGATCCACCTTTACGGTGATCAAGACACATGATAAAAAACATGAGCAATGAATCTCCACTCCTTAGACATAAAAGACTTCTTGATCTCCTTGCGAGAGCCAAAAGCTGGTCCCTCATATCCCATTCTTCTGAAGGCCTGGAACACCTCGGAATTGTCATGGTGACTTCATCTCCAGAATCGTCTAGTCTCAATATCCTTGAGACAGTCTAAGCAGTGATGATCACTTCATTATCAATGACTTTAGCAGTAATCCTCTGTGAATTTGCTCGAGTGTCATACTTTGCAGATCGCCAGAAGTCTCTGATAAGAAGATCATTAATGGTAGTCGTATGAGATATAGCATGGGCTATGGGTGATCTTTGTAGCCATCTGATAGAATCTCTGAATCCAACAGCCTTTGGATGTGTATCATCCAGAATAGCGGTAATATTGTTCCGCTCATCGAACTTTAGATTAGCCATGATATCCTGAAGAAGAGATCAGATAAGTTGAATAAGAAATAAAGGAGTTAAGAAAAGAATAAAAAAACTACATAAGAATAGATTCGCTGATAGTTTCGCTGACAGTTTTGGCAAGCGAAAAACTAGTTTCGCTAACTAAAACATATCAATTTTGTTGCCCAATAAAGATAGTTTCAACTAGGCGAAACTGTACAAACTTATGTTCAAATCCGGAGAAACCGAAAATAAGTCGGCGAAACTTTAGATTCGCATGGACAGCATAACCTCCCACAGTTTCGCTGAAAAGTGAAGAACTTTCGTTCAGTTTCGCAGGGTAATCAGTAGTTTCGCTGGTTGAACAGCGAAGACACCGAAGAGTCAAAATTAATCACCATAGAATGAGTTAATATTAACATGATTAGAAAAATGTCCAATGATCGAAACTCACTGGTGAACTAGAAACAACACACAATCATCAAGAATCAGCATAGAAATGCAAAATCGCCAAGTTAGGTTACGGACAAACTAAAGAGACAGCACAGGTCGTTTGTGCGAAAATGAAAGAATAATTTCGCAAAATGACTTATATAGCATATAGTTTCGCTTAGGGCGAAACTATAGATTCACCTTGACGAATCAATAGTTTCGCCAAGAAAAGTTCAATTTCGCAAAGAAATCTACAGATAAAAATTGATGAACAATCCAAGCGAAATTGCAATTTCGTCTAGCGAAACAAGTAGCGAAAGAGTAGTTCCCCCCCCCCCTTTTATAATGATAATTAACTTCTGTTGATACATGTATGTCCCTAGATCATGATATGAATGTAATAGGTCTTGTTTGTCTGATTCTGATATAATGTTTGGAATGATTAATGAAATTATTGGTTGTGTGTTATTTATAATGTTTAATATTTCTTTAATGAGTCGATGTTGAATTGGTTAATTAGGTTTGTGGTTGTTAGAATTGTTACATAATGTTATATTAATTATACATTCAAACTTAACAAAATGAAGTTCTCATAGGAATGGCCCATGAGAATGGACCATACGCATGAATAACTTCATATGAATGACTTAGTCGCACGACTAAACCAAGAGACTGGATCAGTCATATGATTGTAACATAAGATTGACTCAGTCGCATGACTGAACACTCAGTCGTACAGATGAATCAACGCATGGTTCAATCGCACGACTGAACCATACTAATCGTTCAGTCGCACGAATGAACAAGACTAACCTATAAATATAACCTAATTCGTGGAAAAAACGCATGAGTTTAATTCTATTTCGATTCCAGACGTACCCTAGCCATCCAGAAACCTCCAAGTTGATACTCCAAGTTCATAGAACGCAGTAGATCGATTCCCAATCGATTCTTAACATTTGATTCAATACTTTATTGATTCTACGTGCGTTCTCACTGATTGGATCGCCAATCAAATAGGATTCTGCACTATTTGGTTTGGTTTACACATTAATCATTCGGTATTTCGTTAAAATACAAGGTCCTAACAAGTGGTATCAGAGCTTTGGCTCTTGATTACGTGTGATTCAATCAAGATTGATAAAAAGTTTATGTTTTTACACTAAAAAACGCAATCTTTTGTGTCAAAATTGTCTTGGACGTACTCGGCTCATCAAGTTTCAGTTTCTACGGCCTTAGGCGATTAGGGTTTGCAAAATTTCGAATTTTTACGGCTAAAACACGTTTAACCTAGAAATTTTCGCAAAACAGTAGCTTCAGTCGCACGAGTGAGCCATTCGCACGATTGGACTTATTCGCATACTCGAGATGCACGATTGGACTAAGTCGCCTCCCCATTAGTATGATTGAACCATCCGTTCGCAGTGTTCATACGCATCAGCTTCATTCGCTCGACTGAACCAATCGCTTAGTTCAGCCGCATGATTGAACCAATCGCATAGTTCATTCGCACGGATAGCCCATTCGCATCACCCAGTCGCACCAGATTGAGAGCTTGGTTAGTACACTTAAAGGTTAATCGAGATGGAAGATCAGATGTCAGCGTTTACTGTCGGCAAGGACTCAAGGATCCAGAACCTACTGTTGCTTGAGAGTGAGGTGGGGAATCATAATAAACCACCAAAACTCTTAACGTTAGATGAGTTTCCCCACTGGAAACAATGTTTTGAGATCTACCTCAATGGAGTGGATCCAAATTTGTGGGAAGCTATCGAGATTGGGTATAGTATGCCGGTGGGAGCAGATGGGGTAAAACTTACTTTGGGAGGGATGACCGATGCTTAGAAAGTCAAGTATAATGCAAAGAAGAGAGTTTATGCATTGATTACACAGTCTATTCCTAAAGATATTTTCCACCAGTACTCGGAGAATAAGCAGGCCAAGAAATTGTGGGATGAGCTGGAAAAGAGATACGACGGGAATGCTTCGTTGAAGGCAATTAAAGCTAAGGAACTGAAGAAGGAATTTGACAACTTCTCATCGATGGGAAACGAGAGTTTGGATAATGTTATTGATAGATTCTACCATCTGATGAGTGAACTGCATACACATGGCGTTGCTACTACCATGGAAGAAAAGGTGTCAAATTTTGCAGACGGATTGCCAAAAAAGTGGGCTTCATTTGTGTCAAATCTGAGACAAAATGAGATGCTGGCAAAGTTGGATATCAACGACTTCATTCTAAAGCTACGAGAAGAAGCACTTAGGACGAAGTACAGAGCTTAGAAGTCTTCGCACACTCAGAATCTAGCTTTGTACAATGCCACACCTCAAGCTAAGATGTCTGGAGCACCTCTTCAGACTGCTTTTGTGACTAACTCATCGGGTCCCTCACAAGCTTCTCCTTCAGGATCAGAAACTTCCGGGTCTTCGTGTACCCATTACATTGGAACTGAAGCGAATGCTACTAGACTGAAGACCGAGAACCTCGGAAATATGACTGTGGAAGTAGCTCGAGAGCACATGGATCTTTTGGCAGTAGTGGTTAATTCTTATGATGTACTTGTTGTTGGGAAGATCGGAAACTGCCATCTGGCAGCTGAGGACTACGAGCAGGTGGATGAAATGGAGCTGGAGAGAATGGATATTATGTGGGCCTTAGCTAGTGCTATCCGGAGGGCGAAGAAGTTTGTGAAAAAGACCGGACAAAACTTGGTTGCTACTAAGGATATGACATTTGTCTTTGACAAGAGTAAAGTGACCTGCTTTAACTATGGAGAAAAGGGGCACTTCGAAAGAGAATGTGTGAAGCTAAAGAAAACTGCGAACGGGAACCCATTCTCGTCCTTCACTCGTCAAGACAAGCAAGCTAGCAGTTCTACTTCATCAAGCAAGGATCCAAAGGCCTTGACTGCACATGATGATGAAGGACAGGACTGGAGCTTTCGGTTTGTCAGTCCAGGGAATCTAATATTACCAGTGTAGAAGACTTAGATAGACCTTTTGACCAAACAGCTTAGGGAAACTGAAGTAGTTGCATTTAACCAAGCTAATGACATTAGGTACTATCTTAACTCCCTAGAAGACACTAACAAGCAAAAGGCTATTTTAGAAGTAGAAGTAAACTCAATAAAGCAAAAACTGCATAGTTGGACAAGTTCATCACACATTGTCCAACACTTAGTGAGAGAACGAAACAACAGGGAGGGTTTGGGTTATAAAGTGGTTCCTCCACCACCTGAGACCTTGATGAACACTAAGAGTAGACCGATAAATAACAACCCCATCAAGGAACATGTGGTGTCTACTCCTCTGGTTAGTGATCTAGATTCCTCATGTTCATCAATTGAATCTGGAACAAAACAAAAGGTGGCCACGTCAAAGGCAAAGGGTAAAATGCCTTGTGTTAATCTGGAAAAAGAATTTGAAAAGATTAATATAAAGTCTGGGACAAACAAAGTCAAATCTGAATCTAAAAGGACTGCTAATGTTAATCTTTCCCAAGCTTCATGTCAAAAACCAGTTAACCAAAAAGAAAAAGATGTTAAAAATGTTAAAGCAATTAATGTTGTTAAATAGGAGAAAACATCAAAAGAAACAGAGTCAAAACCCAAACTAAGTAATGTTACCAGGGTGTCACACACATCTCCACAAAGAAAGTTTAATCATAAAGTTGATAGCAGGTCGTGCTACAACTGTGGAGAGTGTGGACACATTGCTTCCTTGTGTCATTACTATCAGACAACTAGGAAGAAGATTGAACTTCAGAATTCAAAACCTAGGTCTTATAAGAGGAGTTCCTTAACTCCACCTAGACGAACTAGCGAACCTAATGTTCAACCCATTAGCCAGTTGACTGTTTACACAAACAAGCATTGCACAAATCTGGCTTATGGAAAGAGAAGTCATCCTCTGTGTCTGATAATGATAACAAGAAGGAACCTGAGCTTCTCTCACCCTTTAAGGGACAATGGGTTGACTTCATGATATGTGATGCCTTTGGGAAACCCAAGCCAGTAAAGGCTTGGGTTCCTAACCTAAACTAATGGTTTTACTTTGAATGTGCAGGGTGTTCATTACAGTGCTGAAACCAACACGTGGATTGTAGAAAGCGGAGCATCCAGGCACATGACAGGAAATAGAGCTCTTTTATCAAATGTCAAGCAAATAAAAGGAGAGCATGTTTCGTTTGCTGGAAACAAAGGGGGTTATATCACAGCTCAAGGAGAAGTTGGAATCAGAAAGTTAAGTTTGATAGGGTGAACTACGTTTAGCAACTTCAAAACAACTTACTTTCTGTTTCCCAAATCTGTGATAAAGTTTTTAAAGTCATATTTGACAACAAGAAGTGTTACGTCCTTAAGAAAGACTACGTTATTCCAGAGGACCAAGTTCTGATGACAGCTTCAAGATATAAAGACCTTTATGTTTTGGATATCTCAACAGCTTCTACAACGGATCATGAAGTTCAATGCTTTCTATCCAAAGCCACTGAGAAGGAATCCATATCCTGGCATAGGAGAATGGGACACATCAATCAACAAAATATGAATCACTTGATCTAGAAGGATCTTGTGGAAAGGAGTTAATGTCAAGAATTTCTAACTTCCAGATTTTTGTATAGCTTGCAAGAAAGGCAAACAGACGAAGAAGTCTCATAAGAAAAAGAAAGTTCATTCAATATAACTTCCTCTTGAACTTCTTCACATGGATCTGTTTGGTCCAGTCAGTACAAAGAGCATTGCAGGCGACTTGTACTGTTTTGTTATTACTAATGACTACACAGATTCTCTTGGGTAATGTTTCTAAAGTCCAATTCAGAAACATTTGATTCATTCAAGGAGTTAGTAACCACACTGGAATCTCTCTACAAGCTGAAAGTGAGACAAGTACGCTCAGACAACGGGACTGAATTCAAGAGTCAGTGGATGGAGGCTTACTGCAAGGAAAAGGAATTGTGCATCAATTCACTTCTGCATACACGCCTCAGATGAATGGGTTGCTGAGAGAAAGAACAGAAGCTTGATAGAGATAGCACGGACAATGCTAGCAGACTCGAAATTGCCTATCAATTTTGGAATGAGGCAGTGGCTAATGCGTGTTATACACTGAATCGAGTTCTGATAGTCAAGCACCACGGAAAGACATGTTACGAGCTACTACAACGACGTAAACCAAATCTGGAGTATCTCGAACCATTTGGCACACCGTGTACACTTCTGAAAAAGACTCAAGACAGTAAATTCAGCGAGAAGGCTGATGAAGGAATCTTCCTAGGATACAACATACCGAACAAGAGAGTTTATAATAACTCAACGGGTCTAGTAGAAGTGTGGTGTAATGTTGATGTTCAGAGATATACCACACCACCTACTGGCAAAGGACCCGCCTACTTTTTCAACTATGATGGATTCTTTAAGTCCTTCAACATCCCTATCTCTCCTTCTGATGATGAGTTGGCTACTCGAATGATGGATGATATCTTAAATACACCATCTCGTGATTCAACATCATCGAGTTTATAGGGAGAATCATCTACTCAGTCAGGGGGAGTAGTCAACGACAGTGACTCCTCCTCTGAAGATGACGCTGAAGAAGATTACCAGAACAGTCAGGAGCAACAGGTTCCAGTTCCTGAAAGTCTACAAGCATCTAACGGCGATGCACCTTCGACTTCGGAACCTCAAACTCCTTCTACCTCAGATGCAGAACCAAATGTTCATAATCTTGGCTCTGAGGTAGCTGTTCCTACTACTCCAGGATCACGTCTAAACTTCTATCATCCCTTAGACAATGTCATTGGGGATGTCAGATCAGGAGTACAAACCCGAAATCAGTTGTACTCAGCTAATTATGCCTCTGTTATGGAAAAGGGTTACATTCATGATGGTGATTATCGGTGTTTTGTCTCGCAGCTTGAGCCAAAATATGTAAGTGATGCATTAAATGATGAGGCATGGGTGAGTGCCATGCAAGAAGAACTTCTTCAATTCAAGAAGTTAGGAGTATGGACTCTAGTAGATAGACCTAAAGGTGCTAAGGTGATTGGCACCAAATGGGTCTTGAAATGCAAGAAGGATGACCAAGGGATCATTATCAGAAACAAGGCTCGATTGGTTGTTCAGGGATTTCGCCAAGTCGAGGGGATTGACTACAATGAAGTGTTTGCACCCGTGGCAAGGATGGAAGCCATCCGTATCTTCCTTGCCTATGCATCGTATATGAAGATTAAAGTCTATCAATTAGATGTGAAGAGTGCATTCCTTCATGGGGAAATTCAAGAGACAGTGTATGTCAGTCAACCCGAGGGATTTGAAGATCCTTATCATCGGGACAGAGTTTACAAACTCGAAAAGGACTTCTACGGGCTTCATCAAGCTCCTAGGGCTTGATATGAGAAACTCTCAACTCATCTTTTGAAACACGGCTTTCGCAGGGGAGTCATTGACCTCACATTGTTCATAAAAGAAAAAGATAGAGACCTACTACTAGTACAAATCTATGTCGATGACATAATCTTCGGTTCAAAGAACGAAGAATTATGCAAAGAGTTGAAGTAGTTATGAAGAAAGAGTTTGAGATGAGTGCTATGGGGGAGATGAAATTCTTTCTCGGGTTACAGGTGGATCAGACACCAAATGGGATCTTTCTACATCAGACCAAGTATGTGGGAGACATTCTCAGTCGGTTTGACATGGAGAATGCTTCTAATGCTAGGACTCCACTTGCTACAAATCATGATATAGAACCTGACGAAAATGGAGATCTGGTAGATGCCACAATGTACGAGGAATGATTGGATCCCTCATGTATCTCACTGCCTCAAGACCTGATATCATGTATGCTACATGTTTATGTTCTAGATATGAGGCTAAGCATAAGGTTAACCATCTGATCGGGGTCAAAAGGATATTTCGTTATCTGAAGGGTACACCCACACACTGGGTTGTGGTATCCTCATGATGATGATTTGAGCTCACGGTGTATAGTGACTCGCATTACGGGGGCTGCAAGATGAACTACAAGTCTACATCAGCAGGGTGTCAATTCTTTGGGTGGAGATTAGTTACTAGCAGTGTAAGAAGCAGACCTCGTGCATTGTCAACTGTGAAGCTGAATACGTTGCTGCTGCAAGTTGCTATTCACAAATCATCTGGATTCAACAGCAAATGCGGGATTACGGTTTAAAGTTTTCTTATACTCCTATCTTGTTGACAACTCTGCTGCAATTGCAGTAACTAAAAATCCGGTACAACATCCAAAGACCAAACACATCGGTATTAAATACCATTTCATAAGAGACTGTTTTGAAAAGAACTTAATTGATGTGGTAAAAATTAATACTGACTTTCAACGCGCTGACCTCTATACAAAAGCCTTTGATAAACCACGTTTTCTATATTTGTTAGAGGTCAACAGCGTTAAAAAGAAAAGTGATGTTATTCCAGATGATGATCATGTGTAGTCCGATGCATTGCAGTTATATTTTTCTTTTTCAATTTTTCTTTATTATTTTATTCTGTTTAAATTATATTCATGTTATTTAGCTGTCTGTTAAAATCCTAAAATAATTAAATCCGATATGATTTTAGAATTTTAAGGGAGAGTAGGTCAGCTAGTAACATTTAACAAAAAAAACGAGGGAGAAGGAGTAGATAGCCGAATAAGGTAGATCGTATCTGTGATACCGGTTCAAACATTTTGGAAAATGATAGTACACAGGAACAAATCAAAAGGGACTTTAAAATTTAATTTAGAAAAAATGCAAAATTCAAAGTATAAGTCTGTGTAGTCTAAGCAATATAAAAAGGGAAGATGATAGAAAAACTGGTAACTACTAAGGTAACACAAAGAAAGTAGACCTAGAGGTTGCTAGACCACAAATGATATGTCGGTAGATTCAACACAATAGATGAGTAGACCTGACTGGTGATTTCAAGATCAAACTAAGTTGTTCAACTGACTGTGGACTGCCATCTTATCACTGGTTAACACAATCAACAATATTCCCATAAGGGGTAGTGAGCATGTAAACGCCACAAATGTGTGAGGATGACCATAAATAGAGCAAAGCACGAGAAAAAAAATGAAAAAAATGAATGAAAGACAAATGCTATCAAGCTAATGACATATGTTGTTGGTGCATTCTATGCAAAATAAAATGCAGCTGCTCTAACAAGAAGATTGGTTGTGTGCCTCTCTGCTGTGCGATGGCACTGACCTAAGGATAAGCATAACATAGATATTCTAGAATTCATTATCGTTTTCCGCCTCTCTGCTGTGCGATGGCACTGACCTGAGGATTAGCTTCTCTTTGAAAGCTCTACAAATAGTCTCTTCTTGTAAAAATACTAGTAGACCGCTCAAAAGCTGCTGAGGAATGTTGATTACCATATAAGTGTGGGATCCACAAATGTTAGTTGAAATAATTAAACCTAAAACTATCACCAAGTTGTGTCTAAAGTCTGTGTATGGATTGAAGAGGACTAATATACTGACAATCATGTGGCTGCAATTCTTGAAAGTTCAAATCAATGTGGGAATCTAGTAGTACCAGTGTGATATCCTAAATTTGCTAACGACTCTGGATGAAAACCAAGAATTGAGCATCTAAAGGTTTTGATAACATGTCCCAAATGATTGGACTTGCCTGTATGATTCCAAAAGTGAATTGTTCCAGGTGTGGTCAAACTAATATGAAGGTGCCTATTCTGGAACCAAATCCAGGAGATGTCTATCTTAGGATTTATCTCTCACAAAAAGTCAAAAACAAGTTCTATTTTTGTATTTAGTTTAAGGTTCTAGTTAGTTAGTCATTTTAGTTTGTTTGTTCGTCGGACTATACCATGAAAATCAGTATGGGATTCACTCACCTAAAAGGGTCATGTCTGAGATGGCCACATGTGTTTTCAAAGTTTACCAGTGTCACGTCTGAGGTGACTAAATTGTTTAGAAGGATCACGTCTGAGGTTATCAAAAGGTTTTCAAGTTAAAAGGATCATGTTTGAGATGATCAAATGCTCATAATGTTAAATTTCAATAGGTAAAAAGGGTTTAAGTGCTAAATGGTCATAAGTGTAACCCATTCGCACGGCTAGATCATAAGTATGGACCAACCATGCAAATGGATCCGATTCGCATGACTGGACATGAGATTGAGCCATTCACTCGAATGGCTTATCAGAATGATCAATTTGACCGAATGAAAGGGTGCCAATGAGTCAGTCGACCGACTGAGACTCAGTTGGTTAACTGAAGGTGCGAATGAAAAGGGAACGAATGAGTCAGTCGACCGACTGAGACTCAATCAGATAGCTGAATGTGACTGACTGGGCCAATCGCGCGACTGAGCCTTAGTCGCCGAATGAACTGAGCGAATGCGGCCAGTCGGCCGATTGAACTCAGCTTCAGTATTTAAATGACCATAGTCGATCGCATTCCACTCATCACCCTCAATCGCTCCTAAATCGCACATTGTACCGTTACTTTGCCGAAATTGCTTTAGACCCTGTTTCCACATCTTTATTGATATTCTGACTTATGTTGACATTTATACAGGTATATATCAGTGAAATCACACCGGAATCAGAAGAAAGCAAGCCCTATTGTGTAATATTTGACTGAAACAAGAATCAGACAGTGAATGACCTAATAACCAACTGAAACTAAGCAACATGTTAAAACTAAGCCTAATAGGTCATTAGTAAGAGATTCGAGTCTAAAGAGCCATAAACCACGTTTAATTTCATGAATTGATCAAGACTCGAACCTTAGTCGATTGAACAGTGGGTCATGCGATTGGTCGTCTGGGTGAACTTCAATCGCACAATTGAGGCTGCCAAATGGGTCAATCGGCCGAATGAATTCAGTCGGCCGACTGAACCAATGGCAGACTCAGCCAACAGATTGAACTAAGTCGCATGTCTCATTCATCCGAATGAGCTCAGTCGCATGAAAGGACAAACGACTGACTTCAGTCGCATGATTCATTCATACGAATGAATCAGATTGAATTTTAACTAAACACTTTGAACTGAAGTTTGATGTATGACTTACTAATGGTTCTGTACCTTGTGTTTCAGATAAATGGCTGATAGATGGTCCATCAATCCAAAGCACAATATATGTGCTCATTTTGACCATACGACTTGGAATGGGGCCGAGTTTACAGAGATTATTGCGTTCTTTCGACGCTCTCGGATACATAAAGCCATATCCACACCGTGTACTCCTTACAGGTCATTACATCAGGCTTTTTGGGAGAATGCCTCCGTAGATCGTTCATGTGAGCCTTACAGCATACGGAGCTCCATTCATGGTCATGGTATTGAGATTACAGCGGCTGACATCCAGAGAGTACTTGATTTTGGGGACGATACTGATCACCCCACCAGACTACATCCATTTACAGTAAGAGGTTGCTTCCTCAGGATTAAGTACGCTGGGGACATCAAATCAGGTGTGCTCAACAAGAGCAACCTGTGTCCCCAGTATAAATACTTGGCGCATGTGATCCTGAAGTGTATTGCTTCTCGAAGGGGTGGGTTTGATGACCTGTCAGACCAGATTCAGAATGCCTATTGACAGGATCAGTGATCTCAAGTTTGATGGATTAGAGTGTAACGCAGCAGAATAAGAACAAGAATTAGACAAATTATAGCAAGAATTTGATATCGTATGCATTAAGAACAAATACGGTTGTAACGAGAGAATATATTCTGTGAAAAGGAATGTTTCAATTATATCAATGTTCTGCTCAATCATTCACTTATTACAATTAGGTTGACACTCCTTATATAGAGTGCAATCATTGCTGATATCACGGGATAGTGACATCTTGAATGGTTTAGGGGTTGTGGTAGTGGTGATTTTGAAGTGGGAGGTTTTGCAGGTTGTTCTAGCATTCTTGTAGTGAGTGAGGCTTTTGAGTGTTTTGCTAGTTCCTTTCTATTCCTAGCACCTGCCTCATTTAGTGCTTCAATCACCAATCCTTAGTGTATGCTTCAGACGAATAGATCTTGGTGGTTATTGCCAAGATATTGTCCCTGGTCCATGACTTAATCTCGATCAATGATCTCCCAAGGTACTTTGCAATGAATCTGATCATGATCTCTAGTCTTTCTCTTTCTAATGCATCATAACTTGCCCATCTTGAGTTAATTTCTTCAACTTCAAGTCTCCTAATCTCTGAGTCAAGCTATGCAGTATCGAACCCTTGTCTATACAGTTGATCAATAATGGAGTCCATTGATTTACTTTGTGTAGCATCCGCCATTTTGATCATCTCATCGAGTTCGAGTTCTCTTTCTTTTCCTTCAACTTTCCTCTTCTTATATGTGACATGAAAGTCTTTGTGACTTTCACCCACTTGATCAATGTCAGCTCCCTCACAAACTCCATTCCTTCTCAGTCTCCTTTTCTTTCTTCCCCTCTATGCTCTTTCTCTTTGCTTTCACTGACTAACTCTCCCCCTTTTGGTTGCATTGGTTGCAAGGATTTGAGTAGCAGAAAGCCTTGGCTCACAATCTCCTCCACCAGGGATTGTATGATTGAGGAAGCCTCTCATCCATGGTTTTGATCACAATGTCTGTGATCATTGGGGTGATGAGATGTAGGGATTGCTGAAAGATAGCAGCTGTTTGCTCAGAGGGGTTCGTCCCTGAGAAGCAGTGCCAGAAATAGAAGCTGGTGGCTCGGAAGTTTTGAGTGGCTGAGTGGGGTGAGACCTTAGGTGAAGTGCCATCTGTGGGTTTATGTTGGTGGCAGATGGACTTGCTTTTTGAGAGAATTGGTCAAGTAGTCTTTGTAGTCTACTGACTTCTTCCTCAAGAATTGTGTTCTGGGCCAGAACATCATAAAAGAGCCCAGGTCATCATCAGCAGATGCTGAATCACCTGACCTCCTGCTTGTTGCAGGATGTACATGCATTGGGTGTAGACCAGTTTTAACATGTCCCCTTTTTCTTGGAACTGGGGACTTCCAGCCTCAGGACGATGTCCTTCATCAGCTGTTGCCTCTGGTGAGGTCTTAGCTATTTTACCAGCCTCAGTCTGATCATGTGCTGATTCAAAGAGGTGGCAGCCTCACCAATGTTCGTTCTGCATATCCACACCAGGAGATAGAACAGTTAAACCCTGGGTGTGTGGGCTGTCAGAAGCATGTTGATCCTCTTCCTCAATTGCTGTGGTTTCCCCTTTGTTGGTGTTTGTTGGGGAGGAGGAGAGGCATGCAGCTGAGTCAGCACGTTGCAACAATGAGAGTAGGGCTTTGTGGGGCGGTTGCAGTGGGAGATGGGGTAAAAGCAGTATGCACTTGGGGAGAATGGTGCTGTTCAATGGCAATCTCCTCAAATGAGGAAGATCCCAGATTAGTGGGTACCCCTTCTTTGGTTGTGCAGGCTCCTTTTGAGAGGAATCCTGAGCGGTTGTGGCTGGTGAAGTCCTTGTATCCACTAGGGGGTTATAACCAGTGGATATAGCCTGCGTTTGTGTTGCAGGGGCATTCTCAGGGGACTCATTTCCCTGAGTAGCCTTTTTTGACTTCTTTTTAGTGGGTTTGGTGAGGACTTGGGATTTGGAGGTGGTGGCGTTGGGTTCCAGCTGCGTGGGTTTTCGCAGCTTGGCAGCCATTTTAGTGATTGGTCAGAGTTGTGCCGGGAGTATACTTCAGGCAATACAACCGTAGCAGGGACTTCCAGGCCAACAAGTCCCTCAGCTTGAAGCTGGTTTTCAATTATGGCCATTATGAACCAAGGATTAATATCCAACGGTTAGCAAGTTATTTTTGGGCCATATCCTTGAGCTCTAAAAATAGTATTTCAGAAAAATTTAAAGGTGTTGCTCAAGGATGGAGTACATTACCTGTTGCCACCTTGTGGACATTTGATCCCATGATGAAGTCTTGGGGGCAAGGCAGACATTTACCATGTGAAAGATGAGACGTTCGGCATTTGGAAATGTTTCTTCAATATTGTAGATGCACTCAGGTTACCCTGGTATCCATGGTGGGCAAATGATTGATCTATTGTGCCCTTTGGATAACCAGTTAGGAAAGTGGCATCATCCAGATTGAGGGTTTGGCGAAGAATGGCTGGAGTAATGACACTTTTTGACGATGGACAAACGATTGAAGAGACTCTGGGTCATTCTCCTCAGAGACAAGAGTGACGTTTGTCCAGAATTGGTTAAGAGATTCGGCATATATGGTGGGATTTAACAGAAAAGCGTTTGTAAGGTGACTGAACATTAAATCAATGGCATTGTGAAAACTTGGTCCAGTATGGCGATTTTCCGATGGACAAGCAATTTTGTGATGACGTGGTATTAACTTTCAGAGGTTTGGAATGACTGACCGTATTGGTGTGATCAGCAGTTGTTATAAAACAACTGAAGACTTGGTTTTAACCGTCAGACGTTGAAACAGTTGAAGTCTCAGATTTAGTCATCAGTAGTTATAAAACTACTGAAGACAGTTTTGACTTCAGGTGATAAAACAACTGAGGACATGGTATTAGTCATCAGTAGTGGGAAACTACTGAAGACTTTGGTTTTACCATCAGTGTTCTAAACAACTGAAGACTTGGGTTAGTCATCAGTAGTGTGAAACTACTGAAGACATGGTTTTGCTTCAGTTGTTTAGAAAGAAACAGCAGTTGGGAAACTACTGAAGAGAAAAAGGCTCATCAGTAGTTGTCGTCAATTCATTGCGTTTCAGCTGTTTCATATTGTCCTCAACACGTACTCATCAGACGTTTCATCTGTTTTCAGATGTTTCATAGGACATCAGTACGTATTTGTATTTCTGACAACAGTAGTTGTAGCATCAGCTTTGTAACTACATCAATTTTTATCAAATAAAGTACTTGAGTACTGAGAAGTTAAGCTCTAGTAGTTTAAAGAAAACTTCGGAGGGAAAATAACTTTAGTACTTATATATATGACAATAATAAACTAATGATCATCAGTACTTGTGAGCTGAGATCATCAGTAGTTGTCACTTATTCTACCTGCAGCATACCAAGCCTTAACACTAGGTTTTGGAAAGTTGTGCTATCCAAGGGCTTAGTGAAAATGTCTGCAAGCTCATCAGCACTGGAACAAATTTTGGATCAATCAGACCTTTTCAAAACAATCTCTAATAAAATGGTGTCTGATTTCAATATGTTTAGTCCTAGAGTGCTGGATAGGATTCTTGACAATACAAAGAGCTGAAGAGCTGTCCATTAACAATGGGGTCTTAGTCTTGTTATGCCATAATCCAATAATTGGTTTTGAAGCCAGAGTACTTGAGATGTACAGCTTGCAGCAGCAATGTACTCTGCTTCAGCAGTTGATGTAGCAACTGAGGTCTACTTCTTACTCTGCCAAGAAATCAAGCAGTTGCCTAAGAATTGGCATCCTCCAGAAGTGGACTTTCTTGTCAACTTACACCCTGCATAATCACTGTCAGAAAAAGCAACTAATTTACCAGAATGTCTAGTAGAATACCATAAACCTAGAGATGGAGTGCCTTGCAGATATCTAAAGATCCTCTTGACTGCAATCAAACGAGACTCCTTAGGTGCAGCCTGAAATCTAGCACAAACACATGTAGCAAACATAATATCTGGTCTAGAAGCTGTTAAGTACATCAAGGACCCAATCATACATCTGTAAAGTGTTTCATCAACCACTTTACCTTTCTGACCTGTATCTAGTTGTGTGGTGTTGCACATGGGAGTAGAACAGGGCTTACACTTTTGTAAATCAAACTTTTCCAAAAGATCTTTTGTGTATTTGGACTGATGAATGAAAATTCCATCAGCCTTTTGTTTGATTTGCAAACCCAGAAAGAACTGTAATTCTCCCATGACACTCATTTCAAACTTCTGTTGCATCAACTTTGTAAAGGCATCACACAACTGTGGATCAGAGGATGCAAAAATAATATCATCTACATAAATTTGAACAAGTAGATTATGCTGCCCAGCTTTCTTAATGAATAAAGTCTTATCTATGGAGCCTCTAGTGAAATTATTTTCCAGAAGAAAGTTTGATAATGTCTCATACCAGGCTCTAGGAGCTTTGTTCAACCCATAGAGAGCCTTATCAAGCTTATACACCCAATTAGGATGTTTATTGTCCTCAAAACCTGGTGGTTGACATACATAAACCTCTTCTTTAAATTTCCCATACAAAAATGCACTTTTGACATCTATTTGAAAAACTTAAGGTTGTGATAAGCAGCATAAGCTAAAAACAATCGAATTGCTTCCAGTCTGGCTACAGGGGCAAAGGTTTCATTATAATCAATACCTTCCTCTTGTGAAAACCCTGTACAACCAGTCTGGCCTTGTTCTTAACAATAAGCCCATTTTCATCAGTGTGTTCCTAAACACCCATTTAGTGCCTATTGCACACTTACCTGGAGGTAGAGGAACCAGTTTCCACACTTGCTGTTTCTTGAACTGAAGAAGCTCAAGCTGCATGGCTTCAACCCATCCATTGTCCCTTAAAGCAATGTGATAGTTCTTTGGCTCTTGCTGACTAATGAAGAGAGCATAGAAGCAGAAATTGACAATTGACTTCTTGTTGAAACGCCAGCATTGATATCACTAATGATTTGAGACATAGGGTGATTCTTCAGATCTTGGTACACAATAAGATCTGTGCAAGTGTTTATAGCAGGCTCAGCAGCAACAGATGGTGATGGTGAAGCATTTCCTTGAAACCAATCAGTAGATGGTAATTAAAAGAAAGTTGAAGTTGTAGAAATCTCATCAGCATTTGTTGTGGATTGTGCTACTGAAGCTACAGGAACATCAGGTCTAGCTGAATCAGGCAGTTGATCACTAAACTTGAAAAGATGATTACTGATATCATCATCATCATCAGTAATACCAGATGGATGACTAGCTATAGAAGATGATGGATTCATATGATCTGCAACAGCAGGTGGTTGATAAGGAACATATTGCAGAATGTCCAGATCAAACAACTCCACAGGGTTTTGTGGAATTGTATCCTTAGGGGATTCATTGAACTTCACATGCAAGGTTTCAACTATCTTTATCCGACAGTTGAATACTCTATAAGCCTTGCAAGTGGATGAATACCCAACAAAATACCCTGCATCCACCTTAGAATCAAACTTTTGGAGTTGATCCTTTGTGTTGAGAATGTAACAGGGACACCCAAATGCTCTAAAGAATGAAATCAAAGGGGCCAAATGATGAAGAACTTCATATGGAGTCTTCATCAACCTCTGATTTACTAGAACTCTATTCTGTACATAGCAAGCTGTATTGACAGCTTCACCCAAAAGTCAGTGGCAGACCAGAATCAGCCAACATGGACCTTACAGCTTTATGAGGGTCCTGTTCTTTATCTCCACTACTCCATTTTCCTCTAGTCCTTGGGATGCTATACTGCCTCTTGATTCCCTTTGACAAGTAAAACTCATAAGAGTGTGGTTTCTGAATTCAATACCATTGTCACTCCTCACACACTTAACTGGTAGGGAATACTGCTTCTACGTGTAACACAAAGTTCATAATGGACTGAGCAGCCTCATCCTTTGAATGCAAGAAAGGTCCATACATATTTAGAGTAATCATCCACAATTACCAGATAGTATTTCTTCTTTGCCATACTCATTACCTTCACAGGACCAAAAAGATCCATGTGCAGTAGTTGTAAGCAGGCATTAGACTTGGATTCTTCTATGATTGGAAATGAAACTTTATGTTGTTTCCCTTTTAAGCATGCAGTGCAGATTTCATCACAATTGAACTCCTTTATTGGAAGACCTCTCACTAAACTATTGTGGATCAGCTGATTCATGTTTTGAGATTAACATGACCCAGCCTTCTATGCCACAGTTTAGATTCTTGGAGAGAGACCTTGGAGAACAAGCATGGATGGCCTCTTAACTCAATTTTCTTTGACAGATCCAAGGCATATACTTTTCCTATCCTATTGGCCTTCAGGAGAGTATTATCATCCAGTACTTTGTCAATCAGGCTCAAAACCTTGGAAGACAGAATCCTACAGTTCTGGCTTGTGAAAAGAGCAACATGTCCTTTGTCACACATCTGACTGACACCCAACAGATTGTATTTGAGATTCTCCACATGGTGTAACCTTTCCAATGATGTAACCTTTAGCATCATTTCCAAATGAGACAAATCCCTTCTTTCCCTGAGAGTAATCATGAAGAAGAGAGCTGCTCCCAGTCATGTGCATGGATCCTCCACTGTCCACATACCAGATGCTTCTTTGGCATGCTGAAGAACCCTACACAATCATAAGAAACTAGTTAGCTTTGGAGACCCAAACCTTTTTGGTTTTGGGACTGACTTTATCAACAGATTTAACCATAGCTGGTTTCTCATGATTAACAGCTGATGAAGATGGAGATGGTGCTGAAATAGATTTGGACCTTGAATTCCTCTCTAGTGGTTTGGTCACAGTGGCTTCAAGTTGGTTAACTCTCCCCAACAGATGCTGAACCATCATAACAAGCTGTGTCTGATTTGAAGCTCGAGCTTTCAGTTCATTTGACACTCCAGAGCTTGTTTTTGATGAGTTCCTGTGACCCACCATTTTCTTCCTTCTTAGATTTCACAGACTTAGTCTTATGTTTATCATGAGGAACAATATCAGCTGTCTTCTGATAAATCGTATCCTTCTTAGTGGATTTGGGTAAGGCCTTGGGTTTATCAGGTTGAGATGATTGTGGTACAAACTTGGTCTCAAACTCAGTTTTCATTTTATTTATTCTAGTTTAATGAGCTCATCCCTTTGGAGCTTTAAACCCTTTTGTACCAACATTCATCAGATAGATGATTGAATTTACCACAAATTTCACATGGTTTTGTTCTTCATCTTGGACATCTTTACTGCTGAAGTGGAAACTACTGAAGGTGTGATCTTCAGTACTTTCCTCCTACCAGTACTAGGTACTAAAGGATTTGTAACAGCTGAAGACTGGTAATTTAACTGTTTTCCATCTGTCCTAATAGACTGTTTGATGGATTCCTCAGCAGTTGTTAGTCCTTGTATTTCAACTGATTTGAAATGCTTTTTAGATGTTGGGTCTCTTTTAGTACTTGGGGTACATTGAGGAACAACATCTGAAGTACTTAGCTTCATATGAGTCTCAGTAGTTAGACCATCAGTCAATTTATTTGTTGAGATCTTAACACTGGTTTCATTCTCTGATCTTAGATTATCATTGGAGAATGACTCACACGATAATGTGGTTTGGAGATTGCTTTCACTTTTAGACTTAACTATGGAGTTAGGAGTAAAGTCTGTTGGTGGAGCAGTATGGTTGTAACCAATGCCAAACTTCACATTTGAAGCAATTTGCTTGCTAAGAAGCATTTCAAATCCCTTGCATGATGAGATCCAGTGTTCACACTCAACTTGGGTCACTGCAAGTTTTTCTTTGAGACTCCTGTGGTCTTCCAGAATAACCTCTAGCTTGGCCTTTTCATCATTTAATGGCATTTAAGCTTATAAATCTCATCACTTTTACTATTGAGAGCAGACTCATATTCAGCTTTTCTTTTGAAAATGGTTTTCTCAAACTCAAGTTTTTGATTTATTAATGCTAGATTTGCCTCTCTAATAGAGACAAAGGCAGCTATGCATGATTCAGAACATAACTTGACTTTAGCCTATGAAGATACCTGAGTTACCTGTGAAGATGATGCATTTGAACATGAACCCTCAGTAGACTCCAGGGCCATGAGAGCAAGATTTCCAAAAGGGTGTTCACCACCATGTTGACTAGCACCAACATAGTATTGCTCAGTGTGACTAGACAAGTTATCAGGTAAGCTACTCCAGTCAACGACTCTAGGTGTAAAGAAGCTGTGATGAGGTTGTGATTGAGATGGAGATGGTTGAGGTTCTGCTAGTGCATGAGATTGTGGTACTATAGGAGCTTGAACTTGATTTGACTGTGGCATATAATAGCAGGGATAAGGATATGGCATTTGACCCTGAGGAACAAAATATGCAGGAGATTGAGGGTGTGATGAATGACTAGAACCAGCAGAATGTTGCCCTTTGGATTGTGAATTGTTATTTGGAAAAGTCAAAAAGGGTGCAGAAGTGTTAGATCCAGTTGATCTACACTCTCTTGCAAAGTGTCCAAGCCTGTGGCATTCGTGACACTTCAACTTGCTCTTGTCAAAACTGACTTTGGTTTTGTCAGAGAGTCCAGGAAATTTCCTACCAGTTCTCTTGTAGAATTTCGGAGATCTGATATTGATCAAGGCCATTTGGCTCAAAATATCCATCTCTTCTAAATCATCATCAGCAATGCCCTTCAAATCATCCATGATAAAGCATAGATTGTCACTATTATTACCAGAATGACAATCAACACTCACAAAGGCATGATTAGAATTGTTTGAGGTGAAATCAATATGCTCATCGTAGTGGCATTCTGATCCTGCATACTCTGACTCATGACTTACCAAGGCAGTGTTTCCTGGTACAAAATCATCAGTGAGCTTTCCAGATGATGACAATTTTCATTTCTGTTCTATCTCTCTCTCAAATGTGAGCAATTTCCCATGGAGTTGGGTGAGAGATAGTTTGTCCAAATTTGCACTGGAGCGTAGGACAATAGTATATGTGTCCCATCTCTCAGGCAGTGATCTGAGAAATCTGTTATTCATCTGGCTATTTGTGTACTCATGTTTGACCATTTTTAATTCAGAGATCAAACAAGAGAACCGCTCAAACTGTTGAGTCAGTGTCTCACCCTTCCTATGAGAGAATGTCTCATATTGTTGGGCAAGGATTTCTCTATTATTTGCCAAGACCTCATCTGTTCCTCCAAATTGTTCTTTCAAGGCATTCCAGAGGTCATGGGCAGTTTCATAATGCATTAGCCCAGAATAGATTTCATTGGGTAGTGCCATGCCCAGAATTCCATGGGCTTTTGCATCAATCTCAAACAATTTCTTATCCTCATCTGAGTATTGCTCCCTCCTCTTCGGAACCATTTGATTGGTTTCCGGGTTATTCACCATAGGCTTGTGTGGACCATGTACCACTGATGTCCAACAACCTGAGCTGTTAACAGACAGGTGATGGAGCATTCGTCGTTGCCATATGTTATACTCACTCCTAACCAGCATTGGAGGCTTGGTTGAGGAACCAGTATTGTGAGGATCATTGGAAGGAGTAGCCATTTTAGGTCCAAAGACAATTTAATTCAAGCTTTTAAAAGATTTTACACAGACCACAACAGGCTCAATGAAAACTAAGAATAAATCTCAGGATGAATGACCAAAAGCACAGAAAATTCAATCTCTATAACCGTTTCTTGCAAAAATGCTAATTCAATCAAACTTGGATCTTGGATAGCAGTTTCAATGATCAATTATTAGATCGATCAATGATGAACCTGCTATGATACCATTTGACAGGATCAGTGATCTCAAGTTTGATGGATTAGAGTGTAACGCAGCGGAATAAGAACAAGAATTAGACAAATTATAGCAAGAATTTGATATTCGTATGCATTAAGAACAAATACGGTTGTAACGAGAGAATATATTTCTGTGAAAAGGAATGTTTCAATAATATCAAATGTTTCTGCTCAATCATTCACCGATTACATTTAGGTTGACACTCCTTATATAGAGTGCAATCACTCCTGATATCACGGGATAGTGACATCTGGCAGATTTATTACAAAAATAACTAAAACTTAACAAACTACTGAAATGTTCACAACTACTGAGAACATATCAGAGTGCTAAGTACAAAACATAAAACTACTGATACGAAACTACTGAAACTACAACGACTGAAGAACAAGCTCTCACAGACCCTTCTACATCTACCATCACCACTACCAGCCACTACAGCTACCACTACCACTACCACAGCCACTACATCTACCATCACCACTACCAGAAGAAGAAGAGGAGAAGACTCACTTTCGTCTCCACCACAGCCACTACATCTACCATCACCACTACCACTTCTACAGCCACACCATCCACCACCCCAGCCACCACAGCTACCACTACCACTACCACACCTCCCACCACTGTACATATTCCAATCACCACCATATCCTTCACTCCTACATCACCTCCACTATCTCACAGACCCAACCCTATCTTCACCACAGCCACCACCACCACCACTATCCACCAAGTAGGATCCTCATCTCATTCCACACTATATATGGATCTCATCTACCTCAATTTGGGGTAGAGGACCAGCTTTCGGCGCTAAACCGTATGGTGATGCGACTGTTTGCTGCTGATGAAGAGAAGACTGCGCTGATCCGAAAGCTTGCAGAACTCACTACTGCGCAGTCACACCAGATCACGGAGCAGGCTCGGCTGATCGACGAGCAGGCCCAGCAAATGGCTGCTTAGAGCCACGAGATCACCCAACTCCAAGAGCATAGAGTCACTTCTGCTAAGAAGATTAAGGAGTTGGAGAATGCTATGAAGACCATCATGCTCAAACTTAAGGGATCTAAAGATGAGCCTCTGAAGATTAAAGAGGGAGATGGTGATGATGGTGATGATGATGATGAAGATGATGATGATAAGACTGAGGATGATGAGGGGATTGAGGACGAGAGGACAGAGGAGAGGAATGAGGATGATGATGAAGAAGGAGGGGATGCAGCTGCATCTACCTCTGCTCAAGGTCAAGAAAGGAGGTCTAAGAAGAATCAAGACCAACAAGCTTCATCCTCTGCTTTACCAAGTGATGACCCAGTGATCCAAGACAAAAGTAATGATTAGATGTCTATGTATTTGATTACTTTTGCATTTGAATCATGTATTTAAACTTATGTATTTAATGGTTATATTAAGATTAATGTATTTCTGTTTTGATTATTAACTAATGGTTGATGTGCTACATGTTTAAATCAAACAGATCCAAACTATCAGAGGGATGAGTTCGATGTTGCTCCCCTTCAGTAGATCAAGACTCAGCTAACTATGGTTCTTGATCTGCAAGGGATCGTCAGAAGGTCGATGAGTTATACCCCTGAAGAAGGGGAAGTAATTCACGATCTATCAAATGATCAACTAGTTGAGATCTTCAAGCTAAATCCCGATGAGATTGTAAAGGATGCTCCAACGTGCGACTCGACAAGTGACGAAGAGCTCAACAACATTGATGAAATAGAGATAGAAGATGTCACTGCAGAGCACTACCCTCAATGTGCTGACAATGAGGGAAATGTGGTCCCCAATCTAGGTGAATCTCTTGTCAGTGATACGTTTGAGGTGTTAGACAAAATGGAGCAGGAGTCAGAGAAGAAAGAGGGATCGGCCCAAGCCTCAAATGATGATGTTGATATCCGAAAGGCTGAATGGGCTGCCTGTTTTGAAGAAGTTAGAGCCCAACGTGCTGCACCTAAACAGGACGCCTACACCAAACTCTACAGAGTCAAGAAACATCATAAGGTGTCAGGCAGGATTATAGCATGGGTGTATTTTGAGGACCTTAACGTTTATGCCGTTAAGAGGGAGAAGGGCATAGAGTACCTTAGATTTCCACATGATCTAAAGACTCTACCAGGTTTTGAGCTCAACCAGCTGGCCAAACTAAAGTTGTTGTATGCTGACCCGAGAAAGATGTCAGGCTGGTTTGACGCTGCCCTAAGCAAGGAGTACCACACTAGGGGGTTAACTTTAGACCCTAACAGCCTACAAGGTACATCAGAAGGTCTGAAGTTAATGCCATTACTAGAAAGCCAAAGATAGTGTTGAAGTGGAGTCCTCCGCGCACGATGTCAAGAATCCCACTCAGGGAAAAGCCACAGAACTTCACTCCACACTTTAAGTGGTGGTACTACGATTGGAGGACGGGAGAAGTGGTCATAGTCCTAAACAAAAAGGGCCAAATGGATACTATGAGGGTATTTGACCCAATGTGGCTTACCAACTTGTCAGCTAATGATGTCTACACTCTATACAAGTGGCCACTGTTCTATGATACACAAGATATAGTACAAGCCCTCTAGTTCCAAAATGTCATAAGACTCTGTTTTGCATTTGAGATTCATGCAGGAGTCACAAAAGAGGATAAGTACAAGAAGTATGAGGAGGTAATGAAGACAACAAGACATTAGAGAGATCTAGGTCCAGGGGGAGTTTGTTGATACATGTATGTCCTAGATCATGATATGAATGTAATAGGTCTTGTTTGTCTGATTCTGATATAATGTTTGGAATGATTAATGAAAAGATATTGGTTGTTTGTTATTATAATGTTTAATATTTCTTTAATGAGTCGATGTTGAATTGGTTAATTAGGTTTGTGGTTGTTAGAATTGTTACACATAATGTTATATTAATTAATACATTCAAACTTAACAAAATGAAGTTCTCATACGAATGGCCCATGCGAATGGACCATACACATGAATAACTTCATATGAATGACTCAGTCGCACGACTGAACCAGGAGACTGGATCAGTCGTATGATTGTAACATAAGATTGACTCAGTCGCACGACTGAACACTCAGTCGTGTGAATGAATCAACCGCATGGTTCAATCGCATGACTGAACCATACTAATGGTTCAGTCGCATGAATGAACAAGACTAACCTATAAATACAACCCAATTCGTGGAAAAAATGCATGCATTAATTCTATTTTTATTCCAGACGTACCTAGTCGTCCAGAAACCTCCAATTTAATACTCCAAGTTCATAGAACGCAGTAGATTGATTCCCAATCGATTCTTAATGTTTGATTCAATACTTTATTGATTCTACGTGCGTTCTCACTGATTGGATCGCCAATCAAATAGGATTCCGCACTATTTGGTTTGGTTTACATGTAATCATTCGGTATTTCGTTAAAATACAAGGTCCTAACAACTTCAAACACGGAGATCTAAATCAATCAGAGATCACATCTTCTAGATATACATGAACACAAAGATGATTTTAAATCATCACCTGACAATGAGATCATATGATAACTAGATCTGATAACAATCTACAAAGGAGCTGTTGAAATTTTGAACAGATCAATAACGATTGCTGATATAGTTGTCCACTTAAACCCATGCCTTATCCTTTTTCAACAAACAGCTTATGATTCGTTAAGGTTCAATTAGATGCTTTAGAATGTTAAGACCCCACAATCACTTGGCAAAAACCCTCACCCAACCTCAGGATTTCTTGAATTTTGTAACAATCTTTATAGAGAAAGGTTTGTGCATTAGTGTGCAAGTAATGATTATCAACAGAATATTGCATTCTGTGATGAATTCATCGTTAGATGATTTGACACAACTTAGACCAAAATGGTGAGAGCTCTAGGTCTATACTCACGTATAACAAAGGAGATGACCATTTGATCATGTGCTGATGAGAGCTCCAGGTCAGTACTACCGTACAACAGAGGAGATCATCACTCTAGGTCAGTACTTCCATACAACAGAGAAGATTAGCACAAACACAAGACACATAAATACACCAAACATGACTCAAAGATATGGCTTATATGATTTGTATCATGGTGGGTGAAACATCAATTCTCAATCCAATTTTTGTCGGGACTCAGTTTTTGTGCAGGCCAAAATGATTGTGTAAATCTAGACGTCCTTAAGCATGATGTTTTAATTTAAATCATATTGCTGCTGTATATTTTATTCTTCAGGCTGAGCCTATCAAGCATATCATTAAAGAATCTATTTGATTTTCTTGGCTTAAAAAAAATAAGATGTGAAACAGAGACCAACATCAGTTACTATCATTTCTCATTTTAGCACCAGTCGTGCATAAAGGAACATATCCAGAAGAAATAAAATCATTTCTCGTCATGTCAAATTCCGAACTCGGGTTATGAAGTTACTCCCCCAAAATTTTATTTCAAAGAATATAAAATTTAGTTAAATTATTTATTATTTATTTATTTATTAATTTTTTTTATTTTTATTATTTTTATATTATTTTATTATTTTTTATTATTTTTATTTTTTATTATTTTTATTTTTTATTTTTTTTTTTTATTTTTTTTATATATATGTATTAATGAATTTAAAGAAGGTTTAAAAAGATATTAACCCGAGCATAGAGATCAATTCATAAAAACAGGGTTTATCAAAAGTTTTTGTGAAAACATCAGCTTTTTGATGTTTTGTATCAATGGGTATAATATCGATGAAACCCTTTTCTTGAGCATCACGAATTGCATGAATCTGTGTCTCGATATGCTTGGTTCGAGAGTGATGAATAGTATTTTTTGCAATCCCAATGGCTGCTTCGTTGTGGCAAAATAATGACGTGTGGAGAAAATTAATTCCGTAGTCAATCATTTGGTGTTGTATCCAAAGAACTTGTGAACAGCAACTCGAGGCAGCAACATATTCTGCTTCTCCTATAGAAAGGGAGACAGTTGTCTGTTTCTTGCTCTGCCAGGACACCAAACAATTTCCTAAATATTGACACCCTCCAGACACGATTTTCTATTTAACCTGCAACCATTGGAATCACTATCAGAATAAGCATGTAAATCAAAATTCCCTCCATATGGATACCATAGTCCTAACGGGATGATCCTTTGAGATAATGAAATATTCTCTTGACAGGTTTCTCATGAGATTCTTTTGGGGCCGACTGATATCGAGCATAGTATCCAACAGCAAAAGTGATATCAGGACGACTTGCTGTAAGATACATGAGGGAACCGATCATGGATCTACAAAGATGACGATCCACTAGTTTCCCGTTCTTATCAGGAGTGAGACAAGTTTGAGCAGTAAATGGAGTCGTCTCAAGAGAGGCATCATCCATCTATAATTTCTTCAAAATATCTTTAATATACTTCTCCTGATGAATAAGAATTCCTTCTTGCTATTGTTCAACTTGTAATCCAAGAAAAAAACACATTTCTCCCATCATACTCATTTCAAACCTTTGGCGCCTCACTTCTTCGAACTCTCTACATAATAGAGAATTGGTAGATCCAAAAATAATATCATCAACGTAAACTTGGACAAAAAGCATTTCACCATTCACTTCCTTTTTGAAGAGAGTCATATCGATGGTACCACGAGAGAAACCATTGCTTAAAAGATACTGTATGAGGGTCTCATACTAGATCCTAGGTGCTTGATGAAGACCATACAGAGACTTGTCAAGCTTAAAGACTTTATCGGGAAAGTCAGGATCCTCAAAACCTGGTGGTTGACACACATATATCTCCTCATCAATGTCTCCATAGAGAAAAGCACACTTCACATCCATCTGATAGACCATGAACTGCTTATGAGCGACATGAGCGAGAAAAACTTTGATTGCTTCAAGACGAGCGACTGGAGCAAAGACTTTAGTATAGTCAATCCCTTCCTCTTGAGCAAAACCTTGCACAACTAGTCTAGACTTGTTACGCACCACTATACCACGATCATCTAGTTTGTTCTTAAACACCCATTTTGTACCGATTAGGCATTTGTTAGGTGGCAAGTCAGCCAAGGTCCAAACTTTAAGCTTTCAGTATTGTTAAAGCTCCAATTGCATTGACTCCACCAACATGGATCCAGTAGAGCAACATGCACATTTTTCGGGACAGTTTGAGAAATGAAGCACGAGAAGAGGCAAACATTAATCAAACCAGATTGACTTCGCCTCCGAACACCATTAGTGATAGATCCAATAACGTTATCAAGAGGGTGATCTTTCAAAGTTCTGTAGTCGGTGGCTGAGGGAAAGATGTTTGGAGAAATTTCACTCATAGATGGTGAAAGATTAGATGAGGAGAATCAGGTGTTGATGCTGGATCAAGTAATGGAGAAGATGTAAGTGATGAAGAATCAGATGTTGGTGCTGGATCAAGTACTGGAGAAGATGAACTAACATCAGCTGAAATACCTTCATTTACTGACGAGTTAGAATGAAAAGGTGATGGAGTGGAGGAAATAATATTGATTTGAGCATTTGGAGTGGACGCATCATCATCGAAAACTGGAAGATTGAACGCATTAACACAGTATCGGAGTTAAAGAACCATGCTGGTTCAGATCGAACTTCAGAAGAGTTAGATTCCTGCCAATCAACATAGAACGATTCTTGAACAATATGTGTTCTTCTGTTATAAACCCGAGATGCCTTTTGAGAAGAAGAGTAACCAACAAAGTAACACTCATCAGATATGGCACCGAACTTTGTCTTTTGAGATTGAGTATTCAGAAGAGTGCAAGAGCAACCAAATGGCCGAAAGAATCAATTAGAGGTTTCCTCTTATGAAAAAGTTCATAAGGAGTCTTCATTATATCCTTCACAATCAACACTCGGTTTAGAACATATGAATCATAGTTTACAGCTTCAGCCCAAAAGATAATGGGTAATGAAGATTCTATCAGCATTGTACGAGCAGCTTCAATGAGAGTGCGATTCTTTGGTTCCGCTATACCATTCTGTTGACGAGCTCTTGCAGCACTAAATTGTCTCACAATCCCCCTTTGAGCACAAAATGAATCAAGAATATGATTTTTGAATTCAGTGCCATTGTCACTTCTCAGACCCATAACCTTTCTCTTGCTGATTGGTTCGATAGAAAGAATTAATTTCTACAATTCCTCGGTAACTTCGCCTTTGTGTGCAAGAAACCTCACCCATGAATATCTGGAGAAATCATCTGTAACAACAAGACAAAATGATTTTTTAGCAATAGATTTAATGCTAATTGGGCCAAACAAATCAGTATGTAACAACTCGAGAAGACTGTATGTGCTATTTAGAAGTTTGGGCTTATGAGGTTTCTTGTGTTATTTGCCCTTGGCACAAGACATACATTTTTCGTTAATAGAAAAATCTTTTAAAGAGAGTCCTCTAACGAGATTGTTCTTTACTAATTTGTTAATTATTTTAACATTAACATGGCCTAATCGACGATGCCATAAGAGAAACTCAAAGGTTGAAGCTTTAGAAAGAAGACAAGTTGTAGTAGACTTTGACTTGCTTGAGTTCATATCAAGAAGATATGTATCATGTTTTCTTGGAGCACGCATAAGAATTAAATCATCTGGAATATCAACCTCTGATTTTAAAAATAGACATTCATCAGATTTAAACAGAATGAGAATATCTTTATCGCAGATTTGGGAAACACTCAGAAGATTAATTGCCAGTTTAGGAACATAGTTGACTTTTTCCAAAGTTAGAGAACCATTGGTAACTTCTCCTTGTCCAATCATCTTTCAACCCTTTTTATCACTAGCAAAAGCAACATATCCTACATCAATAATCTGATAATTGGTCAGCAGATCTTTCAGCTAAGTCATATGTTTGGAACAACCACTATCTACATGCCACAAGCTGTTTACAATCTTAGTGGATGACTCCTGAAATGAATGAATAAGACAGTTAACCAGGTGTAATTGGAACCCAAGATTGAACAAATTATCTTTAGATGAAACAGATTTTTTACATAAGAAATTATTAACCAATTTTGTGAATTTATTTCCAAAGCAGTTCCTATTAGAGGGACCATGAAGCAATGTAGGACAATTCTTGTCAAGATGGTCCTCTTGACCACACCTGAAACAATGAGGTTTGAGTCTAGGTTTGTGATGTGATGGGTGTAAAAATATGATCAATGATAATTTCCTCATCACATTCAGATAAACTAGAATCAATGTCACTAAATGTCTCATACATGCCATGAGTTTGACGGTTATTTGAACAAGAATATTATTTACACAAACAAATGAAGATTCGTCCGATGGACCAATAGAATTAGTTCCACTGGTACTGATGTCAGATAAAGAGGTAATACTTTCATCAGATAAAGTCATATTTGATGGAGTGAAAGATGGAATAGGATGAGAAAAGAGATTTTCAAAACAATTAGTTTTAATTTGCTCAGTTGGTTTTGAAGAAAGATTAGTTGCATCATAATCATTATCAGAACAAAAGACATCACCACAATGAACTGAATTACACGATGAAATAGAACTATCATGAGAACATGAGACAACAGAGTCTGTTACAGGCGAACTAGAAACAAAAAACAGAATTTTAACTAGACGTGTGATCTAAAACAGACTGCTGAAAATCAGTTGTACTAATACTAGTGCATCCAAGCCCACTAGTTGGTCCATAGTCGTAGTCTTCACGAACGTGCTTAGAGTTAATCCCCTCTAATCCTGCAGACATACTGTCAGTATTTGTTTTGATTAAATCATTAGAAGGATGAGAAACAGGCATAGGAGAATAACAGTATGTACTAGGCGGAGGATAAACCTTTACGTTTTCATAACCCAATCCCGTTTTAATCCTAGCTCCCCGTTGAGATTTACATAGATCATCATGTTTCATTCCTGATATGGTCCATTTGTCTAACTTTGACTGAAGTTTGCTTGCTTCAAATTCAGCAAGGGCAACCCTTTCAGTCAAAGTGTTAATCTCGACATTTCTTTCCAAAACGATTTGTTTTAAGTGATCATTTTCTTTTAAAGCCTCATTTAATTTAACAAAATATTTTGATTCATTGATTTTAAGTTCATCATTTATTCGCTTTAAATCCTTTTCATTATCAATTAATAGACGATTAGCTTTATAAATCCCAAATAATCTAATTTTACAAGTAGATGAGCACATATCCTATATTACCTCATATGGAAGTCCCATTATCGTCCTTTTAGTAGTTAAGGCTTTTTCACATTGGCATACCGGAGTACTTGACTTCTTTTCCTCAACAGTAGCAGCATTATCATCATTATCATTTCTTTGTCTAGTGCATGAACTTCCTTTCTCACTTGAACCTGCAGTTTTATCTTCCCCAGTTCTAGCATCTTTTTCTTCTTTCTCATTCACAGATGACACATCTTCTTGTTTGAATTCCTTGAAAAGATCAAATCCATCTTTACCATCTTCCTTCTCATTCCTTTCAACAAACTCAGCAACTAAAGCATGATTTATCTCAGTTTTTGTTTCCTCAACCTCAACACTCCAATCAAAATTTGAAATCAAAGCAGTCTCTTTTTTGTAATTCACAACTTCCTTTTCTTTCTCAGCTGTCAGTCTTGGAACTCCAGAATTACTAGGATCGGTGACAATTGGTAATGGACATTCACGTTTGAAGTGTCCCAATTGTTTACAGTTAAAGCATCTCAATTTGGACTTATCAAATCCCAGTTTTGAATTAGATGTTTGACCACCAAAGTTCTTTCGTCTAGTTCTATCCATAAATCTTTGAGCTCTAAGGGTTAACATAGCCATCTGCCATTGGATATCAGTTTCTTCAAGATCATCAGGATCCATCTGATACGTGTCCTCCATAGTCATTCCCTTCCCTTTCAACTCTCCAGCTACAAGTGCTTCATAGCTTTGAACGAACATTCCAAAAAGAGCCATTGTTTCTGATGGAATTGAAGTTTCAACATTGGCCTTAGACTTACCCAGATCTCTTCTGATGCTACTGTTTCCACCTGAGAAAGTATTTGCATTAATCCCTCCTTAAATTGAATTCTGTATTTGAGAATTGGTAGGAGAGGACAATAAAGCCGCATTTTGTGAAAAACCAGATGTGGGCATTATAGTCTGGTTAAATTCTCGTCTCTTCATGTCCAACTCAAAGGATTTCAGCTTATTGATAATATCCATCAGCTTGTAGTCTATGAACCCTCTTTCTTGTTTAAGCATCCTCACTTGAAGACTCCACTAAGGTAGAAGAGAATCAAGAAGCCTGTTAACTTGTTCACTATTGGAAAGCCGTTCATCATATGTCTTTATGGTGCTTGAAACAGTTAAGAAACGATTTGTGAGATCTGTCAGACTCTCGTTCTTATATCCAACAAAGGAATTGAATTCCTTCTCAGCCTGAATGCTCTTATCCTTTACCAAATATGCATTACCATCATAAAACTCACATAGGGCATCGTAAAGAGATTTAGCATTTTTATGCTCTGCAAAAAGCAGTTGTAAATTTCTGGTGCCAGACAGAGAGTTAAAGCACCAAAAGCCTTTTGGTCATGATCAATCACTTTCAGATCCTTTTCAGTATAGGAAGATGGGTCCTTGTTTTGAGAGACAATATCACCAACAGTAACTGTTGGTATGTGAGGACCAGAAGTAATCGATTCCCATTGGTTATGATCCATGTAGAAGAAGAAGGCTTTGAGACATCTCTTCCAATCTTCAAAATTATCTCCATTAATGAGTCTTGGAGGCCTATTGGGTGCAACACTTTCAAGATCAGCAAGTGTGAGTGAGGTTAACTTCGACATGGGAGTTTCGGCAGGAGAAAATAATTTCGCTAACACTTTCGCAGAAGAAGAAAACTTCGTAGACAATTTCGCAGAAAAACTACTTTCACTGATACTTTCGCAGTGGAAGCTAATTTCGCTAACAATTTTGGCTGCACTTTTGCTACCCCAATGTCACAACAGAGTTTCGCTGGTAAATTTGCACAAAACAAGCTTGAACTTTCGTTCAAAAACAATTTCAGCAGCAATTTCGCTTGTTAACCATTCACAATCACTGATGAACTTTCATTCAAAAGACTAGTTTCGTAGAACCACTAGAAAACAATTTCAATAGCAATATAACCCATAGTTTCGTTGGGAGAAGGTTGGCAGTTTCGTTGTAAGAACTGTAATTTCGTTGATCGATCCCAAAACCCTTTTTCAACCCAAAATCAATCTGAAATTATCAAATACTCAATGAATTTGAGATCAGATGATTATAAGATCTTCCTTAATAAAAAACTAGCAGAATTTAATCAATTTCCATATCAAAAACACCTCATAATGCAATGAAAATTGATTGAAACTAGATATTGAACTAAAACCACCAAAAAAACTCAACAAATCAAGAGCACTAAGGCTCTGATACCATATTGTTGGTCCATGTGATCGAAATATAGTGCAAATGATATGAAGAATCGTTCAATATCCAACAATATACTAAACAACAATAAAGAAGAGGATTGAACACAATTCTAACTCATTCATAATAAGACTATGATCAATAACAATAAACAACAAAAGCACAAGGATAACTCTGTATATTAACTGCTTTGAAATGGTGACTTGCAACAAGGATAATCGATTAGGGTTTTGCCAGCCTGTCCACAATGAAAATTAACAAGAGTATATATAGCAGTCATAGTTTCACAGACAGTTTCACTATTAGCAAAACTGTCCTGCCGAAACTATAGTATCGCCCGGCAAAACATCAAATTCGCCAGGTAAACAAAACAGCAAACTGTGAGCGAACTTATATTTTCGCTCACAATTTCACTAGACTGCTAACATACAAAAAACTAAGTACATACAAAAGGAACTAACAAAAGACCTATAACAAGAAAAGTAAACAATCTAAACTAAGGTGAGTCAACCTATGCATGATCTTCGAAAAAAGATATAATAAACTAAGAACCTAATTTTCGGACTAAGAACTGTCTTCTTCTTGAATCACATCACTTTTCTTTTTTCATGCCATTAACCTCTAAAAGATATAAAAACCTAGGTTTGTCAAATGCTTTTTTATAGAGGTCGGCGCGTTGAAAATCAGTATTAGTTTTAACAATATTGATTAATTGTTTTCAAAATAGCCACATATAAAGTGATATTTAATACCGATAAGTTTTGTTTAAGATGTTGAGCTGGATTTTTGTTACAACAATTGCAGTAGAATTATCAACAAAAATAGAGGTGTTAGAAAATTGCAAACCGTAGTCACGCATTTGCTGTTGAATCCAAATGTTTTACGAGCAGCAACTTGCAGCAGCAACGTGTTCAGCTTCACATGTTGATAGAGTAACTGAGGTCTGCTTCTTACACTGCCACATGACTAACCGTCTACCAAAGAACTGACATCCCGCTGATGTTGACTTGTAATTCATTTTGCAACTACCATAGTCCGAGTCACTATACGCTGTAAGCTGAAAGTTATCGTCATGAGGATACTACAACCCGAGTGTTAGAGTACCCTTCAGATAATGAAAGATCCGTTTAACCCCGATGAGATGATTTACTTTTTGTTTTGCCTGAAATCTGGAACAATGACACGTGGCATACATAATATCAGGTCGCGAGGATGTGAGGTACATGAGAGATCCGATCATCCCTCTGTACATGGTGGCATTAAACAGATCACCATTTTCGTTAGGTGCCACATCATGGTTCAAGGCCGGTGGAGTTCCAACTGCCAAAGCATTTTCTATGTCGAATCGATTGAGGATATCTCCTACATATTTGGTTGATGCCGGAAGATTCCTTTTGGTGTCTCATCCACCTGTAAGCCAAGAAAGAACATCATCTCCCCATGGCACATATCTCGAACTCTACTTTCATTACAGATACAAATTCATTGCATAATTCTTCGTTTTTGGAACCGAAGATTATGTCATCCACATAAATTTGTACCAGCAGTAAATCTCCATCCTTTTCTTTAATGAATAATATATAATCAATAACTCCTTTGCGAAAACCATGTTTCACAAGATGAGTTGAGAGTTTCTCATACCAGGCTCTAGGGGCTTGATGGAGTTCGTAAAGAGCCTTGTCTAGCTTGTAAACTCCATCCTGATGATAAGGATCCTCAAATCCTTTGGTTGACTGACATAGATTGTTTCACGAATTTCACCATGAAGGAAAACACTCTTCACATCTAGTTGATAAACTTTAATTTTCATGTAGGATGCACAGGCTAGAAATATACGTGTTGTTGATACATGTATGTCCCTAGATCATGATATGAAATGTAATAGATCTTGTTTATCTAATTCTGGTGTAATTTGATATGATTAATGAAATGGTATTGGTTAATTGTGATTTGTAATAATTAATATTTCATTAATGAGTTGATATAAAATTGTTGAATTAGGTTAGTGATTGGTTGAATGTTTACATATAATGTTTACTAATTAATATATTCAAACTTAACATAATGAAGTTCTCATGCGAATGGCCCATGCGAATGGACCATAAGCATGAACAACTTCATACGAATGACTCAGTCGCACGACTGAACCGGGTGACTGGATTAGTCGTATGATTGGCACATAAGATTGGCTCAGTCGCACGACTGAACACTCAGTCGTGCGGATGAAACAACCGCATGGTTCAATCGCACGACTGAACCATACTAATGGTTCAGTCGCACGATTGAATAATACCAACCTATAAATACAACCAAATTCGTGAAAAATAGGGACTCTCGATTAATTACGATTCCAGACGTACCCTAGCCGTCCAGAAGCCTCCCAATTCGTTCTCCAAGTTCACAGAACACATTAGATCGATTCCCAATCGATTTCTAACGTTAGTTTCAATTCCTGATTGATTCTTCATGTGTTCTCACTGATTGGATCGCCAATCAAATAGGATTCCGCACTATTTGATCGGGTTTACACGCTAATCTCCAGGTATTTCGTTCAAATATCAGGTCCTAACAAGTGGTATGAGAGCTTTGGCTCTTGATTACGTGTGATTCAATAAAGATTGATAAAAAGTTTGTGTTTTTGCACTAAAAACGCAATCTTTTGTGTCAAAAGTGATCTTGGACGGTCCCTGCTCATCAAAGTTTGGTTTCTACGGACATAGGCGATTAGGCCTTGTGAAATTTCGAATTGTTACGGCTAAAACACGTTTAACCTAGAAATTTTCGCAAAACAGCAGCTTCAGTCGCACGAGTGAGCCATTCGCACGTCTGGACCTCATTCGCATTACTCAGACGCACGATTGGACATAGTCGCATCTCCATTCGTACGAATAAACCTTTCGGGCATACTGTTCATACGTACCAGATTCATTCGCACGACTGAGCTAATCACTTACTTCAGCCGCACGATTGAACCAGTCGTAGAGTCCATACGCACGACTAGTCCATTCGCACCCTTCAGTCACCCCAGTGACAATTGTTTTATTAGACTTAAAGTTATTCGCAATGGAAGATCAAATGTCAGCCTTTACTGCTGGGAAGGACTCTAGAATCCAGAACCTGCTATTACTTGAGAGTGAGGTGGGTAATCATAATAAACACCAAAGCTTTTAACGTTAGATGAGTTTCCCCACTGGAAACAACGTTTTGAGATCTACCTCAATGGAGTGGATCCGAATCTGTGGGAAGCCATCGAGATTGGATACAGTACGCTGGTGGGAGCCGATGGAGTAAAGCTAACCTTAGGAGGGATGACAGACATGCAGAAAGTCAAATATAATGCAGAGAAGAGGGTTATGCATTGATTACACAGTCTATCCCTAAAGACATGTTCCACCAGTACTCAGAGAATAAGCAGTCCAAGAAACTATGGGATGACTAGAAAAGAGGTACGACGGGAATGCTTCGTTGAAGGCAATCAAGGCTAAGGAGTTAAAGAAGGAATTCGATAACTTCTCATCGATGGAAATGAGAGTTTGGACGATGTTATAGATAGATTCTACCATCTGATGAGTGAACTACATACACATGGGGTGGCTACTACCATGGAAGAGAAAGTTACTAATTTTGCAGACGGATTGCCTGAAAAATGGGCTTCATTCGTGTCTAATCTTAGACAGAATGGAATGCTAGTAAAACTGGATATTAATGACTTTATCCTTAAGTTGCAAGAAGAATCACTTAGGATGAAGTACAGAGCTCAGAAGTCTATGTACAATCAAAATCCAGCTTTATACAATGCCACGCCTCAAGCTAAGACATCTGGAGCACCTCTCCAGACTGTATTTGTGTCTAGCTCATCGGGTCCTACACACGCATCTCCTTCAGTCTTTCAGGTTCAGACAAGTCAGGACTTCCTTGTTCCCCTATATTGGATCCGAAGCAAGTGCTACTAAACTGAAGACCGAGAATCTCGGGAATGTGACTGTGGAAGTAGCTCGAGAACACATGGATCTATTGGCCGCAATGGTCCATTCTTATGATGAACTTATTGCTGGAAAGATTGGAAACTGCCATCTGGCAGACGAGGACTACGAGCAGGTGGACGAAATGGAGCTTGAGAGAATGGATATAATGTGGGCTTTAGCTAGTGCTGTCCAGAGGGCAAAGAAGTTTGTAAAACAAACCGGACAGAACTTAGTAGCGACTAAGGATACCACATTCGGCTTTGACAAGAGCAAAGTGACATGCTTCAACTGTGGAGAGAAGGGGCACTTCAAAAGAGAATGTGTCAAGCCTAAGAAGACGGGTAACGGGAACCCGTTCTCATCCTTCACTCGTCAAGACAAGCAAACTGCCAGTTCTACTTCATCAAGCAAGGTCTCAAAAGCCTTGACTGCTCATGATGATGAAGGACAGGATTGGAGCTTTAGGTTTGTCTCACCAGGGGAATCAAACATTGCAAGTGTAGAAGATATTGACAGTGATTCCGCTAGTGAAGGAGATCTAGCAGTTGAGATAGCGATGTCACATAGTGAATAAGCAACTGCAACCGAGGTCAGTTACAAACCAAAAGCAGAGACTACCATGTCAAGACAGAAAAGACAAAAGCACCAGAACCAGAGACATCTGATGCTGCATTGATGGCAAACGCTTCTGAATCAACTCAGGTAAGTACTACTGACACAATGTTTAATAATCATGCTTGTTCTGATTGTGATACCTTTAGGAATAGCATAGATGGTAAATTTGCTAGGTTATTAGATCATAATGATAACTTAGTAAAAGATTTGCAACTATGCACTGAGACTAATAGGGTTTTAAAACAAAATGAGCACAGTTATAAAGAAAAGATAGACCTTTTGACTAAACAGCTTAGGGAAACCGAAGTAGTTGCCTTTAACCAAGCTAATGACATTAGGTATTATCTAAACTCCCTAGAAGACACTAAGAAGAAAAAGGCAGTTCTAGAAGTAGAAGTAAATTCATTAAAACAGAAACTGCATAGTTGGACTAGTTCTTCACACATAGTCCAACACTTAGTGAGAGAAAGGAACAACGGGGAGGGATCGGGTTATAACGTGGTTCCACCACCACCTGAGACTTTGATGAACACTAAGACTAGACCATAAATAGTAATCCCATCAAGGATCATGTAGTGTCTACACCTCTTGTTAGTGATCCAGATTCCTTATGTTCATCTATTGACTCTGGAAACAAACAAAAGGAGGCCACTTCAAAGGCAAAGGGTAAATTGCCTTGTGTTAATCTGGAAAAGGAATTTGAAAAGGTTAACTTAAAGTCAGGGTCAAACAGAGTCAAATCAGAATCTAAAAGGGCTTCTAAGAATAATCTTTCGCATACTTCAAGTCAAAAACCAATTAACCAAAAAGAAAAAGGATGTTAAACAGGTTAAAACAGTTAACTTTGTTAAACCAGTGAAAACAACCAAAGAACCAGAGTCAAAACCTAAAGTGAGTTATGTTACTAGAGTGTCACATTTTTCTCCACAAAGAAAGTTTAATCATAAAGTTGATAGCAGGGCGTGCTACACTGTGGAGAATGTGGACACATTGCTTCCCACTATCCTTATTATCAGACACGCAGGAAGAAGATTGAACATCCGGACTCAAAACCTAGGTCTTCTAAGAGGAGCTCTTTAACTCTACCTAGAAGAACTAGTGAATAGAAAGTTCAACCCGTTAGCCAGTCGACTGTTTATCACAAACAGGCATTGCACAATCTGGCTTATTGAAAGAGAAGTCAACCTCTGTGTCTGATAATGATGACAAGAAGGAACCTGAGATACCCTTACCTTCTAAGGGTCAATGGTTGAATTTCTGATGTGTGATGCCTCTGGGAAACCCAAGCCAGTAAAGGCTTGGGTTCCTAACCCAAACTAATCCTTTACTTGGTGTGTGCAGGGTGCTCGATATAGTGCTGAAACTAACACGTGGATAGTAGACAGCGGAGCATCCAGGCACATGACAGGAAACAGAGCTCTTTTATCAAACGTCAAGCAAATAAAAGGAGGGCATGTTTCGTTTGCTGGAAACAAGGGTGGCTATATCACCGCACAGGGAGAAGTGGGGAATCAGAAAGTTAAGTTTGATAAAGTGAACTACGTTCAATAACTACAAAATAACTTACTTTCTGTTTCCCAATATGTGATAACGAATTTAAAGTTATCTTCGACAACAAGAAGTGTTACGTACTAAAGAAAGACTACGTGATCCCAGAGGACCAAGTTTTGATGACTGCTTCAAGATATAAAGATCTTTATATCTTGGATCTATCAACAGCTTCTACAATGGATCATGAGGTTCAGTGCTTTCTATCTAAAGCTACTGAAAAGGACTCCATCTCCTGGCATAGGAGAATGGGTCACATCAGTCAAAGGAAGATGAATAACTTGATTCAGAAGGATCTGGTGAGAGGTGTTAATGTCAAGAACTTTCAGCTTCCTGACTTTTGTGTAGCTTGCAAGAAAGGTAAACAGACAAAGAAGTCTCATATGGAAAAGAAAGTTGTTAGGATCAGCGATCTACGTTTGATTGATTAGAGAGTACAGCAGCGGAAATCAAACAATGAATTAGCAAATTCACAAGAACGCAAAAGATATTCAAGGTAAGAACAAACGGTAATAGACAGAGAGAATTCTACAAATATATTTCATTCAATATTCGCTTTCGTGGTAACAGAATGTCACACATACAATTAGGTCAACATCTCTTATATAGGAGATGTGACGTCTGCTGATGTCACTTGATAGTGACATCTAACAGAATTTATTCAAACTAATGATAGTTAACACAACTACTGAAGATGTCAAACAGCTGTCATCTTCTTACAAAAATGCTAAGTGTTAACTATCACTACAACTACTTAAAAGAAACAACTGAAACTACAACGACCGAAGAACATGCTCTTCAGTCGTTTTACAAATACTGAAACAGAAAGAAAACAACTGAAAGGAAACAATCACAACAACTGAAGAATGATCTTCAGCTGTTGTAACAAACTCTGAAAGCTTCAGACTTGTACTTGAACTTCAGCTGTTGTCATCAGCTAATGTCTTCAGTCTTTGTACTTCAGCTGTGTCTTCAGTACTTTGTCTTTAGTTGTTGATCTTCAGACTTTGTCAACAGCTGATCAAGTCTTCAGTGTGTTATGATGTCTGTGGGACTTAGAGTTTTTTGATCAGGCTCATTGGTTCTTTTGGTCCAACAAACTCCCCCTGAACCAATGCAGCCAAAACCTCTAAACTTATTGAAGATGTCCCACTTATTATGGTAGAAGGATTGGTCTTTTTGTCTTCTAGATCAGCTCAGAAGTGACCCTTTTAAGCACAGGCCTGGGAAGATGTCTCAAAGATCTGTTGGCAAAGTATGAATGGGAACTCTGTCTAGGGAACTGGACACAGAGTTGTTACCCCATCATGAGATCTACTTCCCCACTATGAGTCTATATGACTCTCTTGTGTAGGCCTCAAGGAAGGTAATTTGTTCCTCCATGGTCAGCTCTTCAGCACCTCCTTCAAATAATGATTCAGGCCCATAGTACTCAGATAGGTATTTGACCTGTTTCCCATTCTTTAGCTCCACAGTGTTATTATTCTATAAGCAAATTCATCAGGGTGATTACCCTCTAGGAACAACTAGAGCTCATTCCTTCTGACTTCTTCAAGCCTCTTATAAACTAACCCCTTTTTCACCATTTTATTTTCAAGCATCTTTGTGGGGTTTGGTTAGCTTTATAAGCTTTCTTGAAGTCTTCTAGGATTTCCCAGGGTGATACTACAAAGACCAGGGAGATCACTTCATCTACAATCTTTTTCACCTGGCCAATGTATCTCTGTGGTATGTTTTTCTTGTGAATCCTGTGAGACACCCTGGGATCAGGCCAAATCCTTACTCTCTCCTTTTGATATTGAAATGTATGCTTAAGAGTGTATAATCTGAGAGCTTGCTTCTTCATGTTGATGATAGAAGATGTGGCTGCATATGCTTTGTCAACCTCCTCAACAATTCCTCATGATGTTGTTGTGAAGTTCTTCTTCTTCTAGCTTCACTTTCACAACTTGTCTTGGGTTTGAGGAGTAATTGTTGAGGAGTGACTTGTGGCCTTCGGCAACTGTATAACAGCTGAGAATGGCAGCCTATCTTCATTATCATCTTCTAGCCTCAATACCCTTCTCTTCTTCTTTGGGGTACATCATCGGCTATTGGTTTTGAGGGTAAGGGAGTTGGTTTGGTGGGTTGTTGTTTTGGTGGTGTAGGTGTGGGAATGTGATAGGCTGTAATAGCATTTTGGAAGTGAGTGTGGCTTTAGATTGCTTGGCTAGTTCAGTCCTGCTCCCAGCACTAGCTTCATTTAAAGCTTCAATAACTAATCCTTTAGTGTATACTTCAGACGAACAGATCTTGGTGGTTATTGCCAAGATGTTGTCCCTGGACCAAGCTTTGATTTTGATCATTGATCTTCCAAGATATTTTGCTGTAAATCTGATCATGATCTCCAGCCTTTCTCTTTCTAACACATCATAACTTGCCCATCTGTTTTGGATTTCTTCAATCTCTAATCTTCTAATCTTAGAGTCAAGTTTGTCAGTGTCATGGCCTTGCCTAAACAACTGATCAATGATGTTATCCATTGATCTGCTGTGTTCAGCATCAGCCTCTTTCACCATCAGCTCTAAGGCAGTCTCTTTTCATTCTTTCTTTTCTTTGATTTCTCTATGTCAGCTTCTTTCTCCTTCTCTTTTTCAATCTCCGCAGCCAACTCCTTCTCTTTTTCCACTACTGTCACTTCTGTTTCTTTCTCTTCTCTTTCCCCTCTACACTCCTCTTTCTTTTTGCTTTCACTGACTGAATCTCCCCCTTTTTGGTTGCATTGGTTGCAAGGGTTTGATTGTCAGATAGCTGTTTGCCCACAACTTCTTCTATCAAGGTTGTATTACTGAGGAGGAAAGCCTCTCATCAATGGCTTTGATCACTATATCAGTGATTATAGGTGTGATGAGAGGTAGGGAATTTTGGAAGATAGCAGCTATTTGCTCAGGGGGTTCTGTTCCTGAGAAATAGTGCCAGAAGCAGAGGCAGGTGGCTGAGAATTTGGGAGTGGCTCTGTGTTTAGGAGACCTTCGGATGAAGGTGCCATCTGTGGGGTTGAGAGGCAGATGGTCTTTGATCCGCAGAAGGTTTGGCAAGCAGCTCTTTGAGTCTGCTCACCTCCTCTTCCAGGATGGTGTTTTGGGCTAAGACATCGTAAAAGAAGCCCAGGTCATCATCAGTGGGTACTGAATCACCTGACCTCCTGATAGAATCAGGATGAACATGCATTGAGTGTAGATCAGTTGTAGCATGTGCCCCTTGTCTTGGAACTGGGGACTTCCTACCTCAGGACGATGTCCTTCATCAGCAGTTGCCTCTGGTAAGGTCTTAGTAATGGTACCAACTACATTCTGATCATATGCTGAAGCAGGATACGTGGCAGCCTCACCAGAAGTTCCAATCTCTTTTCTACACTATAGAAATGGAACATTGTAACCCCTATGCTGTGGGTTATCAGATGCACTTTGATCCTCCCCCTTAATGGTAGAGGTATGCCCAGTTGTAATTGGTATCTGGGGAGGGGGGAGGAGTGCAACTGACTCAGCACTTGTGCAACAATTAATGTAGGACTTTGGGGGGGCGGTTGCATGTGGTGATTGGGTAGAAGCAGATTGTACCCGGGGTGAATGGTGCGCTTCAATGGTAACCCTCTCAAGTGAGATAGGTTCCAGCAGTGTGGGTTCCCTAATATTGGTTGCAACAGGATCCTGTTGAGAGGATACCTGTGCGGCTTTGCAGGTTGAGTCTTTGACACAACTGGGGGGTTAATACCAGTATGTGCTGCCTGTGTTTGGGTACAGGGGCATCCTCAGGGGACTCATCTCATGAATAGCTGTTTTTGGCTTTTTGGATTTAGGTGGTGGGGACTCTAGTTCTGGAGGTGGTGGCTGTGGGTTCCAACTGCGTGGGTTTTCGTAGTTTGGTAGCCTGTTTCAGGTGTGGTCAGAGTTGTGCCTGGAGTATACTCAGGCAGATATAGCCGTTGCAGGGACTCCAAGGCCAACAAGTCCCTCAGCTTGCAGCTGTTCTCTATTATAGCCATAATGAACCGAGGATATAATATCCAGCGGTTAGAAATAGATTTTGAGGCCATATCCTTAAGTTCAAGAAAAATGATTTCAGAAAAGTTTAAGTCTTGTTGCTCAAGGATAGAGAATAATACCTGCTGCACCTTGTAGACATTTGATCCCAAGAGGAGGTCTTAGAGCTAAGCAAACATTTACCATGTGAAATATAAGACGTTCTGCATCATGGAAATGTTTCTTTAGGATGGTAGAGGCACTAAGGTTTCCCTGATATCCATGGTGGGCAAAGGATAAATCAGTTGTGCCCTTTGGATACCCAGTAGGAAAAGTGGCATCATCCAGGTTTAGGGTTTGGCGAAGTATATCAGTAGTGATGACCACTAGATGGTGTTGACGACCGACTGGAGAGACTCGGTGTTGTTCTCCCCAGTGGTGAGGGTGACGTTCGTCCAAAACTGGTGAAGGGATTCGGCATGAATGATGAGATTTAGAAGGAAGGCCGTTTTGTAGGGAGATTGGACCATTAGATCAATGGCGTTGTCGAACTTTGTCCAGAAAGGTGATTTGTGAGGTAGGCAACATAGTTATGGCGTGGTTTGAGCTGCATGGTCGCCATTAATGAGAGAGAAGTTTTGGAGATTTGAACGTTAGGTTTGGAGAGGATGAAGCGCTGAAGGCTTAGGTATTGGGTATTTATAGAGTAAGGGTTATAAAACGACTGAAGGGTTTGGTGTTAGTCATCAGTAGATGTAAACGACTGATGACGTGGTATTACCCTTTCAGATGTTGAAACAACTGAAGTCTTGGTTTTAGGCATCAGGAGTTATAAAACTACTGAAAGCCATGGTTTTGACTTCAGATGTTTGAAAACAATGAAGACTTGGTTTTAGTCATCAGTAGTTGTGAAACTACTGAAGACAAGGTTTTGTCATCAGTTGTAGGATGAAACAACAGTTGTGGAAAAACAAGAGGAGAAAGTTCTCATCAGTAGTTTTCGTCAATTCATAGCCTTTCAATGTTTCATACTGTCCTCAACACTTACTCATCAGCCTTTTAGTTGTTTTCAGTTGTTTCATAGGACATCAGTACTTATCTGTTTTTACTGACATCAGTAGTTATAACTACATCAGTAGTGTAACTTTATCAGTTGTTTTAACAGAATCAGTACTATATGTGATATGGTACTAATGATCATCAGTACTTATATACTGAGATCATCAGTAGTTATCACTTATTCTAGCTGCGGCATACCAAGCCTTAACACTAGGTTTTGGAAAGTTGAACTATCCAAAGGCTTAGTAAAAATGTCTGTAAGCTCATCAGCACTAGGCACAAACTTAGGATCAATCAGACCTTTTTCAAAACAATCCCTAATAAAATGATGTCTGATCTCTATATGTTTGGTCCTAGAGTGCTGGACTGGATTTTTGACAATGCACAGAGCTGAAGCACTATCCATTAATAATGGAGTCTTAGTCTCTGTAATGCCATAATCCAAAAGTTGGTTCTGAAGCCAGAGTACCTGAGAAGTACAACTTGCAACTGCAATGTACTCTGCTTTAGCAGTGGATTTAGCAACAAAATGTTTGTTTCTTACTCTGCCAAGAAATCAAACAGTTGCCTAGGAATTGACATCCACCAAAAGTTGACTTTCTAGTTAACTTGCACCCTCATAGTCACTATCTGAAAAAGCAACTAATTTGCAAGAGTGTCCAGTGGAATACCATAAACTAGAGATTGTGTACCTTGCAAATATCTAAAGATCCTCTTGACTGCAATCAAATGAGACTCTTTAGGAGCAGCCTGAAATCTAGCACAGACACAAGTAGCAAACATGATATCTGTCTAGAAGCTGTTAAGTACATCAAGGACCCAATCATACATCTGTAAAGTGTTTCATCAACAACTTTACCTTTCTGATCCGCATCCAGTTGTGTGGTGTTGCACATGGGAGTAGAACAGGGCTTACAATTTTGTAAATCAAACTTATGCAAAAGATCTTTTGTATTTGGACTGATGAATAAAGGTTCCATCAGCCTTTTGTTTGATTTGCAAGCCTAGAAAGAACTGTAATTCTCCCATTGCACTCATTTCAAACCTCTTTTTCATTAATTTGGTAAAATCATCACCAACTAGGGATCAGAGGATGCAAAAATAATATCATCAACATAAATTTGAACAAGTAGCTTATGCTGATCCACCTTCTTAATAAACAAAGTTTTATCTATGGAGCCTCTAGTGAAATTATTCTGAGAAGAAAAGTGGAAAGTGTCTCATACCAGGCTCTAGGAGCTTGTTTCAACCCATAAAGAGCCTTATCAAGTTTATAACCCATTCAGGATGTTTATTGTCCTCAAAACCTGGTGGTTGACACACATAAACTTCTTCTTTTATTTTGCCATATAAAAATGCACTTTTGACATCCATTTGAAAAACTTTGAGTGGTGGAATGCAGCATATGCTAAGAACAATCTAATTGCCTCTAGTCTGGCTACAGGGGCAAAGGTTCATCATAATCAATACCTTCTTCTTGTGAGAACCCTGTACAACCAGTCTAGCCTTGTTCTTAACAATAAGCCCATTTTCATCAGTTTTATTCCTAAACACCCATTTAGTGCCTATTGCACACTTACCTGGGGGTAGAGGAACCAGTTCCCACACTTGCTGTTTCTTGAACTGAAGAAGCTCAAGCTGCATGGCTTCAACCCATCCATGTCTCTTAAAGCAATATGATAGTTCTTTGGCTCTAGCTGACTGATGAAGAGAGCATAGAAGCAGAAGTTAGACAATTGACTTCTTGTTGAAACTCCAGCATTGATATCACCAATGATTTGAGACATTGGGTGATTCTTCAGCTCTTGATAAACAATGATATTTGTGCAAGTGTTTGTAGAACCTTCAGCAGCAGCAGATGTTGATGCAGACTCTTGAAACCAAGAATTGATGGTAACTCAAAAGATGTAGAGGAATCAGAAATCTCATCAGCATTTGTTGTGGATGGAACTACTGAAGCTACAGGAACATCAAGTTTAGCAGACTCAGGCAGTTGGTCACTAAACTTGAATAGGTGAGTATTGATATTATCATCATCATCATCAATACCACAGGTGGAAGACATGCTGCAGAGATGATTTATCCACATGGTCTGCAACAACTGGAGGTTGATAAGGAACATATTGCAGTATGTCCAAATCAAACAACTCCACGGGGTTTTGTGGAATCTTGTCCATTGGAGATTCATTAAACTTCACATGCAAAGTCTCTTCAACTATCTTTGTTAGCAGTTGAAGAGACTGTATGCTTTGCAAGTAGATGAATAACCAACAAAATACCCTGCATCAACTTAGGATCAAATTTTTGGAGTTGATCCTTTGTGTTGAGAATAAAACAGGGACACCCAAATGCTTGAAAAATGAAATTAGAGGAGCCAAGTGATGTAGAACTTCATATGGAGTCTTCATCAACCTCTGATTTACTAAGGCTCGATTCTGCACATACCAAGCTGTGTTAACAGCTTCAGCCCAAAAGGTCAGTGGCAAACCAGAGTCAGCCAACATAGACCTTGCAGCTTCAATTAGGGTCCTATTCTTTCTCTCCACTACTCCATTTTGTTCTGGAGACCTTGGGATGCTAAAATGCCTTTTGATTCCCTTTGAAAGATAAAATTCATCAAGTGTATGGTTTCTGAATTCAATTCCATTGTCACTCCTTATACACTTGACTGAAAGGGAATACTGCTTCTCAACATACAACACAAAGTTGATAATCTTCTGAGCAACCTCATCCTTTGAATACAGAAAGAAAGTCCATACAAATCTGGAGTAATCATCCATAATTACCAGACAGTATTTCTTCTTTTCCATGCTCATCACTCTCACATGACCAAATAGATCCATATGCAGTAATTGCAAGCAGGCAGTGGACTTAGGCTCTTCAATAGGAGGGAATGAGACTTTGTGTTGTTTTCCTTTTAAACAAGCAGTGCAGGTTTCATCACAGTGGAACTCCTTTATTGGTAAGCCTCTCACTAAACTATTGTGGATCAGCTGATTCATGTTTTTGAAATTAACATGACCAGCCTTTGTGCCACAGTTTAGATTCCTGAGGAGAGGCTTTGGAAAATAGGCAAGGATGGCCTCTGATATTTATTTTCTTGGGAAGATCTAAGGCATACACTCTTCTGTCCTGTTGGCCCTCAGGAGAGTGTGATCATCCAACACCTTATCAATCAAATTCAGAACTTTGGATGACAGAATCCTGCAGTTCTGACTGGTGAAAAGAGCAACATGGCCTTTATCACACATTTGACTGACACTCAAGAGATTGTACTTGAGATTTTCCACATGATTAACATCATCAAACTTTATTTCTCCATTGGAGACAAAGCCTTTTCCAATGATGTAAACCTTAGCATCATTGCCAAAAGAAACAAACCCCTTCTTTCCTTGAGAGTAGTCATGAAGAAGAGAGTTGTTCCCTGTCATATGCATAGATCCCCCACTGTCTACATACCAGATGCTACTTTGGCATGTTGAAGAACCCTGCAATCATAAACAATTAGTTAGTTTTGAGACCAAACCTTTTTGGTTTTGGGTCTATTCACATCAACAGATGGTAAACTAACAGACTTGCTATGAATAACAGCCTGAGGGGATGGAGATGGTGAAGAAGAAGATTCCTTTGGCATGGAATTTCTTCTCTGTGGTTTCAACACAGGAGCATCTAATTGGTTGACTCTCCCTAATAGATGTTGAACCATCATTACAAGTTGTGTCTGATTTTGTGATAAAGCCTTCAGCTCATCAGACACATTAGTGCTTGAGTTTGATGAGTTCCTGTGTTGTACCATCTCTCTTTGAGCAACTCAGCTGTTGCCTGTTTAAACCCGTTCTTTGTGGATTTCTTTTTGGATTTTGGGGGTACAGGTTTTGATGTTGCTGGTATAAATTTGATTTCAAACTCAGTTTTCATTTTATCCATTTTCTCTTTAATGTTTTCATTATGTTGAGTTTGGAGCCCTTTTTATACCAGCAATCATCAGTAAGATGATTGAATAAGCCACATATTTCACATGGCTTTTTCTTCATCTTAAGTTGATCATCTGCTGAAGAAGATGAAACTACTGAAGACTTGTTCTTCAGTAGTTGCTATCAGTACTAGCAGTTTTCTTTGCTTTAGTACCTGCTTTCTTGATATCTTCTTCAGTAGTTTTCCCACCCTTTCTACTTGCATTTTTCTTTCTTTTAGTACATGTAGTAGTTGGGCTTGTTCTCCAGGTGTTATGACATTCTTTTTAGTACTTTCAGTACTTTGTGAAATATCACCTGGAGTGATCAACTTTGTGATCATGTGAGTGTCAGCATTTGAACCATCAACATCAGCTGATAGTTTCTGAGAAGAATAATGCTGACTTCTACTTCTGATGGTGCTGTATCAGATAGGATCACATGATGAAAATGATTGGTTATTGCTTTCACCATCAGATTCTACCTCTGCTCTGGGAGTAAAGTCTGTAGGAGGAGCAGTGTGATTATAACCAATGCCAAACTTCACATTGGAAGCAGATTGCTTACTAAGAAGCATTTCAAAACCCTTGCAAGAATTTACCATCGATCACACTCTACCTGGGTAGTTGCAAGTGTTTCTTGAGGTCTCTGTACTTCTCTAGAAGTATCTCTTCCCTAGCCTTATCATCAGTGATTTGGCATTTAAGTTTGTAAATCTCATCATTCTTATCATTAATCACAGACTCAAATTCAGCTTTGCTTTTGGAAATTTTTGTTCTAGCTCAATGTTCTTGTTAATTAAAGCTACATTTGCTTCTCTAATAGATGGAAATGCGGCTATGCATGTTTCAGAACATAGTTTGGCTTTTGCCTCAGAGGATACCTGTGATACCTTTGGTGTAGAGGCATTAGAGGATGAAGTATCAGCAGACTCCAAAGCCATAAGAGCTAGATTTCCAAAAGGACTGTCACCACCATGTTGACCAGCACCAGAGAGCAGTTGTTCATGACCAGATAAATCATCTGGTAAACTGCTCCAGTCAACAACTCCTGGGGTGAAAAAGCTGTGTTGTTGAGGTTGAGTTTGTTGATGAGATTGGGAAGGTTGAGGTTCAGGTAATGCATGTGGTTGTTGTGCAATTGGAGCTTGAACCGGATTTGGCTAAGGCATGTAATAGCAGGGTAAAGGATATGACATTGGACCCTGGAGAACAAAGTATGCAGGAGATACAGGGTGTGATTGATGACCAGAACCAGCAGGATGTTGCCCTCTGTTTTGTAGACTAGTACCAGGAAAAGTCACAAAGGGTGCAGAAGAGTTAGATCCAGTTGATCTACATTCTCTTGCAAAGTGTCCAAGCCTTTGGCATTTGTGACACCTCAACTTACTCTTGTCAAAACCAACTTTGGTTTTGCCAAAGAGTCCAGAAATTTCCTGTCAGTTCTCTTGTAGAACTTCTGAGATCTGATATTAATAGGGCCATTTGGCTTAGAATATCCATCTCTTCTAAATCATCATCAGCAATTCCCTTCAGATCATCCATGATGAAGCATAGATTGTCACTATTACTGCCAGAATGACTATCAATACCAACAAATGCATGATCAGAACTGTTTGAAGAGAAATCAATATGCTCATCATAATTGCTTTCAGATGCAGCATATTCTGACTCATGACCAACCAAGGCAGTGTTCCCTGGTACAAAGTCATCAGTGAGCTTTCCTGATGATGACAGTTTCCTTTTCTGCTCTATCTCTCTTTCAAATGTAAGCAGTTTCCCATGAAGTTGGGTGAGAGATAGGCTATCCAGATTTGCACTAGAGCATAGGACAATAGTGAATGTGTCCCATTTCTCAGGCAGTGATCTGAGGAATCTGTTATTCATCTGGCTGTTGGTGTATTCCTATTTCACCATTTTCAGCTCAGAGATCAAACAGGAAAAAGGCTCAAACTGTTGAGTCAGTGTCTCACCTTTTCTATGAGAGAATGTCTCATATTGTTGGGCAAGGATTTCTCTGTTGTTTGCTAAGACCTCATCAGTTCCACCGAATTGTTCCTTCAGTGCATTCTAGAGGTCATGAGCAGTTTCATGATGCATAAGCCCTGAATAGATTTCATTCGGCAGTGCCATGGCCAGAATTCCATGGGCTTTAGCATCAGTCTCAAACAGTTTCCGATCTTCATCTGAGTATTTTTCCTTCTTCTCGGAACCATTTGATTGGTTTCCGGATTGTTCCCATAGGCTTATGTGGTCCATGTACCACAGATGTCCAACAACCTGAACTGTTAACAGACAGGTGATGAAGCATCCTTCGTTGCCATATGTTATACTCAGTCCTAACCAGCATCGGAGGCTTGGTTGAGGAACCGGTATTGTGAGGGTCATGAGAAGGAGTAGTCATCTCAGATTCAACCAAATCCAATTAAGCTATAACAGATTTAGAACAAAACACAACGACCAAATTGAACCAGAGAGATCACAAAATGAATAAGCGAAAGCGGCAGAAATTCAATAATCTATAACCAGTTCTGCAAATAAGCTAATTCAATCAAACATAGATATCAAATAGCAGTTCAATGATCAACTGTTAGATCGATCAATGATTAACCAGCTCTGATACCATTTGTTAGGATTAGCGATCTACGTTTGATTGATTAGAGAGTACAACAGCGGAATCAAACAATGAATTAGCCAATTCACAAAACGCAAAAGATATTCAAGATAAGAACAAACGGTTATAGACAGAAGAATTCTACAAATATATTTCATTCAATATTCGCTTTCGTGGTAACAGAATGTCACACATACAATTAGGTCAACATCTCTAATAGGAGATGTGACGTCTGCTGATGTCACTTGATAATGACATCTAACAGAGTTTATTCAAACTACTAATAGTTAACATAACTACTGAAGATGTCAAACAGCTGACATCTTCTTACAAAAATGCTAAGTGTTAACTATTATTACAACCACTGAAAAGAAACTACTGAAATTACAACGACTGAAGAACATGCTCTTCAGTCGTTTTACAAATATTGAAACAAAAAGAAAACAACTGAAAGGAAACCATCACAACAACTGGAGAATGCTTCTTCAGCTGTTGTAACAAACTCTGAAAGCTTCAAGCTTAGTACTTGTACTTGAACTTCAGCTGTTGTCATCAGCTATGTCTTCAGTCTTTGTACTTCAGCTGTTGATCTTCAGTACTTGTTCTTCAGCTGTTGATCTTCAGACTTTGTCAAACAGCTGATCAAGTCTTCAGCAGTTGTTATGATGTCTGTGGGACTTAGAGGTTTTTCTGATCAGGTCATTGGTTCTTTGGTCCAACAAAAGTTAATTCAATAGAACTTCCTCTTGAACTTCTTCAAGGATCTGTTGGTCCAGTCAGTACAAAGAGCATTGCCGGCGACTTGTACTGTTTTGTGGTCACCGATGACTACTCAAGTGTTCACTTGGGTAATGTTTCTGAAATCCAATCAGAAACTTTGAATCATTCAAGGAGTTGGTAACCACCTGGAACTCTCTACAAGCTGAAAGTTAGACAAGTACGCTCAGACAACGGAACGGAATTCAGAACAGTGGATGGAGGCTACTGCAAGGAAAAGGGAATTTTGCATCAATTCACTTCTGCCTACACACCTCAGATAAATGGTGTTGCTGAGAGAAAGAACAGGAGCTTGATAGAGACAGCACGGACTATGCTAGCAGACTCAAAACTGCCTATCCAATTCTGGAATGAGGCAGTGGCAAATGCTTGTGATACACTGAATCGAGTCCTGACAGTCAAGCACCACGGAAAAACATGTTACGAGCTACTACAAAGACGCAAACCAAACTTGGAGTATCTCGAACCATTTGGCGCGTCGTGCACACTTCTGAAGAAGACACAAGAGGGTAAATTCAGCGAGAAGGCAGATGAAGGCATCTTTCTAGGATAAAACATACCGAACAAGAGAGTTTACAACAAGTCAACGGGTCTAGTAGAAGTGTGGTGTAATGTTGACGTTCAGCGATTCACCACACCACCTACTGGCAAAGGACCCGCCTACTTCTTTGACTATGATGGATTCTTCAAGTCATTTAACATTCCTCTCTCTCCCTCGGATGATGAATTAGCTACACAAATGATGTATGATAGCTTCAATCCACCAACATCTAGCTCACAGGGAGAATCATCTACTCAGTCAGGGGGAGTAGTCGATGACAGTGACTCCTCCTCTGAAGATGAAGCCGACGAAGATAACCAGAATAGTCAGGAGGAACAGGTTCCAGTTCCTAAAAGTCCACAAGCATCTACCAGTAATGTACCTTCGACTTCAGAGCCTCAAACTCCAACTACCTCAGATGCAGAACCAAATGTTCATCATCTTGGCTCTGAGGTAGTTGTTCCTACTACTCCAGGATCATGACTAAATGTCTATCATCCAATAGACAATGTCATTGGAGATGTCAGATCAGGAGTACAAACCCAAAATCAGTTATACTCAGCTGATTACGCCTCAGTTATGGAGAAGGGATATATTCATGATGGTGCCTATCGGTGTTTTGTCTCACAGTTTGAGCCAAAATATGTCAGTGAAGCACTAAATGATAAGGCGTGGGTGAGTGCAATGCAAGAAGAACTTCTTCAGTTCAAGAAGTTAGGTGTATGGACTCTGGTTGATAGACCTAAAGGTGCTAAGGTCATTGGCACCAAATGGGTTTTAAAATGCAAGAAAGATGACCAAGGGGTCATTATCAGGAACAAAGCTCGACTAGTGGTTCAGGGTTTTCGCCAAGTCGAAGGAATTGATTACAATGAGGTGTTTGCACCCGTGGCAAGGATGGAAGCCATTCGTATCTTCCTTGCCTATGCATCGTACATGAAGATTAAAGTCTATCAATTAGATGTGAAGAGTGCATTTCTTCATGGGGAAATCAGAGAAACAGTCTATGTCAGTCAACCCGAGGGATTTGAAGATCCTTATGATCGGGATAGAGTCTACAAGCTCGACAAGGCTTTATACGGGCTTCATCAAGCTCCAAGAGCTTGGTATGAGAAACTCTCGACTCATCTTGTGAAACACGGCTTTCGCAGGGGAGTCATTGACTGCACGCTGTTCATTAAAGAAAAAGATGGTGACCTACTGCTCGTACAAATATATGTTGATGACATAATTTTCGGTTCAAAGAACGAAGAGTTATGCAAAGAGTTTGAAGCAGTTATGAAGAAAGAGTTTGAGATGAGTGCTATGGGGGAGATGAAGTTCTTTCTTGGGCTACAGGTGGATCAAACATCAAATGGGATCTTTCTACATCAGACCAAGTACGTAAGAGACATTCTCAATCTCTTTGACATGGAGAATGCATCTGCTGCCGGTACTCCACTTGCTACGAATCACGACATAGCACCTGATGAAAATGGAGATCTTGTGGATGCCACGATGTACCGAGGAATGATTGGATCCCTCATGTATCTCACTGCCTCTAGACCTGATATCATGTATGCGACATGTTTAAGTTCTAGATATCAGGCTAAACCTAAGGTCAATCATCTGATCGGGGTCAAAAGGATTTTTCGCTATCTAAAGGGTACACCCACACTTGGTTTGTGGTATCCTCATGATGATGATTTTGAGCTCACGACGTATAGTGACTCGGATTACAGAGGCTGCAAGATGAACTACAAGTCTACATCAACAGGGTGTCAATTCTTTGGGAGAAGATTAATTACCTGGCAGTGTAAGAAGCAGACATCGGTTGCATTGTCAACCTGTGAAGCTGAATATGTTGCTGCTGCGAAGTTGCTGTTCACAAATCATCTGGATTCAACAGCAAATGCGGGATTACGGTTTAATGTTCTATTCTACTCCTATTTTTGTAGATAACTCTGCTGCAATTGCAGTAACTAAAAATCCGGTCCAACATCCTAAGACCAAACATATCAGTATTAAATATCATTTCATACGAGATTGTTTTGAAAAAAACTTAATTGATGTGGTAAAAATTAATACTGATTTTCAACGCGCTGACCTCTATACTAAAGCCTTTGATAAACCACGTTTTCAATATTTGCTAGAGGTCAACGTCGTTAAAAAGAGAAGTGAGGTTATTCCTGATGATGATCATGTGTAGTCCGATGTAGCTTAGTTAATTCTTCATTTTATTTGAATTTTTTTTGGTTAAATTAGTCTGTTTAAAATTAAACTTATGTTATTATGCTGTTTATTAAAATCCTAAAATAATGAGACCAGTTATGATTTTAGTATTTTAGGGGGAGAATAAGTCAGCAAGCAACATTAAAAAAAAACCGAGGGAGAAGGAGTGGAAAGCTGATATAAGGAAGATCGTATCTGTGATACCGATTCAAACCCTTTGGAATATGATAGTACACAGGAACAAATCAAGAGGAACTTTGAAATTTTAATTTAGAAAAGGGGCAAAAACATTCAAAGTATAAGTCTGTGTAGTCTAAGCAATATCAAAGGAAAGATGATAGAAAAACTGGTAACTCTAAAGGTAACACAATGAGAGTAGACCTAGAGGTTGCTAGACCACAATTGATATGTTGGTAGATTCAACATAATAGATGATTAGACCTGACTGGTGATCTTAAGATCAAACTAAGTGGTTCAACTGACTGTGGGCTCCCATCTTATCGCTGGTTAACACAATCAACAATACTCCAATAAGGGGCAATGAGCATGTAAACGCCACAAATGTGTGCGGATGACCATAAATAGAGCAAAGCACCAAAAAAAATGAATAAAAATGCTATCAAGCTAATGACTTATGTTGTTGGTGCATTTGATGCAAAATAAAATTAAGCTGCTCTAACAAGGAGATAGGCTGTGCGCCTCTCTGCTGTGCGATGGCACTGACCTGAGGATAAGCATAACTAGATATTCTAGAATTCATTGTTGTTTGCCGCCTCTCTGCTGTGCGATGGCACTGACCTGAGGATTGGCTTCTCCTTGAAAGCTCTAAGAATAGTGTCTTCTTGTAAAAATAACCGTAGATCGCTCAAAAGCTCCTGAGGAATGTTGATTACCATATAGTGTGGGATTCACAAATGTTAGTTGAAATAAGTAAACCTAAATCTATCACCAGCTTGGGTCAAAAGTCTGTGTGTGGATTTAAGTGGACAAACATATTGACAATCATTGTGGGTGCAATTCTTGAAAGTTTGAATCAATGTGGTAATCTAAGAGTTTCAGTTTGATTTCCTAAGTTGCAAATGACTCTGGATGAACACCAAGAATTGAGCATCAAAATATTTTGATAACAAGTCCAAACTGATTTGAACTGCCTGTATGATTCCAAAATTGAATTGGTCCAGGTATGCTAAATCTAAGTTAAAGCTGTCTATTCCAGAATCAAATCCAGTAGATTTCCATCTTAGGATTTATCTCTCACAAAAAGCCAATAACAAGTTTTATTTTTGTATGTTAGTTTAGTTAGTCCTTTAGTTTTGTTTGTTTGCCGGACTACATCATGAAAATCGGTAAGGGATCAACTCACTAATAGGGTCATGTCTGAGATGACCACATATGTATTAAAAGCTTAAATCAGTCACGTCTAAGGTGATAAAAGGGTTCTCAAGTCAAAACGATCATGTCTAATATGATCAACTGCTCATAAAGTAAATTTCTGCAATTAAAGGGATTTTAAAAGGTTAAATATTAAACTGGCAGAAAAGTTAATAAATATGACCTATTCACATGAATGGACCATCCGTATGGACCAATCATACGAATGGAAGCTATTCGTGTGAATGGACCATGAATATGGACTATTCAACCGAATGGCCCATACGATTGGCCCAGTCGGATGATTAAGGGAGAATGAGTGAGTCAGTCGCATGACTGAGATTTAGTCGGATGACTGAAGAAGGACGATTGAACCAATCGCACGACTGAGTCCCACTCGCACGACTGAAAGGTGCGTATGAGCTCAGTCGCACGATTGAACCTAGGGTTGATATAAATAGAAGGAGAGTCGGTCGCAGAGACTCACCACCTTCAAAAATCACCCTGAATCGCACGTATTAATCCAACTCTGGAAAAATTTCAATCGATCGCAAAACCTCTGTTTCTTGATTACTGACCAAACTACATTGACTCTACACGTAATTTACTGTATACATGCACTTCCATAATGTTCAATTTGATGAAAAACACGGTAGATTCGGACTCACAAAGTACCCGAGACTTAAGTGACCAAATAACCTACCTAAATAACTCAAACAAACGAAATTAACAAAGTTAGGTGGTTTAAGAATGAATTGCGAGTCAAATGAACCAGATAAAGATGTCTAAAACTAAAAATTGGTGAAAAAGTAATTTTGAATCGAACAGTCTGTTCTTCATGTGAATGGACAGCACGACTGATGTAACCGCATGAGGGTATATACATAGGAGCCCAATCGCACACTTCGAGATACGGATGGGTTCAATCGCACGACTGAATCCCATTCGTACGGTTCAATCGTACGACTGAACCCCTTTCGCACGGTTCAATCGCACATTTGAACTCAGTCGCACTATCTCAATCGCATGATAGAAAGATGTTCTTCAAGCTTAAGGATTTCATGACTTTCTTAGTAAATGATACTAATGTTTACTGTCTTTGTGTAACAGATGGCGAGTAGATGGATTATGAGCACAAAGCACAATATATGTGCTCATCCGGACTTAACATCCAGAAACGCTGCAGAATTCTCTGGCATAATCACATTTCTATTGAGATCACGGATTGCACATGCCATCTCTACCCCTTGCACCCCATATCGATCCATTCAACAAGCCTTCTGGGAAGGCGCTACAGTTGATAGATCATCTGAACCTCACTGCATCAAAAGTACCATATTTGGTGAGGCTATTACAGTTTCAGAGGAGGATCTAAGGATTGTACTACAATTGGGGGATGACGCTGACTGTCCAACCCGTTTACACCCCCTCACTGTCAGAGGATGTTTTCTCAGAGCCAAATACTCTGGGGACATCAATTCTGGGCTACTCAACAAGAGTAATCTCTATCCCCAGTTTAAATACCTTGCACACGTGCTGCTCAAGTGCATGGCTTCAAAAAAGGTGGTTTTGATGAGCTGTCGGACCAGATGCAGAACGCATACGTTGCGTTGGTGCTGAACCATCCGTTCAGATTTTCTAAGATGATCTTCACCTATCTGGTGGAGAACATCGAGGGGAAAGGGAAGGAAGCCTTTTGTATGTACCTAGGTTTATGCAAATGATTATAGATCAGAAGCTTCTTCCCTGCCAAAAGAAAAGGAGGACTCGGTAGTCTTGGAGGTAATGGATGACACCACCCTGGGAAGGATGAAAGCATACCGAGGAAAGCAAGTGAAGCCTCCTGTCAGGAGGTTGTTTGGTCATCTTGCCAGAGAGGACTATGTGGTGCCGGAAAAGAGAAAGTGGCGTCACGAGGACAGTGACTCTGATGTGGAACAGATAGCCCTACCCACTCATGACTCAGATGAGGATGACAGTGGGGATGCTGCTTTTCCACTCAGAGGCACTGTGTCTGATTCTGTACCTCCAGTGTCCGTCACATCTAGAGAAGTAACCGAGTCAGCGGGATTTCATCATGATTTTGTTCTGATGCGGAGGAGGAGGATGAATCGGATGAGGAGGCACTTACACGAACTGTGGGAAGGAATGTTGTCCCCACAGAACATGGGTTAAGGGTGGTTAGTGAACACCCAAGAGACTCCGGAGATACAGATACTGACCCAACCAATGCTCCGGGGTCCTCAGGCGGGGTGTAGGGGGAGCTTCCTCCTCAACTGGAACAAGGAGGAAGAGAATGGCCAAACCCCATGGCAAGAAAAAGAAGAAGCGTAGGGTGACCTTCATCACCACCACATCCACCACATCCACCACATCTACCACAGCCACCACATCCACCACAGCCACCACAGCCACCACATCCACCACATCCACCACAGCCACCACATCCACCACATCAACCACAGCCCCCACCATACCTCCCCCCACAGCACAGTTTCCCTCTACCACCACATCCTTTACTCCCTCATCACCTCCACCACTATACAGACCTATCTTGACTACCGCCACCTCCACCACCACGTCACACCAATCAATGCCCTCAGCCCATCCCTCATACACTTATCAATATCCTCTACCTGCAATCGGGGTAGAGGAACAGTTGTCAGCGCTTAACAGAATGGTGATGCGCTTACTGGCGGCTGATGAGGAAAAGACAGCTCAGATCCGCCAGCTTACTGACCTGACTGCTGCACAATCTCATAAAATTGCAGAGCAGGATCGAGTAGTTGAGGAGCAGGCCCAGCAGTTGGTTGCTCAGAGCATGAAGATGGACCAACTCCAAGCTCAAAGTGTTGCATCAAGTAAGCAAATAGAGGAGCTGGAGAAGGCATGGAAGTTGATCCTGTTAAAACTGAAAGGGTCTAAAGAGGAGCCATTAAAGATCAGGGAAGGAGACAGAGATGAAGATGATGAAGATAGTGATGAGGATGATGAGAGTGCTACTAAGGATGATGAAGAAACAGAAGGAGAGGATGCACCTGCATCGGCCACTGCTACAGGTCAGGAGAAAAGGACAAAGAACAGACAAGATCAATCAGCTTCTACCTCTGCTCCTCCAAGTGATGAAACCATGTTCTAAGATAAAAGTAACGATTAGATGTTTATGTATTTATCTTCTTTTGTATTTGTATCATGTAATTGAACACAATGTATTTAATGTTTATATTACTTTAATGCTTTTCCGGTTGATTAACTACTAATGATTTATGTGTGGAATGTTTAAACCAAACAGATCAATCTTACCAAAGAGATGAGTTTGATGTTGCTCCCCTTCAGCAGGTTAAGTCTCAGCTAATGATGATACTTGATCTGCAAGGAATTTTCAGGAGGTTAGTGAATTAAACCCCTGAAAAAGGGGAAATAATTCATGATCTAACTAATGAGCAACTCGCAGAGCTTTTCAAGCTAAATCCAGATGAAATAGTAAAAGATGTTCCAATATGCGATTCGACTAGTGACGAAGAGTTCAATGATGTTGATGATGTAGAGATCGAAGATGTCACTGCCGAGGAGTATCCTCAGTACGCTGACAATGAGGGTAATGTGGTCCCCAATCTGGGTGAATCCCTTGTCAGCGATACTGTTGAGGTGCTGAACAATATGGAGCAAGAAACAGAGAAAACAGAAGACACACCCAACCTTCAAATGATGATGTTGACATTCGAAAGGCTGAGTGGGCTGCATGTTTTGAAGAAGTTAGAGCCCAACGTACTACACCAAAGAAGGACTCCTACATGAAACTCTATAGAGTCAAGAAACATCACAAGGTGTCAGGAAGAATCATAGCATGGGCGTACTTTGAAGATCTCAATGCGTATGCAGTTAAGAGAGAATAGGGCATAGAGTACTTCAGATTCCCATATGATCTGAAGACCCTACCAGGTTTTGAGCTCAACCAGCTGGCCAAACTAAAGCTTTTGTATGCTGGCCCGAGGAAGATGTCAGGCTGGTTCGAGGCTGCCCTAAAGAAGGAGTACCACACTAGATGGGTTAACTTCAGACCTCAACAGCCTACTAGGTATATCAGAAGGTCTGAGGTTGATGCCATTACTGGCAAGCCTAAGATAGTGTTGAAGTGGAATCCTCCGCGCACAATGTCAAGAATCCCACTCAGGGAAATCCCACAGGATTTCACTCTACACTTTAAGTGGTGGTACTATGATTGGAGAACAGCTGAAGCGGTCATAGTCTTAATCAAAGAGGGACAAATGGATACTATCAGGGTATTCGACCTGATGTGGCTTACAAACTTGTCAGAAAGTGATGTATATACGCTATACAAGTGGCCACTGTTCTATGATATGTAGGATATTGTACAAGCCCTCCCGTTCCAGAAAGTTATATGACTCTGCTTCACGTTTGAGATTCACACGAGAGTCACAAAAGAGGAGAAGTGCAAGAAATACAAAGAGGTTATGCAGAAAACAGAAGATTAGAGAGATCTAGGTCCAGGGGGAGTTTGTTGATACATGTATGTCCCTAGATCATAATATGAAATGTAATAGATCTTGTTTATCTAATTCTGGTGTAATTTGATATGATTAATGAAATGGTATTGGTTGATTGTGATTTGTAATGATTAATATTTCATTAATGAGTTGATATAAAATTGTTGAATTAGGTTAGTGATTGGTTGAATGTTTACATATAATGTTTACTAATTATATATTCAAACTTAACATAATGAAGTTCTCATGCGAATGGCCCATGCGAATGGACCATAAGCATGAACAACTTCATACGAATGACTCAGTCGCACGACTGAACCGGGTGACTAGATTAGTCGTATGATCAACACATAAGATGGCTCAGTGGCACGACTGAACACTCAGTCGTACGGATGAAACAACCGCATGGTTCAATCGCACGGCTGAACCATACTAATGGTTCAGTCACACGATTGAATAATACCAACCTATAAATACAACCAAATTCGTGAAAAATAGGGACTCTCGATTAATTACGATTCTAGACGTACCCTAGCCATCCAGAAGCCTCCCAATTCGTTCTCCAAGTTCACAGAACACATTAGATCGATTCCCAATCGATTTCTAACGTTAGTTTCAATCCTGATTGATTCTTCGTGTGTTCTCACTCATTGGATCGCCAATCAAATAGGATTCCGCACTACTTGATCTGGTTTACACGCTAATCTCCAGGTATTTCGTTCAAATATCAGGTCCTAACACGTATTGCTTCCATCGTTGCCACCGGTGCAAACAATTCATTATAATCTATGCCTTCAACTTGTCGGAAATACTTGAACTACAAGTTGAGCCTTATTCCTGATTATGACCCCTTGGTCATCTTTCTTGCACTTCAGCACCCATTTAGTGCCAATCACTTTAGCACCTTTTGGTTTGTCCACAACGGTCCATACTCCTAACTTCTTGAACTGTAGCAATCTTCTTGTATTGCACTGACACATGCCTCATCATTTATGGCTTCACTCACATATTTTGGCTCGAATTAAGACACAAAACATTGCTATGCACAATCGTGAACATATCCCTTTTCCATTACCGAGGCATAATCAGCTGAGTATAGCTGATTTCGTGTATGTACTCCTGATCGAACATCCCCAAAGACATTGTCCAAGAGATGATAAACATTTAGCCAAGATCCAGGAGTGGTGGGAATAGCTACCTCAATATCCAGATTGTGAAACCCAGGTTTAGTATCTGTAGCTATTGGAGTATGAGGTTCCGAAATGTCAGAGGCGTCAGGATTTGAGGCTTGTGTACTTTCATTAGTGGGAACCTGTTCCTCCTGGTCCATGTTTGTAGTCTCAACTGCTTCATTATCAAAGGAAGAATCACTTAATTCAAGGTCTCCCCTGAAGAGCTAGAAGTATTATCTAAAGGAGCAGTTGATGTCGAGTCTGGTGGAGGAGTGTTTAGAGCATCGTACATCATCCTAGCAGAGAGCTTGTCATAAGTATGAGAAGGTGGCAGATTGAAGGATTTAAAGAATCCATCATAGTCGAAGAAGAATGAGGGTCCTTTTCCAGCAAGGGGTGGTGTATCATTGAACGTCAACATTTCACCACACTTTTACCTGACCCGTTGAGTTGTTATAAACTCTCTTGTCTAGTACGTTGTATCCAAGTATGATTCCTTCTTCTGCCTTCTCATTGAACTTCCCCATCTGAGTTTTCTTCAACAAAGTGCACGGTGCACCAAACGGTTCTAGATACTCCAAGTTGGGTTTACGTCGCAAGAGTAGTTCATAACATGTTTTCCCATGTCGACCACTAAGACTCGATTGAGCATGTAACAAGAATTAGCCACTGCCTCATTCCAGAATTGAATAGGCAGTTTCGAGTCGGCTAGCATTGTCCTGGCAGTCTCTATCAAGCTCTGATTCTTCCTTTCAACTACCCCGTTCATCTGTGGAGTGTAGGCAGAGGTGAATTGATGAACAATTCCTCTTTCTCTACAGTATGCCTCCATCCACCAATTCTTGAATTCAGTGCCATTGTCTTATTGGATCTGCCTTACTTTCAGCTTGTAGAGTGATTCCAAAAAATTTATTTGGATTTCAGAAACATCACCCAAGAGAATCTTGAGTAATCATCTATTACTACAAAGCAATACAGATTTCCAGCAATGCTCTTTGTGCTGACAAGGTCAAACAAATCCATGTGTAAAAGCTCGAGATGCATATCAATAGAATTAACTTTCTTTTCCTTGTGAGCTTTCTTGGTCTGTTTCCTTTTCTTACATGCTATGCAGATGTATGGAAGCTAGAAATTCTTGACATTTACACCATACACTAAATCATTCTGAACCAAATGATTTATCTTCCTAGTATTGATATGTCCCATTCTCTTATACCATGAGACTGAGTCCCTCTCAGTTGCCTTTGACAAGAAGCATTGAATAGTGTGATCAGTTGTGGAGCTTTTGATAGATCCAAGACATACAAGTCGTTATATCTTGAAGCCGACATAAGAACTTTATCCTCCTCAATCACATAGTCCTTCTTCAACATGTAGCACTTTTTGTTGCCAATACAACTTTGAATCCTTTATCACAAATCTAGGAGACTGAAAATAAGTTGTTTTATAGTTGTTAAACGTAGTTGACCTTGTCAAACTCTACTTTCTCGTTTCCTACTTCACCTTGTGTGGTGATGTAACCTCCTTTGTTTCCAGCAAATGACACATGTCCCCTTAATTTGTTTGACATTGAAAAGGAAAGGCGAATTCCTTGTCATGTGCCTGGACTCCCCACTATCAATAATCCAGGTATTAGTGATAGCGCTGTAGCGGACACCCTACATATTCAAAGAAACTTATTAGTTCAGATTTGGGACCAAAGCTTTAATTGGCTTAGGTGACCCAGAGGAATCACACATCATAAACTTAACCCGTTGTACTATAGAGGATGACGGCACATCCTTCTTCTTCTTCTCTTCACTATCATACATATTACTTGTTTTTTCTTTCCATAAAAACAGCTTTGTGTAAGGCCTGTTTGTGGTAAACAGACGACTGACTTATGGTTGAACTTTTAGTTTCACTAACACTCTTAGGTGGAGTGTTAGATCTTATTTTAGAAAAACTTGATTTTGCATCATAAAGTTCAATTTTCTTTCTGGGCGTTTGATATCAAGGACAATTAGAAGAGATATGTCCTCGTTTTCCACAACTGTAGCAAGATCTCGCTTCCAAAGATTGAAGAAAAGTTTTATGTGAGGTTGAGTTTGGTGAAGGTGTGAGGTGTGTCTGGTTGAGTTTTGTCACTTCCCTTTTAGATGTTTTAGTCTTCTTAACAAAATTAATTGTTTTAACGTTTTGGATATCTTTAACTTGCACTTTGTTTGGAATTTGATGATTAACACGTTTTTGGTTAACTGGTTTAGTCATTTTGGGTTCTGAAATGGAAGTTTGTGAACCTGACCTTACATTAACCCTTTTGATTTCATCATCCAAATTATCAACTGGCATCTTACCTTTTGATTTCTAAGTAGACTCCTTCTGTTTAGTGCCAGATTCACCGGCTTTCTCATGGAATCATGATCACTAACCAAAGGAGTGGACACCACATGATCATTAACTTGGTTGTTATTGATAGGTCTACATTTTGTATTCAAAAGGATCTCATGTGGTGGCGGTACTACTTTGTAACCCAAACCTTCCCCATTATTTCGTTCTTTCACTAAGTTTTGAACTATGTGAGAAGAACTAGCCCAACTATGCAATTTTTGTTTTAAAGAATTAACCTTGACTTCCAACACTGCTTTTTCCCTTTTTGGTTTCTTCTAAAGAATTTAAATAAAACTTTATATCATTTGATTGATTTAGAGCTACAACCTCGGTTTCCGTTATTTGTTTCCCCAAAAATTCAACATTTTCTTTAAAACTGCACTCATTTTGTTTTAATATACGGTTTTCCTCAGTCCAGAGTTGAAAATCATTTTACTAAGTTACCATTGTGTTCTAATAACCTAGCAAATTTTAGATCTATGCGTTCTCTAAATTTGTCACATTCAATACAAGTATGTTTTTCAAATAATTGGTTAGTAGAACTTACCTGTGATGAATAAGTTGAATCAGCCATCAAAGTAGAGTTAGACTCTTCTGTTGCTAGAGATTATGAACTTGTTGCTCTGAGCTCTTTCTCAACCAAGTGATTTACCATGTTCACAGCTTCTTCTGTATCTGACATTGCTTGCTCAGCTGTAATATCACCTTTGCTAGCAAATCCATCATCTAGTGCTTCGACAAAGGCAATATTTGATTCTCCAGGAGAAACAAATCGGAAGGACCAATCCTGCCCTTCATCCCCTTGAGCAGTTAGAGCCTTCGTCTCTTTGCTTGAAGAAGTAGTTCCAACCAAGTCTTTGTCTTGATGGTTGAATATGGGAAATGGGTTTCCATTTCTAGTGTTCTTGAGCTTTACACATTCACGTTTAAAATGCTACTTTTCACCATAGTTGAAGCAACTGACTTTGGTTTTGTCGAAACCAAAAGTCGTATCTTTTGTGGCTACTTTTCACCATAGTTGAAGCAACTGACTTTTCACCATAGTTGAAACAACTACTTTTCACCTGACTTTACATTAACCTTTTCAAATTTTCCATACGAGTTAACAATGGCATCTTTCCTTTTGATTCCACAGTAGACTCCTTCTGTTTAGTGATAATGTTCACTGGTTTACCCGTGGAATCAGGATTATTGATACATATGTACCTAGATTCTGATCTGAATGTAATATATCTTTATTGTCTTACACTTATGTAATCGTTGGGTACTTAGTGAAATACAAATGTTTGGTTGTGTTTATAATGTTTAATATTTCATTAATATGTTGGTTAACGCATATTGACTTGATTATATAGGTTTTTGGTTGTTTGAATTAATATAGATAATGTTATGACAAGTAATACATTCAAACTTAATAACATGAAGTCATCATGCGAATGGCCCATGCTAATGGACCATACGCATGAACAACTTCATACGAATGACTTAGTCACACAACTGAACCAGAAGACTAGATCAGTCGTATGACTATAACATGAGATTGGCTCAGTCGCACGACTGAATACTCAGTCGTGTGAATGGATCAACCGCATGTTTCAATCACACGAATGAACCATGCTCATGGTTCAGTCGCCCGAATGAGCAACCCTAACTTATAAATACCACCTAATTCGTGGAAAAATGTAAGCATTCAATCCACTTCGACTCCAGACGTACCCTAGCTGTCCAGAAGCCTCCAAGTTCGTACTCCAAGTTCATAGAACATTGTAGACCGATTCTTAATCGATTCTTGACGTTAGATTCAATACATTATTGTTTCTACGTGTGTTCTCACTGAATGGATCGCCAATCAAATAGGATTCGCCACTATTTGGTTTGGTTACACACGTTAATCAATTGGTATTTCGTTCAAATACCAGATCTTAACAAGTGGTATAAGAGCCTTGGCTCTTGATTACGTGTTGATTCAATAGTTTTGATACAAAAAATTGTGTTTTCGCATCAAAAACACAATCTTTTTGTGTCTATCAGAGTCTTAGACGTTTCCTGATCGAAAAGTTGAGTTTTTCCGGCATACGGCTATTAGGGTTCGATCAAATTCGAGTTATTACAGACAAAACAAGTTAAACCTTCGAATTATCAAACTTCAGCAAGTTCAGTCGTACGATTAGACCAATCGCACGACTGAGTTCATTCGCACTCTCCAACCGCACGATTGGACTCATTTATACCTTCATTCGTACGACTTAGATTTTCATTCGGACTGTTCAAGCGCATTAGTTCATTCGGACAAATGACTCATCCGCATTTGTTCAGTTGCACGATTGAACCATCCGCATTTGTTCAATCGCACGAATAAGTTCAACCGCACACTGTTGGACCAAAAGAACCAATGAGCCGGATCAGAAAAACCTTAAGTCCCACAAACGTCACAACAACTGCTGAAGTCCACAACAGCTGAAGACACAAGTGCTGAAGACAAAGTCTAAAGACAAGTGCTGAAGACAAAGTCTGAAGACACAAGTGCTGAAGACAAAGTCTGAAGACACAAGTGCTGAAGACAAAGTCTGAAGACACAAGTGCTGAAGACAAAGTCTGAAGACACAAGTACTGAAGACAAAGTCTGAAGACAAGTGCTGAAGACAAAGTCTGAAGACACAAGTGCTGAAGACAAAGTCTGAAGACAAGTACTGAAGACAGTCTGAAGACAAGTACTGAAGACAGTCTGAAGACAAGTGCTGAAAACAAGTACTGAAGACCAAGTATAAGACATTGTCACAACAGCTGAAGAGGCCTTCTTCAGTAGTTGTGACGGTTTTCTTTCAGTAGTTTTATGTTTTTCTTTCAGTAGTTTTGTAAAACGACTGAAGAGCTTGTTCTTCAGTCGTTGTAGTTTCAGTAGTTTCATATCAGTAGTTTTATGTTTTGTACTTAGCACTCTGATATGTTCTCAATAGTTGTGAACATTTTAGTAGTTTGTTAAGTTTTAGTTATTTTTGTAATAAATCTGCCAGATGTCACTATCCCGTGATATCAGCAGTGATTGCACTCTATATAAGGAGTGTCAACCTAATTGTAATCTGTGAATGATTGAGCAGAAACATTTGATATATTGAAACATTCCTTTTCACAGAAATATATTCTCTCGTTACAACCGTATTTGTTCTTAATGCATACGAATATCAAATTCTTGCTATAATCTGTCTAATTCTTGTTCTTATTCCGCTGTGTTACACTCTAATCCATCAAACTTAGATCACTGATCCTGTCAATGGTATCAGAGCAAGTTCATCATTGATCGATCTAATAATTGATCATTGAAACTGCTATCCAAGATCCAAGTTTGATTGAATTAGCATTTTTGCAAGAAACGGTTATAGAGATTGAATTTTCTGTGCTTTTGGTCATTCATCCTGAGATTTATTCTTAGTTTTCATTGAGTCTGTGTGGTCTGTGTAAAATCTTTTATAAGCTTGAATTAAATTGTATTTGGACCTAAATGACTACTCTTCCAATGATCCTCACAATACTGGTTCCTCACCAAGCCTCCATGCTGGTTAGGAGTGAGTATAACTATGGCAACGACGAATGCTCCATCACCTGTCTGTTAATAGCTCAAGTTGTTGGACATCAGTGGTACATGGTCCACACAAGCCTATGGTGATAACCCGGAAACCAATCAAATGGTTCGAAGAGGAGGGAGCAATACTCAGATGAGGATAAGAATTGTTTGAGATTGATGCAAAAGCCCATGGAATTCTGGCCATGGCACTGCCCAATGAAATCTATTCTGGGCTAATGCATTATGAAACTGCCCATGACCTCTGGAATGCCTTGAAAGAACAATTTGGAGGAACAGATGAGGTCTTGGCAAAAATAATAGAAATCCTTGCCCAACAATATGAGACATTCTCTCATAGGAAGGGTGAGACACTGACTCAACAGTTTGAGCGGTTCTTCTTGTTTGATCTCTGAATTAAAAATGGTCAAACATGAGTACACAAATAGCCAGATGAATAACAGATTTCTCAGATCACTGCCTGAGAGATGGGACACATATACATTGTCCTACGCTCCAGTGCAAATTTGGACAAACTATCTCTCACCCAACTCCATGGGAAATTGCTCACATTTGAGAGAGAGATAGAACAGAACAAAAACTGTCATCATCTGGAAAGCTCACTAATGATTTTGTACCAGGAAACACAGCCTTGGTAAGTCATGAGTCAGAGTATGCAGGATCAGAATGCCACTATGATGAGCATATTGATTTCACCTCAAACAATTCTAATCATGCCTTTGTGAGTGTTGATTGTCATTCTGGTAATAATAGTGACAATCTATGCTTTATCATGGATGATTTGAAGGGCATTGCTGATGATGATTTAGAAGAGATGGATATTTTGAGCCAAATGGCCTTGATCAATATCAGATCTTAGAAATTCTACAAGAGAACTGGCAGGAAATTTCCTGGAATCTCTGACAAAACCAAAGTCAGTTTTGACAGAGCAAGTTGAAGTGTCATAAATGCCACAGGCTTGGACACTTTGCAAGAGAGTGTAGATCAACTGGATCTAACACTCTGCACCCTTTTTGACTTTTCCAAATAACATTCACAATCCAGAGGGCAATATTCTGCCGATTCTAGTCATTCATCACACCCTCAATCTCCTGCATATTTTGTTCCTCAGGGTAAAATGCCATATCCTTATCCCTGCTATTATATGCCACAGTCAAATCAAGTTCAAGCTCCTATAGTACCACAATCTCATGCACTACCAGAACCTCAACCATCTCTCATCACACCTCATCACAGCTTCTTCACACCTGGAGTCGTTGACTGGAGTAGCTTACCTGATAACTTGTCTGGTCACACTGAGCAATACTATGCTGGTGCTAGTCAACATGGTGGTGAACACCCTTTTGGAAATCTTGCTCTCATGGCCCTGGAGTCTACTCAGGGTTCCTGTTCAATGCATCATCTTCACAGGTAACTCAGGTATCTTCAGAGGCTAAAGCCAAGTTATGTTCTGAATCATGCATAGCTGCCTTTGTCTCTATTAGAGAGGCAAATGTAGCATTAATAAATCAAAAACTTGAGTTTGAGAAAACTTTTCAAAAGAAAAGCTGAGTATGAGTCTGCTCTTAACAGTAAAAGTGATGAGATTTATAAGCTTAAATGTCAATTAAATGATGAAAAGGACAAGCTAGAGGTTATTCTGGAAGACCACAGGAGTCTCAAAGAAAAACTTGCAGTGACCCAAGTTGAGTGTGAACGCTGGGTCTCATCATGCAAGGGATTTGAAATGCTTCTTAGCAAGCAAACTGCTTCAAATGTGAAGTTTGGCATTGGTTACAACCATACTGCTCCACCAACGACTTTACTCCTAACTCCATAGTTAAGTCTGAAAGTGAAAGCAATCTCCAAACCACATTATCGTGTGAGTCATTCTCCAATGATAATCTAAGATCAGAGAATGAAACCAGTGTTAAGATCTCAACAAATAAATTGACTGATGGTCTAACTACTGAGACTCATATGAAGCTGAGTACTTCAGATGTTGTTCCTCAATGTACCCCAAGTACTGAAAGAGACCCAACATCTGAAAAGCATTCAAATCAGTTTAAATACAAAGACTAACAACTGCTGAGGAATCCATCAAACAGTCTATTAGGACGGATGGAAAACAGTTGAATTACCAGTCTTCAGCTGTTACAAATCCTTTAGTACCTAGTACTGATAGGAGGAAAGTACTGAAGATCACACCTTCAGTAGTTTCCACTTCAGCAGTAAAGATGTCCAAGATGAAGAATAAACCATGTGAAATTTGTGGTAAATTCAATAATCTATCTGATGAATGTTGGTACAAAAAGGGTTTAAAGCTCCAAAGGGATGAGCTCATTAAACTAGAAATAAATAAAATGAAAACTGAGTTTGAGACCAAGTTTGTACCACAATCATCTCACCTGATAAACCCAAGGCCTTACCCAAATCCACTAAGAAGGATACGGTTTATCAGAAGACAGCTGATATTGTTCCCCATGATAAACATAAGACTAAGTCTGTGAAATCTAAGAAGGAGGAAATGGTGGGTCACAGGAACTCATCAGAAACAAGCTCTAGAGTGTCAAATGAACTGAAAGCTCGAGCTTCAAATCAGACATAGCTTGTTATGATGGTTCAGCATCTGTTGGGGAGAGTTAACCAACTTGAAGCCACTGTGACCAAACCACTAAGAGAGGAATTCCAGGTCCACATCTATTTCAGCACCATCTCCATCTTCATCAGCTGTTAATCATGAGAAACCAGCTATGGTTAAATCTGTTGATAAAGTCAGTCCCAAAACCAAAAGGTTTGGGTCTCTAAAGCTAACTAGTTTCTTATGATTGTGCAGGGTTCTTCAGCATGCCAAAGAAGCATCTGGTATGTGGACAGTGGAGGATCCATGCACATGACTGGGAGCAGCTCTCTTCTTCATGATTACTCTCAGGAAAGAAGGGATTTGTCTCATTTGGAAATGATGCTAAAGGTTACATCATTGGAAAGGGATTTGTGTCTAATAGATATTAGATTTGATGATGTCAACCATGTGGAGAATCTCAAATACAATCTGTTGAGTGTCAGTCAGATGTGTGACAAAGGACATGTTGCTCTTTTCACAAGCCAGAACTGTAGGATTCTGTCTTCCAAGGTTCTGAGCCTGATTGACAAAGTACTGGATGATAATACTCTCCTGAAGGCCAAAGGATAGGAAGAGTATATGCCTTGGATTGTCAAAGAAAATGGAGTTAAGAGGCCATCCATGCTTGTTCTCCAAGGCCTCTCTCCAAGAATCTAAACTGTGGCATAGAAGGCTGGGTCATGTTAATCTCAAAAACATGAATCAGCTGATCCACAAGAGTTTAGTGAGAGGTCTTCCAATAAAGAGTTCAATTGTGATGAAATCTGCACTGCATGCTTAAAAGGGAAACAACATAAAGTTTCATTCCCAACCATAGAAGAATCCAAGTCTAATGCCTGCTTACAACTACTGCACATGGATCTTTTTGGTCCTGTGAAGGTAATGAGTATGGCAAAGAAGAAATACTGTCTGGTAATTGTGGATGATTACTCTAGATATGTATGGACCTTCTTCTTGCATTCAAAGGATGAGGCTGCTCAGTCCATTATGAACTTTGTGTTACCGTTGAGAAGCAGTATTCCCTACCAGTTAGTGTGTGAGGAGTGACAATGGTACTGAATTCAGAAACAACACTCTTGATGAGTTTTACTTGTCAAAGGGAATCAAGAGGCAGTATAGCATCCCAAGGACTCCAGAGCAAAATGGAGTAGTGGAGAGAAAGAACAGGACCCTCATGAAGCTGCAAGGTCCATGTTGGCTGATTCTGGTCTGCCACTGACTTTTTGGGCTGAAGCTGTCAATACAGCTTGCTATGTACAAAATAGAGTTCTAGTAAATCAGAGGTTGATGAAGACTCCATATGAAGTTTTCATTATTTGGCCCCTTTGATTTCATTCTTTAGAGCATTTGGGTGTCCCTGTTACATTCTCAACACAAAGGATCAACTCCAAAAGTTTGATTCTAAGGTGGATGCAGGGTATTTTGTTGGGTATTCATCCACTTGCAAGGCTTATAGAGTATTCAACTGTCGGACAAAGATAGTTGAAGAAACCTTGCATGTGAAGTTCAATGAATCCCCTAAGGATACAATTCCACAAAACCCTATGGAGTTGTTTGATCTGGACATTCTGCAATATGTTCCTTATCAACCACCTGTTGTTGCAGATCATATGAATCCATCATCTTCTGTAGCTAGTCATCCATCTGTGTTTACTGATGATGATGATGATATCAGTAATCACCTTTTCAAGTTTAGTGATCAACTGCCTGATTCAGCTAGACCTGATGTTCCTGTAGCTTCAGTAGCACAATCCACAACAAATGCTGATGAGATTTCTACAACTTCAACTTCCTTTGAATTACCATCTACTGATTGGTTTCAGGAAATGCTTCACCATCACCATCTGTTGCTGCTGAGCCTGCTACAAACACTTGCACAGATCTTATTGTGTACCAAGATCTGAAGAATCACCCTATGTCTCAAATCATTGGTGATATCAATGCTGGCGTTTCAACAAGAAGTCAATTGTCAAATTTCTGCTTCTATGCTCTCTTTATTAGTCGCAAGAGCCAAAGAACTATCACATTGCTTTAAGGGACAATGGATGGGTTGAAGCCATGCAGCTTGAGCTTCTTCAGTTCAAGAAACAGCAAGTGTGGGAACTGGTTCCTCTACCTCCAGGTAAGTGTGCAATAGGCACTAAATGGGTGTTAGGAACAAAACTGATGAAAATGGGCTTATTGTTAAGAACAAGGCCAGACTGGTTGTACAGGGTTTTCACAAGAGGAAGTATTGATTATAATGAAACCTTTGCCCATGTAGCCAGACTGGAAGCAATTGATTGTTTTTAGCTTATGCTGCTTATCACAACCTTAAAGTTTTTCAAATGGATGTCAAAAGTGCATTTTTGTATGGGAAAATTAAAGAAAGGTTTATGTATTCAACCACCAGTTTTGAGGACAATAAACATCCTAATTGGGTGTATAAGCTTGATAAGGCTCTCTATGGGTTGAAACAAGCTCCTAGAGCCTGGTATGAGACATTATCAAACTTTCTTCTGGAAAATAATTTCACTAGAGGCTCCATAGATAAGACTTTATCATTAAAGCCGGCAGCATAATCTACTTGTTCAAATTTATGTAGATGATATTATTTTTGCATCCTCTGATCCACAGTTGTGTGATGCCTTTACAAAGTTGATGCAACAGAAGTTTGAAATGAGTGCCATGGGAGAATTACAGTTCTTTCTGGGTTTGCAAATCAAACAAAAGGCTGATGGAATTTTCATTCATCAGTCCAAATACACAAAATCTTTTGGAAAAGTTTGATTTACAAAGTGTAAGCCCTGTTCTACTCCCATGTGCAACACCACACAACTGGATACAGATCAGAAAGGTAAAGTGGTTGATGAAACACTTTACAGATGTATGATTGGGTCCTTGATGTACTTAACAGCTTCTAGACCAGATATTATGTTTGCTACATGTGTTTGTGCTAGATTTCAGGCTGCACCTAAGGAGTCTCATTTGATTGCAGTCAAGAGGATCTTTAGATATCTGCAAGGCACTCCATCTCTAGGTTTATGGTATTCTACTAGACATTCTGGTAAATTAGTTGCTTTTTCTGACAGTGACTATGCAGGGTGTAAGTTGACAAGAAAGTCCACTTCTGGAGGATGCCAATTCTTAGGCAACTGCTTGATTCTTGGCAGAGTAAGAAGCAGACCTCAGTTGCTACATCAACTGCTGAAGCAGAGTACATTGCTGCTGCAAGCTGTACATCTCAGTACTCTGGCTTCAAACCAATTATTGGATTATGGCATAACAGAGACTAAGACCCCATTGTTAATGGACAGCTCTTCAGCTCTTTGTATTGTCAAGAATCCTGTCCAGCACTTTAGGACTAAACATATTGAAATCAGACACCATTTTATTAGAGATTGTTTTGAAAAAGGTCTGATTGATCCAAAATTTGTTCCTAGTGCTGATGAGCTTGCAGACATTTTCACTAAGCCCTTGGATAGCACAACTTTCCAAAACCTAGTGTTAAGGCTTGGTATGCTTCAGCTAGAATAAGTGACAACTACTGATGATCTCAGCTCACAAGTACTAATGATCATTAGTTTATTATTGTCATATATATAAGTACTGAAGTTATTTTCCCCTGGAAGTTTTCTTTAAACTACTAGAGCTTAACTTCTCAGTACTCAAGTACTTATTTATAAACAATTGATGTAGTTACAACACTGATGTAGCTACAACTACTGATGTCAGAAATACAAATACGTACTGATGTCCTATGAAACATCTGAAAACAGATGAAAACGTCTGATGAGTACGTGTTGAGGACTGTATGAAACAGCTGAAAAGCAATGAATTGACGACAACTACTGATGAGCTTTTTTCTCTCAGTAGTTTCCAACTTCTGTTTCTTTCTAAACAACTGAAGCAAAACCATGTCTTCAGTAGTTTCACAACTACTGATGACTAACCCAAGTCTTCAGTTGTTTACAACAACTGATGGTAAAACCAAGTCTTCAGTAGTTTCCCAACTACTGATGACTAATACCAAGTCCTCAGTTGTTTCACACCTGAAAGTCAAAACTGTCTTCAGTAGTTTTATAACTACTGATGACTAAATCTGAGACTTCAGCTGTTTCAACGTCTGACGGTTAAAACCAAGTCTTCAGTTGTTTTATAACAACTACTGATCACCCAATACGTTCAGTCATTCCAAACCTCTGAAAGTTAATACCACGTCATCAGTCGTTTCAACAACTGATGACTAACACCAAAACCTTCAGTCGTTTTCTAACCCTACCCTTTAAATACCTTATCCCACCTTCAGAGTTTTTCCTTTCTTCTCTTCTCAAACCTAACGTTCAAAAACTCTGTAACCTCTCTTCATCAATGGCGACCATGCAACTAAAACAACGACACAACTGTGTCGCACATCTCACAAAATTGCCATACTGGACCAAGTTTCACAACGCCATTGATTTAATGGTTCAGTCACCTTACAAAACGGCTTTTCTGTTAAATCCCACCATATATGCCGAATCTCTTAACCAATTCTGGACAAACGTCACTCCTGTCTCTAAGGAGAATGACACAGAGTCTCTTTAATCGTTTGTCCATCGTCAAAAAGTGGTCATTACTCCAGACACTCTTCGCCAAACCCTCAATCTGGATGATGCCACTTTCCCAACTGGTTATCCAAAGGGCACAATAGATCAATCATTTGCCCACCATGGATACCAGGGTAACCTGAGTGCATCTACCATATTGAAGAAACATTTCCAGGATGCTGAACGTCTCATCTTTCACATGGTAAATGTAGCCTTGCCCCCAAGACTTCATCATGGGATCAAATGTCCACAAGGTGGCAACAGGTAATGTACTCCATCCTTGAGCAACAACCTTTAAATTTTTCTGAAATACTATTTTTAGAGCTCAAGGATATGGCCCAAAAACAACTTGCTAACCGTTGGATATTATATCCTCGGTTCATAATGGCCATAATTGAAAACCAGCTTCAAGCTGAGGGACTTGTTGGCCTGGGAGTCCCTGCTACGGCTGTATTGCCTGAAGTATACTCCCGGCACAACTCTGACCAATCACTAAAAATGGCTGCCAAGCTGCGCAAACCCACGCAGCTGGAACCCACCGCCACCACCTCCAAATCCAAAGTCCCCACCAAACCACTAAAAAGAAGTCAAAAAGATACTCAGGGAAATGAGTCCCTTGAGGATGCCCCTGCAACAAAACGCAGGCTATATTCACTGGTTATAAACCCCTAGTGGATACAAGGACTTCACCAGCCACAGCCGCTCAGAATTCCTCTCAAAAGGAGCCTGCAGCAACCAAAGAAGGGGTACCCACTAATCTGGGATCTTCCACATTTGAGGAGATTGCCATTGAAGAGCACCATTCTCCCCAGGTGCATACTGCTTTTACTCCATCTCCCACTGCAACCGCCCCACAAAGTCCTACTCATTGTTGCAAACGTGCTGACTCAGCTGCATGCCTCTCCTCCTCCCCAACAAACACCAACAAGGGGAAACCACAGCAATTGAGGAAGAGGATCAACATGCTTCTGACAGCCCACAGCACCAGGGTTTAACTGTTCTATCTCCTGGTGTGGATATGCAGATACGAACATCTGGTGAGGCTGCCACCTCTTCTGAATGAGCACATGATCAGACTGAGGTTGGTAACATAGCTAAGACCTCACCAGAGGCAACAGCTGATGAAGGACAACGTCCTGAGGCTTGAAGTCCCTAGTTCCAAGAAAAAGGGGCACATGCTAAAACTGGTCTACACCCAGTGCATGTACATCCTGCTACAAGCAGGAGGTCAGGTGATTCAGCATCTGCTGATGATGACCTGGGCTTCTTTTATGATGTTCTGGCCCAGAACACAATTCTTGAGGAAGAAGTCAGTAGACTACAAGACTACTTGACCAATTCTCTCAAAAAGCAAGTCCGTCTGCCACCAACATAAACCCACAGATGGCACCTTCACCTGAAAGTCTCCCACACACTCAGCCACTCAAAAATCCGAGCCACCAGCTTCTATTTCTGGCACTGCTTCTCAGGGACAGAACCCCTCTGAGCAAACAACTGCTATCTTTCAGCAATCCCTACCTCTCATCACCCCAATGATCACAGACATTGTAATCAAAACCATGGATGAGAGGCTTCCCTCAATCATACAATCCCTGGTGGAGGACATTGTGAGCACAAGGCTTTCTGCTACTCAAACCCCTGCAACCAATGCAACCAAAAAGGGGAGAGTCAGTCAGTGAAAGCAAGAGGAAGAGCATAGAGGGGAAGAAAGAAAAGGAGACTGAGAAGGAAGAGGAGTTTGTGAAGGGAGCTGACATTGATCAAGTGGGTGAAAGTCACAAAGACTTTCATGTCACATATAAGAAGAGAAGTTGAAGGAAAAGAAAAAGAACTCGAACTCGATGAGATGATCGAAATGGCGGATGCTACACACAGTAAATCAATGGACTCCATTATTGATCAACTGTATAGACAGGGGTTCGATACTGCACAGCTTGACTCAGAGATTAGGAGACTTGAAGTTGAAGAATTAACTCAAGATGGGCAAGTTATGATGCATTAGAAAGAGAAAGACTAGAGATCATGATCAGATTCATTGCAAAGTACCTTGGGAGATCATTGATCGAGATTAAGTCATGGACCAGGGACAGTATCTTGGCAATAACCACCAAGATCTGTTCGTCTGAAGCATACACTAAGGGATTGGTGATTGAAGCACTAAATGAGGCAGGTGCTAGGAACAGAAAGGAACTAGCAAAACACTCAAAAGCCTCACTCACTACAAGAATGCTAGAACAACCTGCAAAACCTCCCACTTCAAAATCACCATTACCACAACCCACTAAACCAACTCCTTTACCCTCAAAACCAACAGCCGATGATGCACCCAAGAAGAAGAAGAGAAGGGTGTTGAGGCTAGAAGAAGAAGAAGAAGAGGATGATGAGGAAGAAGATAGGTTCCTCTTTCCGTAGTCCTAACTTTGCCTAAAGCCAAACCTATGCCCATCACTCCCACCTCACAGATGGAAGCTGTGAGAGTAAAGATAGAAGAAGAACAGCAGCAAAAGCTTCATGATGATGAGATGCTGAAAAGCATAGACAAAACTTATACCTCTCGTCACCCCAATGATCACAGACATATGGATGAGAGGCTTCCCTTAATCATACAATCCCTGGTGGAGGAGATTGTGAGCACAAGGCTTTCTGCTACTCAAACCCCTGCAACCAATGCAACCAAAAAGGGGGAGAGTCAGTCAGTGAAAGCAAGAGGAAGAGCATAGAGGGGAAGAAAAAAAAGAGACTGAGAAGGAAGAGAGTTTGTGAAGGGAGCTGACATTGATCAAGTGGGTGAAAGTCACAAGACTTTCATGTCACATATAAGAAGAGGAATGTTGAAGGAAAAGAAAAAGAACTCGAACTCGATGAGATGATCAAAATGGCGGATGCTACACACAGTAAATCAATGGACTCCATTATTGATCAACTGTATAGACAGGGGTTCGATACCGCACAGCTTGACTCAGAGATTAGGAGACTTGAAGTTGAAGAAATAACTCAAGATGGGCAAGTTATGATGCATTAGAAAGAGAAAGACTAGAGATCATGATCAGATTCATTGCAAAGTACCTTGGGAGATCATTGATCGAGATTAAGTCATGGACCAGGGACAGTATCTTGGCAATAACCACCATGATCTGTTCGTCTGAAGAATACACTAAGGGATTGGTGATTGAAGCACTAAATGAGGCAGGTGCTGGGAACAGAAAGGAACTAGCAAAACACTCAAAAGCCTCACTCACTACAAGAATGCTAGAACAACCTGCAAAACCTCCCACTTCAAAATCACCACTACCACAACCCACTAAACCAACTCCTTTACCCTCAAAACCAACAGTCGATGATGCACCCAAGAAGAAGAAGAGAAGGGTGTTGAGGCTAGAAGAAGAAGAAGAAGAGGATGATGAGGAAGAAGATAGGCTGCCTTTTTTCGCAGTCCTAACTTTGCCTAAAGCCAAACCTATGCCCATCACTCCCACCTCACAGATGGAAGCTGTGAGAGTAAAGATAGAAGAAGAATAGCAGCAAAAGCTTCATGATGATGAGATGCTGAAAAGCATAGACAAAACTTATGCTGCTTCTTCATCAATAATCAGTATGAAGAAAGAAGCTCTGAGATTGTACACCCTTGCTAACACATTTCAATATCAAAAGGAAAAGGTGAGAATATGGCCTGATCCTAGGGTGGCTCACAGAATTGTGAAGAAAGACATTCCTTCGAGATACAAGGGCCAAGTAAAAAGGATCATAGATGAAGAGATCACAGTGGTCCTTGTAGTATCACCCTGGGAAATTGTAGAAGATTTCAAGAAGGCCTATGAAACTAAACAGCCACCCCAAAAGATGTTAGAGAACAGAGTAATTAAAAAGGGGTTAGTCTACAAGAGGCTTGAGAACTTCAAACAAAATGAGCTTAGTCTGTTACTTGAAGGTACTCACCCAGATGAGTTTGCATACAGACAGATTACAACAGTTGAGCTCAAAAATGGAAAACAGGCTAAGTACATTTCAGAGCTGTATGGGCGTGAAGGACTGTTTGATGGTGGAGCTGAAAATCTTACCATGGAAGAACAAATTATGTTTCTCAGAGCATACACCAGAGAATCCTACAGGCTTATACATGGGAAGTAGATTTCATGGATAGGACCACAGCCTTGTGTCCAGTTCCCCAAAGTCAGGGCTCTTATCCATACTATGCCAACCAAATTTCAGAGATCTATTCCTAGGCTAGTGCTTAATTGGGTCATCTTCTTAGCTGATCAAGAAGGAAAAAGACCAATCTTATCGCCAACAATAAGTGGGACCTCAATAAAGTTAAGGTTTTGGCTGCATTGGTTCAGGGGGAGTTTGTTAGACCAAAAGAACCAATGAGCCGGATTAGAAAAACCTTAAGTCCCACAGACGTCACAACAACTGCTGAAGTCCACAACAGCTGAAGACACAAGTGCTGAAGACAAAGTCTGAAGACAAGTGCAGAAGACAAAGTCTGAAGACACAAGTGCTGAAGACAAAGTCTGAAGACAAGTACCGAAGACAGTCTGAAGACAAGTGCTGAAGACAAGTACTAAAGACCAAGTATCAGACATTGTCACAATAGCTGAAGAGGTCTTCTTAAGTAGTTGTGACGGTTTTCTTTCAGTAGTTTTATGTTTTTCTTTTAGTAGTTTTGTAAAACGACTGAAGAGCTTGTTCTTCAGTCGTTGTAGTTTCAGTAGTTTCGTATCAGTAGTTTTATGTTTTGTACTTAGCACTCTGATATGTTCTCAGTAGTTGTGAACATTTCAGTAGTTTGTTAAGTTTTAGTTATTTTTGTAATAAATCTGCCAGATGTCACTATCCCGTGATATCAGCAGTGATTGCACTCTATATAAGGAGTGTCAACCAAATTGTAATCTGTGAATGATTGAGCAGAAACATTTGATATTATTGAAACATTCCTTTTCACAGAAATATATTCTCTCGTTACAACCGTATTTGTTCTTAATGCATACGAATATCAAATTCTTGCTATAATCTGTCTAATTCTTGTTCTTATTCCGCTGTGTTACACTCTAATCCATCAAACTTGAGATCACTGATCCTGTCACACACCTTCATTCGCATACATTATTAGTTTGTTAATAATAAAGTTAAGTGTAATGGAGGACTAGTTTTCAGCATGCACAGCAAGTAGAGACACACATATTCAGAATCTGCAGTTGTTGGAGAACGAAGTGGGTATTCACAATAAACCCCCAAATTTTATTACGTTAGATGACTACCCACAATGGAAGCCATGTTTCGAAATCTACTTAAATAGTGTAGATACAAACTTGTGGGAGGCCATCGAGTCGGGTTATAGCATGCCAGTAGGAGCTGACTGAGTCAAACTTACTCTAAGTGGCATGTCGGATGCTCAGAAGGTAAAACACAACGCTGAGAAGAAAGTCTACACTTTGCTTACTCAGTCTATTCCGAAGGATATTTTCCATCAGTATTCGGAGTATACTCAAGCAAAGAAACTTTGGGATGCGTTGGAAAAGAGGTATGATGGAAATGCCTCTCTGAAGGCCATCAAGGCAAAAGCCTTGAAGAAGGAGTTTGACAACTTCTCTTCTATGGGAAAAGAAGGCCTTGATGATGTGATCGATAGATTCTACCACTTGATGAGTGAGATGCACACTCATGAAGTGGTTACATCGATGGAGGATAAGGTATCCAATTTTGCTGATGGATTACCAGAAAAATGGGCTTCGTTTGTCTCAAATCTCATACAGAATGGAATGCTCTCGAAGTTAGATATAAATGACTTCATTCTGAAACTGAGAGAAGAGGAGCTTAGGATGAAGTATCGAGCCCAAAAGGCTAACTACGATCAGAATCCTGCACTTTACAATGTTACTCCTTCGGTCAAGACATCTGGAGCACCACTGCAAACCGCCTTCATCTTAAGCGCAGCTATTCCAGCACAACCCTCAACTTCAGGATCCGAAACTTCAGGGTCGTCGAGCACCCAATATATGATACCTGAAGCTAATGCAGCAAAACTAAAAACCGACCACTTTGGGAATGTGACTGTGGAGGTGGCCAGAGAACATATGGACCTCTTAGCTGGGGTGGTTCAATCCTATGATGGATTAGTTGCTGGAAAGATAGGAAACTGCCACCTTGCAGATGAAGATTATGAGTAGGTAGATGAGATGGAGTTGGAACGGATGGACATAATATGGGCTTTGGCAAGTGCTGTCTGACGAGCTAAACAGTTTATCAAAAAGACTAGACAGAACTTGGTTGCCACAAAAGACACAACCTTTGGGTTCGACAAGTCAAAGGTTACTTGTTTGAACTGCGGTGAGAAGGGACACTTCAAGAGGGAGTGTGTAAAACCAAAGAAGACGGGTAATGGCAATCCCTTCTCGTCCTTTAATCATCAGGACAAGGCCACATCTAGTAGTTCTACCTCATCTAGTAAGGACCCAAAAGCCTTAATTGCTAACGAGGATGAAGGACAGGACTGGAGCTTCTGGTTCGTCTCACTAGGAGAGTCCAACATAGCTAGTAGGGAGGATATGGATGACGATTCTGCCAGTGAGGGAGATATAGAGTAGAGCTCGCGATGTCAAATTCTGAAGACACTGAAAATGTGGTCAACCACCTGCCTGAAGAAGAAAAATCTACATCATCATCTAACTCATTAGAACCAGAGACAACCAAGTCTGCACTCATGGTTGATTCCTCTTCAAAATCCTAGGTAAGTACTACTGACCAGCTGTTTAATAATCATGCTTGCTTAGAATGTAATAAATTCAGAGAAAGTACAGATTCAAAATTTGCTAGGTTACTAGATCATAATGATAGCTTAGTAAAGGACCTGGAACTGTGCACGAAGGCAAATAGATTGTTAAAACAAAATGAGCACAGTTACAAGGAAAAGATAGACCTATTGAATAAACAACTTAGGGAAACTGAGGTAGTTGCTTTTAACAAGCGAATGACATTAGGTACTATCTGAACTCTCTAAAGGACAGTAAGAAGCAAAATGCAGTTTTAGACGTAGAAGTAACTCGTTAAAACAAAAACTGCATAGTTGGACAAGCTCGTCACACATTGTCCAACACTTAGTGAGAGAGAGAAATAATGGGGAGGGGGTGGGATACAAAGTGGTTCCACCACCACCTGAGACCTTAATGAACACCAAAAGTAAACCAATTAACAATAACCCCATCAAGGATCATGTGGTGTCCACTCCTCTGGTTAATGATCAAGATTCATTAAGTAAATCAGTTGGATCTAACACTAAACAGAAGGAGGCCACTTCAAAGGCAATAGGAAAAATGCCTTGTGTTAACCTGGAACAAGAATTTGAAAAGGTTAGTTTTAAGTCAGGGTCAAACAAAGTCAAACAAGAACCTAAAAATACTATAAAACCTACTCAATCACGTACATCATGTCACAATCCAGGTAAACAAGAGATCAAAGATGTAAAACCAGGTAAAGCAATTAAGTTTGTAAAACCAACTCATACATCTAACAAAGAAGTGTCCCAATCTAAACATAATAAGGTCAACTGTGTGACATCTGCATCTCCACCAAAAAATAGAAACTATCAAGTTAAAAGCAGATCCTGCTATAATTGTGGAGAGTATGGTCACATAGCGTCTCATTGTCCTTATTCCCAGACATCGAGGAGGAAAGTTGACCTTTCTGCAACCACAACTGGCTCTTCTAAGAGGAACTCTGTGATGCCTCCAAAAAGGGCTAGTGAACCTAAAGTTCAATCCAATAGTCAGTTATTTGTTTACCACAAACAGGCCTTACACAAATCTGGATTATGGAAAGAAAAACCCTCCCCTGTGTCTGAAAATGAGAACAAACAGAAATCTGAGCTTCCCTCAACCTCATAGGGTCAATGGGTTGAGTTTATGATGTGTGATGCCTCAGGGAAACCCAAGCCAGTTAAGGCCTGGGTTCCTAACATGAACTAATGTTTTCATTGATTGTGCAGGGTGTTCTCTTTAGTGCTAAGACTAACACGTGGATTATAGATAGCAGAGCATCCAGGCACATGACAGGGAACAGAGCTCTCTTATCAAATGTCAGACAAATTAAAGGAGGGCTGTTTCATTTGTTGGAAACAAAGGCGGGTACATCACAGCCCAAGGAGCAGTGGGAAATGAGAAGTTAAGTTTGATAAGGTAAACTATGTCCAACAATTACAAAATAACTTGCTTTCAGTTTCTCAAATTTGTGATAAAGGATTCAAGGTATTTTTTTACAACAAGAAGTGTTACGTTCTAAAGAAGGACTACGTGATCCCGGAGGACAAGATCCTAATGTCAGCTTTAAGATATAATGATCTTTATGTCTTGGATCTTTTAAAGGCCTCCACAACGGATCGTGAAGTCAATTGCTTCTTGTCCAAAGCTACTAAGAAGGACTCGTTCTCCTGGCATTGGAGAATGGGACACATAAATTCAAGGAAAATGAATCACTTGATCCAGAATGATCTTGTGAGAGGAGTAAATGTCAAAAACTTTCAACTCCTGAATTTCTGTGTTGCATGCAAAAAGGGCAAACAGACGAAGAAATCTCATAAGGAAAAGAAAGTTCATTCTATAGAACTTCCTCTTGAGCTTCTTCACATGGATCTGTTCGGTCCAGTCAGTACAAGAAGCATCGCTGGCAACTTGTATTGCTATGTAGTTACCGATGACTACTCAAGGTTCTCTTGGGTAATGTTTCTGAAATCCAAATCAGAAACATTTGAATCCTTCAAGGAATTGGTAACTACACTAGAATCCCCATACAAGCTGAAGGTAAGACAAGTGCGCTCAGACAACGGAACCGAATTCAAGAATCAGAGGATGGAGGACTATTGCAAGGAAAAGGGCATATGCATCAATTTACCTCGGCTTGTACCCCTCAGATGAACGGCGTTGCTGAACGGAAGAACTGCAGCTTGATAGAGACGGCACGAACAATGCTGGCAGACTCAAAACTGCCTATTAAATTTTGGAATGAAGTAGTGGCAAATGCATGCTATACTCTTAATCGATTTCTGGTAGTAAAACGCCATGGAAAAACGTGCTATGAGTTATTACAGCAACGTATACCTAATTTCGAATATCTCGCGCCGTTTGGTGCTCTGTGCACCCCGCTAAAGAAGACTCAGGAGGGAAAATTCAGTGAGAAGATTGATGAAGGGATCTTTTTAGGATACAACATACCGAACAAGAGAGTTTACAACAACCCACGGGTCAAGTAGAGGTGTGGTGTAATGTTGATGTTCAGATACATATCACACCGCCTGCTAGAAAAGGGCTTGCTTACTTCTTTGACTATGATGGATTCTTTAAGTCCTTCAACATACCTCTTTCTTCTTCAGAAGATGAGTTGGCAAACAAGATGATGTATGATGTCTTGAACACACCATCTCAAGATTCAACAAGTCATGATCCTACCAACTTAGGGGGAGCAGTTGATGTGAGTGACTCCTCCTCTGATGAAGAATATGAAGAAAATGATCAGATCAACCAGGATGTACAGGTTCCGACTACCACAAGTTCACAAGCATCGGCTAGTGATGCTTCTGAACCTTCAGAACCTCTGACTCCTATTGCCTCAGATCCCGAACCAAATGTTCATAATCTTGACTCTGAGGTGGTTGTTCCGACAACTCCTGGCTCACGTCTAAACGTCTATCATCCTTGGTTAATATTATAGGAGATGTGTGATTAGGGGTTCAGACTAGAAGTCAGCTGTACTTAGCTGATTATGCTTCTGTGATGGAAAAAGGATACCTTCATGATGGTGCATACCACTGCTTTGTGTCTTAATTTGAGCCAATGTATGTTAGTGAAGCACTAAATGATGAGGCTTGGGTTAGTGCCATGCAGTAAGAACTTCTTCAGTTTAAGAAGTTAGGTGTATGGACACTAGTGGATAGACCTAAAGGTGCTAAAGTCATTGGCACCAAATGGGTCTTGAAATGTAAGAAAGATGATCAGGGAGTGATCATCAGAAACTAGGCTCGGCTTGTTGTTCAAGGTTTTCGACAAGTTGAGGGTATCGACTACAATGAAGTATTTGCACTAGTGGTAAGGATGGAAGCCATCCGCATCTTCCTTGCCTATGCATCTTATATGAAAATCAAAGTTTATCAACTTGATGTGAAGAGTGCATTCCTTCATGGTGATATCAGAGAAACAGTGTATGTCAGTCAACTCGTGGGATTTGAGGATCCTTATTGTCGGGATAGAGTTTACAAACTCGACAAGGCTTTATACGGGCTTCATCAAGCTCCAAGGGCTTGGTATGAGAAACTCTAGACTCATCTTGTGAAACACGGATTTCACATGGGAGTCATTGACTACACACTGTTTATCAAGAAAAAGATGGAGACTTACTGCTAGTACAGATCTATGTAGATGACATAATTTTCGGTTCAAAGAACGAAGAATTATGCAAAGAATTTGAAGCAGTAATGAAGGCGGAGTTTTAGATGAGTGCCATGGGGGAGATGAAGTTCTTTCAAGGGTTACAGGTGCATCAGACACCAAATGGGATCTTCTTACATCAGACCAAGTATGTAGGGGATATTCTCAATCGGTTTGACATGGAGAATGCTTCCATAGCTGGCACTCCATTGGCTACAAACCATTATGTAGCACCCGATGAGAATGGTGATCTGGTAGATGCCACTATGTACCGAGGGATGATTGGATCTCTCATGTATCTCATTGCCTCAAGACCTGATATCATGTATGCTACATGTTTATGCTTACGATATCAGGCAAAGCCTAAAGTGGACCATCTAATTGGGGTCAAAAGGATATTTTGTTATCTAAAGGGCACACCCACACTTGGGTTGTGGTATCCTCATGATGATGACTTTGAACTTACAACATATAGTGACTCGGATTACGGCGGCTGCAAGCTGAACTACAAGTCTACATCAGCATGGTGTCAGTTCTTTGGGAGAAGATTATTAACCTGGCAGTCTAAGAAGCAGACCTCGGTTGCACTATCAACCTATGAACCCGAATGCGTTTCTGCTGCAAGCTACTGTTCTCAAATCATATGGATTCAATAGCAAATGCGGGATTACGATTTACATTTCACTTCCACTCCTATCTTTGTTGATAACTCTGCTGCGATTGCAGTCACTAAAAACCCAGTCCAACATCCTAAGACCAAACACATCAGAATCAAATATCACTTCATACGTGATTGTTTTGAAAAGAATTTAATCGATGTGATAAAAATAAACACTGATTTTCAACACGCTGACCTCTATACAAAGGCTTTTAACAAACCACGTTTTCTATATATGTTAGAGGTCAATGGCGTTAAAAAGAAAAGTGAGGTTATTCCTGAAGATGACCATGTATAGTCCGATGCGTAGTTTCTAGTCTCTTTTAATTTTTAAATTTTAGTGTTATTTTAGTTTGTTCATTTGTGTTTGTTAATTCGTTTAATTACAATTAGTGTCTTTCCTTGCCCATTAAAATCCTAAAATGCAAATCCATAGTGGTTTTATAATTTTAGGTGGAGAATAGGTCTAGGAAATAAATAAATAAATAAATAAAACGAGGGTAAAGGAGAGGCAAGCTGAAGATAAATAAGATCACATGTGTGATACCGATTCAATGTTTGGAATATGATAGTACACAGGTACAAACCATTTGGGACTTTAAAAAATCAGAATTGAAAAAGATGCAAAGTTCAAGTATAAGTCTGTGTAGTCTGAGCAATATCAAAAGAATTATGATAGATAAGCTAGCTACTACTAAGGTAACACAAATAAAGTAGACCTAGAGGTTGCTAGACCACGGATGATATGTCGGTAGATTCAACACAATAGATGACTAGACCTTTTGGTGATCTCAAGATTAAACTAAAATGTTTGACTAGCTGTGGGTAACGCCTTATCCCTGGTTAACACAATCAACAAGATTCCAATAAGGGGTGACGAGCAGAATAAACGCCACAAAAGTGTGCGTAAGACCAAAGAATGAGCAAAAGCACATGAAAAATGCAAATACAATCAAACTGATAACCTATGTTGTTGGTGAGATCTGTGCAAAAAGAAGAAAAATTGCTCAAACAAGAAGATAGGTTATGTGCCTCTCTACTGTGCGCTGGCACTGAACTGAGGATAAGCATAACCTATATATTCTAGAACTCATTGTTGTTTGCCGCCTCTCTACTGTGCGATGGCACTGACCTGAGGATTGGCTTCTCTTTGAAAGTTCTAAGAATAGTCTCTTCTTGAATTCTACCCTAAGACCGCTCAAAAATCTCCTGAGGAATGTTGATTACCATATAAGTGTGGGATCCACAAATGCTTGTTGAAATAAACAAACCTTAAAACGATCACCAAACTATGTTGAAAGTCTGTGTATGGATTTAAGATGACAAGTATACTTACAATCATTATGGCTACAATTCTTGAAAGTTCAAATCAGTGTGGGGACCTAATAGTACTAGTATGATTTCCTAAATTTGCTAAATGACTCTAGATGAAAAACAAAGAAAGAGCATCAAAAGTTTTAGCTAACTTGTCCCAAATGATTTGAATATCCTGTATGATTCCAGCTTGAATTGGTCCATGTATGGTTTAAAAGATTGAAGCTGCCCTCTTAGAAAAATTATTCCTTAGAGTTACATCTTAAGAATTAACCCTCACAAAACACAAAATATATCTTAGTGCAATTTCCATTGCTATTTCTTTTACGTAAATACAAAGTTAGTCTATTTCAGTTGTGTGTAGTATCGGATTATGTCATGGAAGTTGACAAGGGACCTTATCATCTGAAAGGTCACGTCTGAGGTGACACACGTGCTTTCAAAGAAAAATTGGGTCACGTCTGAGGTGACAAAATGTCTTAAAAGGATCACGTCTGAGGTGATCAAAAGTTTTTGAGTCTAAAATGATCATGTCTGAGATGATCAAATTTTCATAATGTTATATTAATAGTTTAAAAGGGTTTAAATGTCAAATGGTCATAAAGTCAGAAAAATGTCAAGTGTATGACCCATTCGCACGACTGGACCTTGAGTATGGACCAATCATGTGAATGGACCATACTCATGCATTAAACAGCCGAATGGACATGAGTATAAACCATTCACCCTAATGGCTTATCAGACTGACCCATTCGACCGAATGAGAGTGTGCGAATGAGTCAGTCGACCGACTGAGCTTTAGTCGGCCAATTGAATGTGATCGACTGAGCCAATCGCCCGACTGAGTTTCATTCGCCCGAATGAACTGAGCGAATGAGGCCAGTCGGCCGATTGAACTTAGATTTAGTATATAAAGGGCCATAGTTGATCGCATTCTCCTTACCACTCCCAATCGCCCTTATATCGCACATTGTACCGTTACGCTGCCCAAATTTCTTTGGACCTCGATTATACATCCTTCTTGATCTTCTTACGTGTGTTTGCATTTATACAGGTATAATAAGATGAAATCTCACTGAAATCAGAAGAAATGGTGCCTTAATTTGTGATGTTCGATTGAAACAAGAACCTAACCTTTAAATGACCCAATAACCTACTGAAATTAAGTAAAATGTTAAAACTAAGTTTAATAGGCTATTAGTTATGAGATTGCGAGTCTAAAGAACCATTAAACCACATTTAATTACATGAATTGGTCAAGATTCGAACCTCAGTCGACCGAACAGTGGGTCATGCGACTGGTCGTCTGGATGAACTCCAATCACACGATTGAGCCGGCCGAATGGGTCAATCGGATGAATGGATTAAGAGAATAAGCTCAGTTGGCCGATTGAACCAATCGCAGGCTCAGGCAACAGATTGAACTCAGTCGTCTGTTCACTCACCCGAATGAGTCTGGTCGCATGGTAGGACAACCAAGTGACCACAGTCGCATGATAGGAAAACCGACTGACCACAGTCGCATGATCCACAAGGATCCATCTCTACTCCATGCACTCCCTACAAGTCTTTACACCAGACCTTTTGGGAGAATGCTTTTGTTGATCGATCACGTGAGCCGTATAGCATACGAAGCTCAATCTGTGGCATGGGTATTGAGATTACTGCTGCCGATATTCAGTGAGTACTTGAGCTGGGGGACGATACTGATCACCCCACCAGCCTTCACCCACTTATGGTGAGAGGATGTTTCCTGAGGATTAAGTACGCTGGGGACATCAACTTAGGTGTGCTCAACAAGACCAACCTGTGTCCCCAGTACAAGTACTTAGCACATGTCATTCTGAAGTGCATTGCTTCCAGAAGGGGTGGGTTTGATGATCTTTCAGACTAGATTCAGAATGCCTATGTGGCACTGGTGCTGAACTACCCCTTCAGCTTCTTGAGCATGATCTTCTCTTACCTTGTGGAGAATCTGGAGGCAAAGGGTAAGGAGGGTTTTTGCATGTACCCCAGATTCTTGCAGCTGATTTTCGATAGAAGCTGCCATCACTTCCAAAGGAGCGCCACGATGCTGTGGCTTTAGAGATCATGGACGATACGACCCTGCGTCGTATGAGAGTTTACCGGGGTAAGCAGGTAAAGCCCCAGGTAAAGAGACTGATAGGCCATCTGGCCAATGAGAGGTACATGGCGCCAGGAAGACGTCAATGGCGTCACATAGACAGTGACTCAGATAATGAGCAGCTACAGCTCCCAGAGCAGGACTCTGATGATGACGATACCGGGGATGCTGGAGATAGAGTGCCGACTCGACCAAGGGGCCCCACTACTGACAGTACATCTCCGGTATCTCCCCCCACTGGAGATATAGCATAGTCTGCTGGGTTCCACCAGGGTTTCATACCTAGTGAGGAAGAGGAGGAGTCGAATGAGGAGCCTCTGACTCGAACTATGGGAATTAAAGTTGTTCCCACAGAACGAGGGCTCCGGACGGTTGGTGAACGCCCTGGTGGATCGGGAGAGACAGCTGCTGACCCTACATATGCTCCTGATCTACCACGCAGTGTTCTAGGGGGAGCATCCTCCTTGACAGGATAGAGGAAGAAGAGGATGGCTCAGCCCCACGAAATGAAGAAGAAGAAGCGCAGACTCACCTTCATCAACACCACAATAACCACCACAGCCACCACCACAGCCACTACCACTACCATCTCTACAGCCACACCATCAGTCACAACATCTGCCACACCCACACCTCCACCACCTTCACCTATATTACCCCCAATCTTCACCACATCTTCCACACCCACACCACCAGCACCGTCACCTATATTAACCCCAATCTTCACCACTATCACCACCACCTCTAGCCATCCTGCAGCACCATCTTCTTCCACCCCATATTCATCAGGATCACCTCTGCCTCCCAGTGGGGTAGAGGAATAGCTCTCAGCATTCAACCGTATGGTGCTGAGGCTGTTAGCTGCAGATGAGGAGAAGAGCACTCACATACGACAGCTAATAGACCTGACCACTACCCAATATCAGCAGTTGTAGCATCAGGCTCGATTGATCGATAAGCAGGCTCGATTGATCGATGAGCAGGCTCATCAGATGTCTCAGCTCTAGGAGCAACACACAAGAAGATTAAGGAGCTAGAGGCTGCAAACAAGTCCGTCCTGCTAAAGCTCAAAGGATCCAGAGATGAGCCTTTAAAGATCGGAGAAGGGGATGGAGAAGAAGATACTGAGGATGATGAGAGTGATGATGATGACGATGGTGACGATCACCTTGGTGATACAGATGCTGATTATGATGATGATGATGACTCTTCTGCTTTGGGTGCACAGGAAGCTAGTGAGAGGCGGACCAAAAAGACTCAAGATCCGGGTGCCTCGACATCAGCTCTGACAGCAGTAGAACACATGATCCAAGACAAGAGTAATGCTTAGATGTTTTATTGTTATTTAAAATCTTTTGTATTTGGATCATGTATGAAATTAATGAAATACGTGTTTATATGTAATATAAATAGTTATGTTTTTTATTATTATGGTCATGTCTTGATTATTAACTAATGTTTGATGTGTTGAATGTTTAAATCAAGCAGATCCACAGTTTCAAAGGAACGAATACGATGATGAACCGCTTCAGCAGGTCAAGACTCAACTAACCATGATTCCTGATCTGCAAGGGATTGTCAGGAGATCAGTGAGTTACACCCCTGAAGAAGGGGAAATAATTCACAACCTCACTGACGAACAAATTGCTGAAATGTTCAAGCTTAATCCTAATGAGATTGTAATATATGCTCCAACCTTTGAAATGACAGTGACGATGAGCTGAACGACATTGATGAGATAGAGATCGAGGACGTCAAAGTAGAACATTATCCCGGGTATGCTGACAAAGAGGGAAATGTGGTCCCCAATCTGGGTGATTCCTTAGTCAGTAATACATTTGAGATATTGGATCAGATGGAGCAAGAATCTGAGAAGATTGAAGAACAAGCCCAAGCCTCAAATGCCAATGTTCATATCAGGAAGGCTGAATGGGCTGCATGTTTTGAGGATATCCAAGCACAACGTGCTGCTCCTAAACCGAATGTCTACACCAAGCTCTACAACGTGAAGAAACATCACAAGGTGTCAGGCAAGATTATCGCGTGGGCTCATTTTGATGATCTTAATGTATACGCGGTAAAGAGAGAAAAGGGTATTGAGTACTTTAGATTCCCACATGATCTAAAGTCTCTACCTGGTTTTCAGCTCAACCAGCTGGCTAAATTGAAGCTACTATATGCTGACCCGAGGAAGATGTCAGGCTGGTTTGAGGCTGCCCTGAAGAAAGAGTACCATACCAGGTGGGTCAACCTAAAACCTCAACAGCCTACGAGGTATATCAGACGTTCTGAAGTTGATCCCATAATTGGAAAGCCTAAGATAGTGCTGAAGTGGAGTTCCCCAAGAACAATGTCAAGAATCCCTCTAAGGGAAATGCCACAGGACTTCACTCCACACTTTAAGTGGTGGTACTATGATTGGAGAACAGGGGAGGTGGTCATAGTTCTGAACAAAGAGGGCAGAATGGATACTATCAGGGTATTTGACCCAATGTGGCTCACAAACTTGTCTGCTGATGATGTATACACATTATACAAGTGGCCACTGTTCTATGACACGCAAGATATTGTACAAGCCCTCCAATTCCAAAATGTGATACGACTCTGCTTTGCATTTGAGATACACGCAGGAGTCACAAGAGAGGAGAAGTACAAGAAGTACGAAGAGGTTATGAAGAATGTAAGACATTAGAAAGATCTAAGTCCAAGGGGGAGTTTGTTGATACATATGTACCTAGAGTATGATCTGAATGTAATATATCTTTATTGTCTTACACTTATGTAGTCGTTGGGTACTTAGTGAAATACAAATGTTTGATTGTGTTTATAATGTTTAATATTCATTAATAAGTTGTTTAACACATATTGACTGGATTATATAGGTTTGTGGTTGTTTGAATTAATATAAATAATGTTATGACAATTAATACATTCAAACTTAATAACATGAAGTCATCATGCGAATGGCCCATGCTAATGGACCATACGCATGAACAACTTCATACGAATGACTTAGTCGCACAACTAAACCAGGAGACTGGATCAGTCGTATGACTATAACATGAGATTGGCTCAGTCACACGACTGAATACTCAGTCGTGCGAATGGATAAACCACATGGCTCAATCACACGAATGAACCATGCTGATGGTTCAGTCGCCCGAATGAGCAACCCTAACCTATAAATACCACCTAATTCGTGGAAAAACGTAAGCATTCAATCCACTTCGACTCCAGACGTACCTAGCCATCCAGAAGCCTCCAAGTTCGTACTCCAAGTTCATAGAATGCTGTAGATCGATTCCTAATCGATTCTTGAAGTTAGATTCAATACGTTATTGTTTCTATGTGCGTTCTCACTGATTGGATCGCTAATCAAATAGGATCCTCACTATTGGTTTGGTTAAACACGTTAATCAGTTGGTATTTTGTTCAAATACCAGATCCTAACAAGGATCACTAACCAAAGGAGTGGACACGACATGATCCTTTACTGGGTTGTTATTTATAGGTTTACATTTGGTATTTAACAGGATCTCATGTGGTGGTGAAACTACTTTGTAACCCAACCCTCCCCTATTTCGTTCTTTCACTAAGTGTTGAACTATGTGAGAAGAACTAGTCCAGCTATGCAGTTTTTATTTAAAGAATTGACTTCAACTTCTAAAATACTTTTTCTTTCTTTTTTCTTCCAAAGAATTTAAATAAAACTTTATATCATTAGCTTGGATAAAGCAACAACCTCAGTTTCCCTTAGTTGTTTACCTAAAAGTTCTATTTTTTCTTTATAACTAGACTCATTTGTTTTAAAATACAATTAGCTATGTGTACAGTTGCAAATCATTTACTAAGCTATCATTGGATCTAATAACCTAGCAAATTTTAAATCAATGCTTTCTCTAAATTTGTTACATTCAATACAAGCATGTTTTTCAAAAAGTTGGTCTTTCGTACTTACCTATGAAGAATCAGTTGAATCAGCCATCAATGCAGAGTTAGACTCTTCGGATGCTGGAGATTCTGAACATGTCGTTCTGAGTTCTTCTTCAATCAGGTTATTTACCACATTCACAGCTTCTTCATTATCTAACATTACTTTTTCAACTGTGATTTCACTTCACTCGTAGAGCCATCATCCAATCCCTCGACACAAGAAATGTTTGATTCACCGAAGACACAAAGCTGAAGGGCCAATCCTGTCCTTCATCACCTGAGCAGTCAAGGCCTTTGTCTTTGCTTGACGAGGTAGTTCCACTCCTATCACTATCCTGACGGTTGAAGGGTGAGAACGGATTTTCGTTACCTGTTTTCTTGGTCTTTACACATTCACGTTTGAAATGCCCCTTTTCACCACAATTAAAGCAGGTAACTTCGGTTTTGTCAAAACCAAAGGTTCTGTCTTTTGTGGTTACCAGTTTCTATCTGTCTTATTCACAAACTTTTTCGCCCTTTGACAGCACTAGCCAAGGCCCAGATTATATCCATTCTCTCTAGTTCATTTTCGTCCACCTACTCGTAATCTTCATCTGCAAGATGGCATTTTCAAATCTTCCTGCAACTAGACCATCAAAGGAATGGACAACAGCTTCCAGGAGATCCATGAGCTCCTTTGCTATTTCCACAGTGATATTATCGAGATTCTCAGTCTTCAACTTTGTAGTGTTGGCTTTAGGCACTATATATTGGGTAGTGGATGACCCTGACATTTCTGGTCCTGAAGCAGTGGCTTGGGAAGGACCTTTTGAACTAGACACAAAGGCAGTTTGAAGTGGTGCTCCTGAACTGGTTGGAGTAGGAGATGAGTTATAAAGTGACGGGTTCTGGTCATAGGATCCTTTTTGTGACCTGTACTTCATCCTTAGTTCCTCCTCCCTTAACTTCAGGATGAAGTCATTTATGTCTAATTTTGCAAGTATATTGTTCTATCTCAGATTAGACACAAACGAGTCCCATTTATCCGACAAACCATCAGCAAAGTTTGACACTTAATCTTCCATAGACGTTGTTATCCCATGAGTGTCTAGCTCACTCATCAGATGGTAGAATACGTTGATAATATGATCCAAGCTTTCTTTCCCTACTAAGGAGAAGTTATCAAACTCCTTCTTAAGAGCCTTTGTCTTTAATGCATTTAACATTGTATTCCCATCATATCTTTTCTCCAAAGCCTCCCATAACTTTTTCGCCTATTTGTTCTCAGAGAACTGATGAAATATATCTTTCAGTATCGACTGAGTCAACAGGGCATACACCTTCTTTTCAGCATTGTACTTAGCTTTCTGGCTGTCAATCATACCTCCCAATGTGAGCTTAACACCATTAGCACCGACTAGCATACTGTAACCTGTTTCAATGGATTCCTAAAGATTTGGATCGACTCCATTTAGATAGATCTTGAACCTATGTTTCCATTGTAGGTAATCATCTAACGTTATAAGTTTAGGTGGTTTATTGTGATTCCCAATTTCATTTTCCAGAAGCAGATGGTTCTGGATGCGAGAGTCCCTTCCTGCAGTAAAAGCAGAGCACTGATCTTCCATCTCTTTAAACTTTGAACTATAAAACTAAACTGGCTCACTCGTGCGAATGGACTATACAATTGGATCACTCGTGCGAATGAGGGGTGGGAATGAATTCAATTGTGCGATTGGATTCAGTCGTGCGATTGAAATGGATGAATGGACTCAAACGACTAGAGTTGTTCAGTCGTGTGGATGAAGTATGTGACTAAAGTGTGCAAATGAATTCAATCGTGCAATTGGATTCAGTCATATGTATGGAGTGTGTGATTAGAGACAAGCGAATGGGGTTGTTCAGTCGTACAAATGAGTGAGCAGCTGATTCCAATCGTTCGAATGGGGTGTGCGATTGAGTTTAGTCGTGCGATTGGGCCAATCTTGCGATATAAGGCAACTGTTTTTGCAAAATCAAAGGTTTTCGACACTTTGACACAAACACATGATTTTTCAAGAACCCTAATCTGTCGTATGCCAAAAAACGTAAACTTTGAGACCTGGAGACATCGAAAAGCTGTTCTACTCAAAATGTGACTCCTTTGAATCATAAACATGATTTTTACAACAAAACTAATCGAATCACATGCAAAATCAAGAGCCAAGGCTCTGATACCACTTGTTAGAGGACCGTGTACGTACGGAGTACTAACTGATAATGCGTGAAACCAGATCAAATAGTGCGGAATCCTATTTGATTGGCGATTCAATCAGTGATAACGCAATCCCGATCAATCTAACGATTAAAGAAACATTAAGAATGAGTAGAACAAGATCAGATGCAAACTATGAACTTGGAATAGGCTTTCTGGAAGCTCTGGACGGCTAGGTTATGAGTATGTGTCAAAAGTCTTCAAGTGTTACGTTTCTCCATGAATTAGGTGGTATTTACAGGTTATGGGTTTCCAATCGTGTGACTGAAGGTTCAGTCATGCGACTGAATCATGCGATTGATCCATACGCAAGACTGAAGGTTCAGTCGTGCAACTGAGTCAATCTTATGTCTCAATCGTGCAACTGATCTAGTCTCCTGGTTCAGTCGTGTGACTGGTCCATTAGTATGAGGTATTCATGCATATGGTCCATTAGCATGGTCCATTCGCATGAAGACTCATACGACTAAGTTTGAACACATTTCTCAATCATTATTGACTAAGAACTATGCATAACAACCTTAAACCTATATAGTAAGTTCATTATACTTTATCACAAAACAATACAATGAAACATTAAACATTATAAGAATTAATCACATATTATATTTCATTCAACTCATTCATTACATATGTGTAAGACATGACAGACATTTACATTAAGCTCATAAACAAGGGACATATGTAACAACAAACTCCCCCTTCGACCTAGTTTACTTTAACGTCTAACATTCTTCATAACCTCCTTAAACCTCTTGTAGTTCTCCTCTTGTGACTCCTGCGTGTATTTCAAACGCTAAGTAGAGCCGTATCACATTCTAGAATTAGAGAGCATGACATATGTTGCACGTCATAGAACAGTGGCCACTTGTATAGAGTGTAGACATCTTCTGCAGACAGGTTAGTAAGTCACATTGGGTCGAATACCCTGATAGTTTCCATTTTGCCCTCTCTATATAGAACTATGACCGCTTCACCCGTCCTCTAGTCATAATACCACCATTTGAAATGTGGAGTGAAGTCCTGAGGCATTTCCCGTAAGGGAATCTTCAACATTGTGCGCGGGGGATGCACTTCAACACTACTTTAGGCTTTCCAGATATGGGATCCACTTCAGACCTATGGATGTACCTCTTCGGTTGTTGAGGTCTAATGTTACCCATCTGGTGTGGTATTCCTTCTTTGATGTAGACTAAAACCAACTTGACATCTTTCTAGGATCTGCATACAGCATATTTAAGCATGCCAGTTGATTGAGCTCAAAGCCTGGGAGAGTCTCAGATCATGAGGATACCTGAAGTACTCTATTCGCTTCTCCTTTTTTACAGCATAAACGTTTAAGTCTTCAAAATACGCCAACGCTATGATCTTGCCAGACACCTTCTGATGTTTCTTGACTTCGTAGACTTTGGTGTAGGCATTTTGCTTTGGAGCTTGCACTGGGCTCTTATTTCAGCAAAATACACAAATGAATCCCATTTCTCCGGCAAACCGTCTGCGAAACTTGACACTTTATCTTCCATAGACGTTGTTACATCATGAGTGTGCAGATCATTCATTAGATGGTAGAACCTGTCAATGATGTCATCCAAGCTCTCCTTTCCTATCGAAGAGAAGTTGTCAAACTCCTTCTTGAGAGCCTTAGCCTTTCGAGCCTTCAATGTTGCATTCCCATCATATCTCTTTTCCAATGCTTCCTATAACTTTTTCGCCTGCTTGTTCTCAGAGAACTGATGAAAGATATCTTTAGGTATCGACTAAGTCAATAGGGCATATACTTTCTTTTCTGCATTGTACTTCACCTTCTGGCTGTCATTCATTCCTCCTAGAGTCAGCTTAACTCCATCAGCACCGACTGGCATCATGTAACCTATCTTAATAGATGCCGAAAGATTAGGATCAACTCCATTTTGATAGATCTTGAACCTCTGCTTCCATTGTGGATAATCATCTAACGTTATTAGCTTTGGTGGTTTATTATGAATCCCAATTTCATTTTCCAAAAGCAGAAGGTTCTGGATGCGAGAGTCCCTTCCGGCAGTAAAGACAGTCAATTGATCTTCCATTCTCTAACCTTTAAACTTTAGAACAAGACTGGTTCACTTGTGCGAGTGGACAAATGTGGATGAGTTAATCGTGCAATTGAAAAATGCGGATGAGTCAATCGTGTGATTGGACAATGCGGATGAGTCCATGCGGATGACTCAGTCGTGCGATTGGACAATGCGGATGGCCAATACGGATGACTCAGTCATGCGATTGGACAATGCGGATGACTCAGTCGTGCGATTGGACAATGCAGATGGCCAATGCAGATGATTCGGTCGTGCGATTGGACAATGCGGATGCCAATACGGATGACTCAGTCGTGCGATTGGACAATGCGGATGACCAATGCGGATGGCTCAGTCATACGAATGGACAAATGTGGATGACTCAATCGTACGAATGAGCTATTCATGCGACTGAAGCTGCTGTATGACGAAAAACTTCAACTTAATGCCTGTAAACGTCGGATAACACCTGTGGACCCAAAAAGATGACTCTTTTGAGTTAAAACGTGAGGTTTGACACAATAGACAAACTATAGAACAAACAATAATATAATGGTTTCATTGATAAAACTTAATGATTACAAGCTCGTTAAACATAAGAATCAAGACTCTTGGCAAGGGGAGATCGAGCATGATCTCCCCTCTCATCCGGCAACACCTAGGCCCCGGCACACTCTTAAAACCCTTTCTACACAATGAAACTGGTATTTATAGGCCTCAGCCCATATCAGATGCGAATGGGCCCATTCGTATGATGGACCATGCGTATGGTTCAATCGTATGACTGGAGCATACTTATGGTTCAGTCTTACAAATGGCCCAATTGCATCTCTCAGTTGCACGACTGGTCCATTAGCATGGCTCAGTCGTACGACTGAGTCTCATTCGCATATGCTCCTGCGAATGACTCGGTTTCATGTGTTTACAACATATCAGGTGTATTACATTAAGCCTAGACTATTCGTCAAGCGACAGAAACACTATATATGACAATATATGCTCCAACAAATTCCCCTTGGATGTTGCTTGCGCAAAATAGATAACACCTCTTACAATCTTCAATCAATCTTTGCTCTAGTTTCCAAATGAATCAAACGAACACCATATTAGCCAACGTTGTTGATCCGTCAGGTTGTTACAGTATCCCTGAAAATGAATTTAGGCATAATAGCTTTCGTTTACTTTGCAGAACACCATCATAGTAGCAAGATTCCCCATATGACTGATTTTTCCAGATAATGACATGAACAGTTTTCCATTGCTCCAATCTTCACACGGGCTAACCTGATTAACATTAACACCTGCAGAAATTCCCCCTCAATCCACAACTAACAATCTCAAACAAATTAGCATGCACTCAGATTCATCATCAGAAACTAGCTCCCATCATCACTTTTTGATTACGTCTTCAATTTCTCTATACATAGATTCTCCCTAAGAATCAGAATCCTCTCCGTGCGGATAAATATAACTCGATTAGCCATAAATAGTCAGATGCTTTTGACTACCCCATAAAATCAGCACCGACTGGTGACATCTTCTCTTCTCTCTTTTGTGTTCTAACTACATTCCTCTATTCTAGAAGTCCAACGAATAATGGGGTATCCATCAAACTTATTTGATAAAAGAACCTCAGAGTGAATGTGCTTTGCTCATCCTTAAATTTGTGCAAGGGGCAGTTCCAGACCTTTTTTTTTGGTCTGGAACACCGTTCATTCGTATGACATGGAGGACAAATATCACATTCATGTGAATGGATGATACGAATGATATATTTGTGCCACTGGTCATAAGACTGGTCCAGTAGCATGACTGGACATAAGACTAGTCTAGTAGCATGACTGAACATAAGACTGGTCCAGTAGCACGACTGACATAAGACTGGTCCAGTCTCATGGCCAGTCGCACGAATGGACACAAGACTAGTCCGGTCGCACGACTAGACATAAGACTGGTCCGGTCGCACGACTGGACATAAGACTGTCCGGTCGCACGACTTGACATAAGACTGGTCCGGTCGCACGACTGGACATAAGACTGGTCCAGTCTCATGGTACAGTCACACGACTAGACATAAGACTGGTCCAGTCTCATGGTCCAGTCGTACGAATGGTCCAATAGCATTGTCCAGTCGCATGAACGGATCTGCATGCAGATTTTCAGATCTGCAGCTGCCATGGCTGTAAAAAAACCCTAATCTGATGAATTTTACATGAACCGAAATAAAATAGACATCATAAGATTCGCATGGGTGATAAGAACGTGGTTCCGAGTTTGATTTTAACTAAGAAACAACACACGAAACGAGATCTAAGCAAAACACGAAGAACACAAAGTGGGTTTAACATCAAAGAACATGAAATAGATTCAGAAGTCAAGAGCGTGGGTTGCTATAATGATTTTTAGATCATTCTAGCAGTAAGCGGCTCTCATACCACTTGTCACGACCGTGTACGTACGGAATACTAACAAATTATGCGTTTATACCGAATCAAATAGTGCGGAATCCTATTTGATTGGTGATCCAATCAGTGAGAACAGTTACCTGATCAATTTAAGATTGAAACTAATGTTATGAACGAGTAGAGATCGATCAGGATTGATCTATGAAGCTGGACAGGCTTCTTTGGACGTTGTAGACGGCTAGGGTTCGTAAGAGTATCAAGTCTTTATCAAGTTCTTCAAGTGTTTTGTTTTTTCCCGAATTAGGTGATATTTATAGGTTATGGGTTTCCAATCGTATGACTGAACCATTAGCATGGTTCAGTCGTGCGACTGAATCATGCGATTGATCCAAACGCATGACTGAGTCAATCTCATGTCTCAATCGTGCGACTGATCCAGTCTCCTCGTCCAGTCGTGCGACTGGTCCATTAGCATGATGTATTCATGTTTATGGTCCATTAGCATGGTCCATTCGCATGAAGACTCATACGACTAAGTTTGAACACATTTCTCAATCATTATTGACTAAGAACTATGCACAACAACCTCAACCTATATAGTAAGTTCATTATACTTTAGCACCAATAATACTATAAAATATTAAACATTGTAAGCATCAACCACATATTATATTTCATTTAACTCATTCATTACATATGTGTAAGACATGAAAGACATTTACATTAAGCTCATAAACTAGGGACATACGTATCAACAGTTAATTTGGCTAACCAAATCAAATTGATCAACAGTTAATTTGGCTAACCAACTCGAATTGATTTGTCATGTTTTAAGATTTCAAAACCAACTTAAACCATGACCACAACCCTAGTTCACTAGTTAATACACTTGCAACATCACCTTGAGGTCCCGGGTTCGAACTTGGGCACCCTCATTATTTTTAAAAGGCTTTTTCAGCCTTATATTATTTATAAAAAAATCTTTAATAAATATAAAAGGGGTTTTGTAAACTTTAAATATTTTTAAGGCAACCAATAATTTTCTGTATTTTTTCTAAATGTAAATAATATATTTTTAATAAAACATTTTATAAAATGTTGTTCTTGGATTATTCCTATTGGAATGGATTTTTAATAATAATTAATAATTATTGTTGGTCCAAAAGAACCTTTAAATTTTCATCGTTTAAATCAATTTTTTTCAAATGTTTGTTCAAATTGAATGTTTAAACTTTATTAGTTATAATTATATTTTAAATTCATTTTCTCTATATTAAGACATAAATAGTATATGTTCTTTATTTCATTATTTAAAGTACTTACAAAAATCCCCAAATACCAAATTGAAACACTAGTTCTCGTTAATTCGTTAAACTTATTATTTGACGTTAAATCTTGTAAATATATATATGTTTAGGTATTTTGTGAAGGATTACGTTGGAATGTCGATTATATTTCTTATTAATCATCAATTATATACTTATTGGTCATGTGAGTTTGTGTAACGCCCTGAATAAAGTCTAAGCGAGCCAATAATAAAAAGGCCTTAGACGAGATTATTAATGTAAATAAGATGGATATTGGTTATAGACCGAGTTAACTTCTCAGGTTATGTGTCCGGCGAGTTTAAGGTCTCGGGAACGCCAGGTATATATAAACAGATCATCTTGAGCAACTTTCATTTTGCAACTCAACACCTCATTTCTAGAGAGAGAGAGTGTGTAGAGAGAGAAGGTGGAGAGAATTAAGGATTCAAGGCTCGGTTGATCACGGGATTGAAGATCGATATTCGTGGGCATCCAAATAACAATAAAACACCAAGATCCAGGTAAGAAACATCATTTAATCATTCCTTTTGATGTAAACTCGGATTCTAGGGCTTGGGATTTTGAAAATGGCAAAGATTTGCCCAAAACTTATGTTTTTGTGTAAGAAAACATGTAAGAAGCTTAGATATAGCTTATTGGGTGATAAACCAAGGTTTTGGATGTAAATATTGATTTTTTCAGTCAAAATGAGTTGGTGTCAGCCTATTCTGCGAAATTAAGGGTTCATCCAGCGAAATTGTGTAGTCGTCCAACGAAACTATGAAGACTTTCTATGAAACTATAGTTTCACGTGTAGTTTCACAGACATGGTTTTCCAATGAAAGTTGGGCGAAACTGGCAGCGAAGATGCCAGCGAAACTTGTTGGCGAAATTAGCAGCAAAACTGCTGATCTGGCAGTGAATTAGCAACAAAATTAGGCATAAAAAAACTCCTTGAGTGTTAACTTATTCGCAGGCTGTGTAGTGCAACCCCTGCTTTGAAAGCTTGACTTAAAAGCTACTTATTGAGTCTAGGTGAGTTCTAGATCCCCTATTTTAAAGGTTTCAAACTAGTTTGGGGTTAGAAATGCATACTAAAATATATTTTAAATGACCAAGATTTTAAGAGGTTTTAACCGGAAGATCTATTTTTCTATTAAAAATGTGCTATGTAAATGTTCTTAAATAAAAAATTTTCACGCTAACCTGGCAACGCAGCCCCAGTCAGGGGCGTTGCCCATTGGACCCCACTAGGGACTTCTACCCCTAGGAACCCGCTATCAGGGGTTGCCGCTTCCGAACCCCCGCTGTCCCGCGGAGGATCAGTTATGTTTTATGATAATTTTTAAAGAAGAGATGAGACAGCATTACCCATAATTGTTTGAGGAATATCAGGTTTCAGGGACGAAAACCTATATAAGGGGGTGGACATGTAACACCCGATTAATTTTAAAGTCAAAGGGAAAAAAAATAAAGTGAAAAAAAAAGAAAGAAAAGATATTTTACCCAAGTTGAGGTGTGTAAAAAGTGTCAAAAGGACAAAAAGGTTTGAAAGTGGGTGTAAAGTGGGCATCTTCACAGACCAAGAACTACGAGATCACCCCTTTCATTCTGGGGCATGGCCGCCCACTCTCTTCTTACACACCCAAATCTTCGGATTTTAGAGACAGAGAGAAAGAAAAAGAGCAGAAAGCTCTCGGTTTTAAAGAAGAACCAGCTGAAAAGTCGAATTCAAGGTAAGAAATTCATGATTTTTGAGTGTTCTAACCGGTTTTATCCCGGTTGTATGCTTAGTGTGTTGTGTGTGTGTTCGGGTGTGTGTTTTTAGGGGTTTCTAGGCGATTGAACTCATTGCAAATGAATTTGGAAGAAGCCATACTCAAGAGCTGCAAATGTGAGTTCTAGAACCCTTTTTTACATGTTTTAACTGATTTTGGGGCTGTGGAAATGCATGAACGTATGTTTTTATAAAACTGGGTTTTATGCCGTATGTGTGAATGTGTGTATGTTGCTGTTATGGTGTGATTTTGCACTATGTTCATGCTGATGATGGGTGTTTTAAGGCTTAGAATGAATGATTTAAGCTTAGAACTTGATAGACGAGGTTTGGGGACTGAATTTGCTGATAAGTGTGCCCTAGGTTGCTTATACACACCCAAACAGTAGTTCATATGCCCAAACAGTAGTTCATATGCTGAGTTTAGAAAAAACTGCTTAAGTGTTGACAAATGCGGATGAACAAATGCTAAGCATTGACAAATGCGGATAAGAAAGTCAATGCGGATGAGAAAGTCAATGCGGATGAGAAAGTCAATGCAGATGAGAAAGTCAATGTGGATGAGAAAGCAAATGCGGAAAGTAAGTCATGCGAATGAACAAATCAGGATGAGTAAGTTCTGTGACTGAACGAATGCAGATGAACAAAGTTTATGCGGATGAACAAATGCAGATGAGTAAGTTCATACGACTGAACAAATGCGGATGAACAAAGTTAATACGGATGAACAAATGTGGATGAGTAAGTTCATGCGACTGAAAAAATGCGGATGAACGAAGTTAATGTGGATGAACAAATGCGGATGAGTAAGTTCATGCAACTAAACAAATGCGGGGAACAAAAGTTAATGCGGATGAACAAATGCAGATGAGTAAGTTCATGCGACTGAAGAAATGCGGGATGAACAAAGTTAATGCGGATGAACAGGAAGGAAATGCGGATGAACAAAGCGGATGAACAAAAAGGGAAATGCGGATGAACACTTGGAATATTTTCTGACTTTTAGGGTAAAAAGTGAAATGTAGGCTTTGACTTGGGAGGTTCCGAGGGTCATATAAGTTTAACTTTGTAAACCCCGGTTATTTACTTATTTGAAGCCGATGAATGGAGGAAAAAGAATAAAGTCAAAGTCAAGGGACCAAACCCGCCAACGAAAGAAAGTCGAGTGAGTGGGAGTATAATGGAGAGGGCAGCCCATACCCTCTCCCCACACTCACAAATCAGCCAAAGTAAGAGAGAAAGGAAGAAAAGATGAAAAGTGTTGATTCGGGTTGGTCGAGTGAGCCAAATCATCGAGAAGAAGAGAGTCAAACGAAGCTCTACTTCTTGTGTCGTTTTGTGTAGTTCTAGGACCCTCTTTTACTTGTTTTCCCAACGATTTGGGGCTGGAACACATCTAAAATCGGGTTTCGTGTGTGTGTATGCTTGACCCGTTTGTGTATGAGTGTGTATGAGTGTGTGTGTATGATGCGTTTGAGTCTTGATTATGAGCTTGTGTGGGCTGGAATAATGTTGTGGTATGCATCCCTAAGGTTAGGATGGTCGATTTGGGCTTTAGAATGGGTTTAGATGAGCTTGGAGGCTGAAAACCCTCGGCTACAGTCAGGATGAACTGCATTCTGCATCAGCTAGGGCTAGGCGACCGACTGGAGGGCGAATGGAGGCCATACGGCCGAATAGGGTGTGATTGGGGTCCATTCGCAGGGGTGAAGGTCCATTCACACGAGTGAAAGGCCAGTCGCATGGAGGTCATGCGATTGAAGGTCCAGTCGCATAGGGGCCATCCATTAGTTCCATTCGCATGAGGTCCATCCACATTAGTCCATTCACACAATTGGGTGTTCATTCGCAAGAGTGTCATCGGCATTGGTTCATTTGCATGATGTTCAGTCGCATGGAGGCCATGCGATTAAAGGGTGTCCATACGCCTGAATAGGGCTGTTGCAACCAAGGAAAGTGTAGTTTGACTTGACTTTTAGAGGAAAGTGTTGATGTAAGTTTTGATGTAAGGGGTCCTGTAAGAGCATGTAAGATGATGATTGAGGCCTTAGAGAGCATGTTGGGCATGATGATGATGATGATGTTGCATGATTATGCATGTTATGTATGTACGATGTTGCCTATATGATGTTGATGTCTATGATGTTATGTTCCTTGTTATGATGTATGTTGTTTATCTTCTCAGGCTTACGTTGAATGTTATTGAATGGATTGAAGTATACGTAACGTAAAGTGAAAGAAGATAAAGAAAAGAGGAACATGAAGTAAGAATGCATGCGTTAATGAGTAATAAAGTAGAGATAGTCTTGCAAGTATAGGATATCGAGGTCCTTCTTTGTGATCGACCATTTATATAGAACCTCTACCGCTTACCTCTAGTACTGCGGCATACGCTCAGCTATTCATTTATTGACTTTGGCCCAGTAGCTAAATAGTTCGGGTTGTAGCATATGGTATTGGTACAGAAGATATCCGGTGGCAAGAAAAGATATAAAGATTAACGAACGAATAAAGAAGATAATTTAACTATATTTATGAGTACGTATGATGTATGATCGCATAAAGAAAAGAATGGTTGTAATGAAAGAAAAGTATGTTTATGTTATAAATCTAGAACTCACTCAGCAACGCTGACTTTGATGTGTTTCCAATTGGCAGGTAATGGTTGCTGAGAATGGCACGGGCGACTACTCGGCTTTTGGCACGGCATTCATTTATTTAATGCTTTTGTGATATAATGCAACAAGTTTTTGTAACAATTGACGATGTGATTATTTGGCAAAAGTTTTTTATAATGAAATGTGATGTCATTTTTGAATGTTTCCGCTGCAAACTTTTTGTAAGACAAATGTAAATATATGTTTTATGAGCGATGAGTGACTAACTATAAGCGTCCCGGGAACGGGGCCTTACAAGTGGTATCAGAGCCAAAGTTAAGTGAAATGGGTAAATTTCCAAAAAACTTAACTTAAACTGAGAATGGGATGAAAGGGGAATGGGATGCAATCTGAGTAGCTGCATGCATCAGGTATTTTCGTAAAGTTAGCGGTTTTTTTTTTGTGCGCATGGTATGTGGTTATGGTTGTTTGTAGATTTAAATATGATATAGTCAGGATAGGTAATGCTTGGGTATGGAGAGTAAAGTAAGTGGCTAATCACAACTGGCCACTGTAATTAGGGACTTTATACTGATATAAATGAGTTGTCCTTGAATGACCATGTTGGTGTTCGAATCTTTCAGTGTGCGTGTGAATGGCTGGCGGTAGATATTCGAAAGCTTCAAGGGGTGGAGGTCACGGTGCTGAACCGCGACCAAGAGGGGGAGAACCAGAGTTGAGAAGGTAGTTCATGAAGAACCCGAAACCCTCATCCGAAGGGTGGTGATGAGAGTGCGAACCTTAGGGCCTCCGGGGAAAGAGGCAGTGGTTGAGGAAGTTCATCATGTCATGCAGATGATCCTGCCGTCTATAGTGACTGAAGGTTTAAAAGCTGTAAGGGAAGGGGAAAGAAAGGAGAGAAATAGGTCCACGGGAGGATGGGAACAACCAGAGCCTGAAACGGTTCCATTTGATGATGAAGAGGAAGAAGAAGAGCCTGTGCCGGAGACAACACGAGGATGTAACTACGGGGCGTTTATGAGATGCAAGCCCTCTACTTTTGACAGTAACGGCACTGCTGTAGCTACTCACCGGTGGGTGAGGGAGATGGAGGTTGTTCTTGATATCAGTGAGTGCCGGGAGGACCAAAAGGTGAAGTTCGCGACCCATTCTTTTGTGGACTCGGCTTTGTGCTGGTGGGACAACATAGTCCAAGCTGAGGGTAACCGGGCAAGGATGAGGTGGGAGGAGTTGAAGAAGATGGTGATGAGGAGTTCTGTCCTCATAGGGTGGTTGAGGAGTTCTGTCCTCATACGGAGATGGAGGCGGGAACCATGACACACTAGCAATACACCACCGAATTCAATGAAATGGCATGGCTCGTGCCAGATCAGGTGACGCCTCTGTCTCGGAAGATCAAGAGGTACATTCAGGGCTTACCGGTGGATGTTCGTAGGCACATGATCGCCGGCCGACCAAGCACGTTTAGGTCGGTGGTCGATCTGGCAGGGGGACTATATGATGAGCGGGAGGTGGTGGTGACTGAAGCGAACAAGAAGGGTGGTGGTGATTGGAACTGGAACGGGAAAAGGTTTGGGCGGGGTGATGCCTCGACGGGTAACAAAAAGGCACGGGTGTCGACCGTCGTGGGGCCACCTCGAGTGCGGTGTCAAAGAGGTGTGGCAAGTGTGGAAGGGAGCACGGGAGAGTGTCGGACGGGATTGAATGTGGCTTCAAATGTGGGAGACGGGGCACATCGCAAAGGATTTCTTTGCAAGCAATGTTTAACTGTGGGGAAAGTGGTCATATGAGTAAGGATTGTAAGAAGCTGAGAGCTGAGGGTCCGAGGCAAGAAGACGGGAGGTGAAGGACCAAGGCGAGCGCCAGGGCATTCACCATGACACAGGAGGAAGCTAGGACGGACCCTGATGTGTGTTCCGGTACGTTTCTAGTGAACCAAACTTTAGCTTCTGTGCTATCGATTCGGGTGCTAGTAAAATTTTTATTTTGCTGCTTTCTGTGCTAAGCTGGCTATTAGTAGTAGACGTGTTGATGCGCCCGTTGATGTAGAAACTGCCATAGGTAAGTCTACTAGGATTCTGAGATAATAGAGAACTGTGATGTGGAACTTGAAGGTCGTAAGTTTCCTGTCAGACCGTTTGTGATGACCTTAGAGGTTTCGATTGGTTCATGGGATGGATTGGTGGTGGAGTTCGAGGCGAACATTGTGTGTCGCAAGAAGAAGATGATTGCTTGACGGCACCTGACGGTAGTTCAGTGACGATTTATGGTGATCGGGTTACTATGATCCCAAAGGTAATCTCAATGGCGGTGGTGGGAAAGTGTATAAGGCATGGATGTAACGTACTCGCTTATGTAAAGGATGTAGATACGCCAACACCACAATTGTCTGATGTACTACCGGTTGTGTGTGACTTTCCAGACGTGTTCCCAGAAGACTTACCAGGAGTGCCACCTGACAGAGAGATTGAATTTCAGATTGATCTGATACGGGAGCCCAACCTGTTGCCAAGGCACCGTATCGTTTGGCTCGAAAGAGGATGAAAGAGCTGATGGAGCAATTGCAAGAGCTATGATAAGGGGTTCATTCGACCGAGTATCTCTCCTTGGGGTGCTCTGGTCCTGTTTGTGAAGAAGAAGGACGGTAGTATGAGGATGTGTATTGACTACCGTGAGCTGAATAAGTTGACGGTGAAGAAACAGATACCCCTTACCAAGAATAGATATTTGTCGATCAGCTCCAGGGTGCCAGTTGGTTCTCAAGATAGATCTTCGATCTGGATATCATCAGTTGAAGGTGAAGGAGCAAGATATTCCTAAAAATAGCTTTCCGTACACGCTACGGTCACTATGAGTTTCTCGTCATGTCTTTTGGTTTGACCAATTCGCTAGCTGCTTTATGGATCTGATGAATCGGGTGTGTCGCCGATGCTGGATAAATCAATAAATGTATTCATTGATGATATCCTGATTTATTCGAAAAATGAGGATGAGCATGCCGGTCATATTCGAGAGGTTCTGGAGACGTTGAGAAGAGGAGAAACTATATGCCAAATTCTCCAAGTGCACATTTGTTGCGCGAAGTTCAGTCTTGGGTCATGTGGTGAATCCGACGGGATTATGGTAGACCCGGCAAAGGTGGAGGCGGTTATGCAATGGAAGTCACAAAGACACCATCCGAGATTCGTAGTTTCTTGGGTTTGGTAGGCTACTATAGAAGATTTAGCCAAGACTTCTCTAAGATTTTTCTCCACCCACTAAGTTGACCGGAAGAATGTAAAGTTTGTATGGGGTCAAGCTCAGGAGAAGGCGTTCAAAGAATTGAAGGCAGGATTGACTCAAGCTCCTGTTCTGTCATTACCAGCGGAAGCGAAGATCTGGTGGTCTATTCTGATGCTTCCTACTCAGGTTGGGATGTGTGTTAATGCAGAGAGGGAAGGTCATAGCATATGCATCCCGACAGTTGAAGGTTCATGAGGTGAATTATCCTACTCATGATTTGGAGCTAGCAGCCGTGGTCTTCGCACTAAAGAAGAGAGGCACTATCTCTACGGGACGAAGTGCACCATTTTCACTGACCACAAGAGCTTGAAGTACTTCTTCGAGCAAAAGGATCTTAACACATGAGGCAGAGATGGTGGTGGAACTTATAAAGGATTACGATTGTGAGATCCACTATCATCCGGGCAAGGCCAATGTGGTGGCGGATGCCCTTAGCCGAAAAGAGAGGCCCGAGCCGATTCGAGTGGAAGCATATCAGCTAATCATGACCTTTGATTTGATGAAGCAAGTCAAAGAGTTTCAAGATAAGGCACTGAAAGAAGATCATCTTAACTCTGAAAGAATGAGAGGTCTGGTTGGGGAATTGGGTGAAAACCACTCGGTGTTAGAACCCGATTCGGTCGGGTATGGATTCCTCGTTTTGGGGATCTACAGGTGAAGATAATGGATGAGGCTCACAAGACTCGATACTCCATTCATCCTGGTGCCACAAAGATGTACCAAGACATGAAGAAGATTATTGGTGGCCGGGTAGAAGCGCGATGTGGTGGAGTATGTGAGTAAGTACCTTACTTGTTATAGGTGAAGGTCGAGCATCAAAAGCCGTTGGGAAGATCCAACCTTTGGATTATTGGAATGGAAGTGGGAGCACATCACCATGGACTTCATTACGAAGCTGCCGCGTACCCCGAAAGGGTACGATGCCATATGGGTGATAGTTGACCGTTTTCCGAAGAGTGCTCACTCCCTACCGATTCGCGAGACGTATTCATCTGAGAGGTTGGCTGATCTGTTCATCAAGAAAATTGTAACTCTTCATGGTGTGCTGGTGTCTATTGTGTCTGATCGTGACACCTAGTTTACATCTAAATTTTGGAAGAAATTCCACGACGCTATGGGGACAAGTTACATATTAGCACGGCTTATCATCCCTAAACCGATGGTCAGTCAGAAAGGACCATTCAGACATTGGAAGACATGCTTCGGGCATGTGTGATTGATTTCGGGGGAGTTAGGATGACCACATACGTTAGCCGAATTCTCATACAACACCAGCTGTCATGCCAGCATTGGTATGCCACCATATGAGATGCTATATGGTAGGAGATGCAGGATACCCATTTGTTGGGGTGATATTGGTTAGAAGGAATTGGAAGTGTCAAGGTAACGAGGCTACGACTGAGAAGTTTGAGAGGATCAAGGCCTTCATGAAGGCATCCAAAGATAGGCAGAAGTCGTTATGCCAATAAACTACGCAGACCAATTGAGTTCCAGGTGCGACCGAGTTATGTTGAAGTCTCACCTTGGAAAGGTATCATTAGTTTCCAAAAGCGGGGCAAGTTGAGCCCGAGATACATAGGTCCTTTCCAAATCATCGCTCGAGTAGGAGGGGGCCTATAGACTAGAGTTACCAGATGAGTTAAGTAGAATCCACCCGACATTCCATCTCATCTGATAAAGTGCTTGGCGGATGAAGACATGATTGCTCCACTGGAGGATATCAAAGTAGACGAAAGGCTCAACTATGTGGAGCAACTAGTGGCAATCATCGATAGAATAGAGAAAAGGCTGAGAAACAAAGTGGTTCCTTTTGTGCGTGTATAGTGGAAGCACGGGAAGGGACCCGAGTCAATGTGGGAGACTGAGGAAAAAATGAGACAACATTATCCACGTTTGTTCGAGGATTAACATGTTTCGGGGACGAAACCTATCTAAGGGGGGTGGACTTGAAACACACTGGTTATTTACTTATTTTAAAGCCGATGAATGGAGAAAAGGAAATAAAGTCCAAAGTCAAGGGACCAAACTCGCCAACGAAAGAAAGTCGGGTGAGTGGAGTATATAAGGGAGAGGGCAGCCCATACCCTCTCCCCCACACTCAAAAATCAGCCAAAGAAAAGAGAGAAAGGAAGAAAGAGGAAAAGTGTTGATTCGGGTTGGTTCGAGTGAGCCAAAATCGTCGAGAAGCGAGTCAAACCGAAGTTCTAGTCTTACTTCTTGTGTAGTTTGTGTGAGTTCTAGGACCCCTCTTTTACTTTTTTTCAAATGATGTTGGGGCTGGAACACATCTGAAATCGGGTTTTCGTGTGTGTGTATGCTTGACCCGTTTGTGTATGAGTGTGTGTGTGTGTGTGTGTGTGTATGATGCGTTTAAGTATTGATTATGAGCTTGTGTGTGCTGGAATAGTGTTGTGTATGCATCCCTAAGGTTTAGGATGGTCGATTTGGCTTAGAATGGGTTTAGATGAGCTTGGAGGCCGAAAAACCCTCGGCTGCAGTCGGGATGAACTACATTCTGCATCAGCTAGGGCTAGGCGAACGACTGGAGGCCGAATGGAGGCCATACGGCCGAATAGGGTGCGTTTGGGGTCCATTCGCATGATTGGGGTCCATTCGCATGATTGAAGGTCCATCCGCACGAGTGAAAGGCCAGTCGCATGGAGATCATGCGATTGAAGGTCCATCCGCACGAGTGAAAGGCCAGTCGCATGGAGATCATGCGATTGAAGGTCCAGTCGCATAGGTGCTCATCCGCATTAGTTCCATTCGCATAAGGTCCATCCGCATTAGTCCATTCGCACGATTGGGTGTTCATTCGCACGAGTGTTCATCTGCATTGGTTTATTCGCATGATATTCAGTCGCATGGAGGCCATGCGACTGAAGGGTGTCCATACGCCTGAATAGGGCTATTGCACCCAAGGAAAGTGTAGTTTGACTTGACTTTCGGGGGAAAGTGCAAATGTATTTTTGACGTAAGGGTTCCTGTAAGAGCATGTAAGATGATGACTGAGGCCTTAGAGAGCATGTTGGGCATGATGATGATGATGATGTTGCATGATTATGCATGTTATGTATGTACGATGTTGCCCTATATGATGTTGATGCCTGTGTATGTTATGTTCCTTGTTATGATGTTGTTTATGTCTTATCTTTCTCATGGCTTACGTTGAATGTTAATGAATGAATTGAAGTATTACATAACGGAAAGTGAAAGATAAAGAAAAGAGGAACATGAAGTAAGAATGCATGCGTTAATGAGTAATGAAAGTGGAGATAGTCTTGCAAGTATTGGATATCGGGGTCCTTTGTGATCGACCATTTATATAGAACCTCTACCGCTTACCTCTAGTACTGCGGCATACGCTCAGCTATTCATTTATTGACTTCAGCCAGTAGCTAAATAGTTCGGGGTGTAGCATATGGTATTGGTACGGAAGATATCGGTGCGCAAGAAAAGATATAAGAGTAACGAATGAATAAAAAAGATAATTTAACTATTATTTATGTGTACGTATGATGTATGATCGCATGAAAGAAAAGAATGGTTATAACGAAAGAAAAGTATGTTTTATTTTATAAAACTAGAACTCACTCAGCAACGCTGACTTTGATGTGTTTCCAGTTGGCAGGTAATGGTTGCTAAAGATGGCACGGCGCGACTACTCGGCTCTTTTGGAACGGCATTCATTTATTTAAATGCTTTTGTGTATAATGCAACAACTAATTTTGTAACCATTGATGATGTATTTTTGGCAAAAGTTTTTATAATGAAATGTGATGTCATTTTTGAATGTTTCCACTGCAACCTTTTGTTAGACAAATGTAAATATATATTTTGAGCGATGAGTAACTACTGTAAGTGTCCGGGAACGGGGCCTTACAACTTTTGAGGGTCATAGATGATGTGGTGGGCATGGTATGATGATGTTATGATGTATAATTGATGCTTATGCATGGTGGTATGTATGATGTATGTTATGTATGTATAATGCCCTGTATGATGATGTTGACTGTGTATGTTGATGTTCCTCACATTGTATGTTTATTTTCCATGGCTTTACATTGAACGTTAATAAATGTAATGATAAAATATAATGTAACGTAAAGTGGAAGATAATAAAAAGAGAAACATAATGAATGAATGCATGCATTAATGAAAAAGAAGGTATAGAGAAAGAGGCTTGCAAGCAAAATGCATAAAGGTGCACGACTCTAAAATGTCGTAAGCTCAACTGCGTATGGTTTAGCTAACCCTTAAGGATACACACGGTTCTAGTCTTTATGACTGACCAACGGTGTGGTACATGGTTTATAGTGATTACTCACCTCGGTGTTGGTGCCAGGCTATGTGTAGTATGGAAGTCATTTATGATCTTCGGCCAAGTACCCGAGTTATGCATATGTTGGGGGTGTAGTATACAGTGGTTTATAGTGGTTACTCACCTCGGTGCTCGTGCCAGGCTATGTGTAGTGTGGAAGTCATTTATGATCTTCGGCCTAGTACCCGGTTATGCATAATATTGGGGGTGTAGTAGACAGTGGTTTTAGTGATTACGCACCTGGTGCTGATTCCAGCTATGTGCAATGTGGAAGTCATTTATGATCTTTGGCCCAGTACTCGAGTTATGCATAATGTTACGGGTGTAGTATACAGTGGTTTATAGTGATTACTCACCTCGATGTTGGTGCCAGGCTATGTGCGGTGTGGAAGTCATTTATAATCTTCAGCCTAGTACCCGAGTTATGCATAATTTTGGGGGTGTGGTACACAGTTGGGATCTTTGTCGCTTACCCCGATGCTGGTGCCATGCTATGTGCAGTGTGTAAGTCAATTATGAACTTCAGCCTAGTACCCTATTTGTTTGGGGCATAACTGATGACGTTGATCCTAATAGTGATAAAGAATGTGATAAAGAGGGAAAGAGTTAAAGAAAGTATATGATGAACAGTAATGAAGATAATATGATATTATCTATGTGTACGTATGATGTGTGACCAAATGCAAAAGTAAAGAATAGTTTTAATGAAAGTAAAGTATGTTTTTATATAAACTAGAACTAACTCAGCAACACTGATTTTATTTGTTTTCAGTTGGTAGGTAATGTTGCTGAGGATGGCACGGGGCAGCTACTCAGCTCTTTTGGATGGCATCCATATTTATAATGCTTTTGTGTTGAAATGCAACATGTATTTTGTAATTTGATAACAATGTATTATTTTTTGAAAAAGCTCTTGTAATGCAATGAAAATGTTGTTTTTAAAATGTTTCCACTGCAATGTTTTTATCAAGTTAATAAAATTAATGTTTTATGTGCAATGCCCGGGAATGGGGCCTTACAGATGACTTATGCTTGTGGTGCATATGTATATGTATGTGAATGTATGATGCATGATGTTTATGATGATGTGTGATGGTATATGTTATGCATGATGATGCGTGGTGATATTATGCTTATGTATGATATGTTTTCTTATGTTCTTTACTACATTTATGATGTGACTTTACGTAGTGTGATTATGTTAATGAGCGTAAAGTATTATCTTAACAAAGAAAAAGATTTAAAATAATGAAAGTGGAACATAATGAATAAATGAAAGTCTTGCAAGCAAATGAAAGGAGGTTCATAACTCACTGAGAGTTGCTAGCTCAACTGTGTGTTTATAGCATGTGATCTTGGCTAACCCGTAAGAGTTCACACACAGGGGGTAGTCTATGTGACTACTCCATACGTGTGATATGTGCGATATGGGGTCCTTGTCGCTTAACCCTAGATGATATGACTTTTGCTTAAGAGGGGGGTAAGCATATAACAAGATCTAGATAGAAGTGAAAAGATAATAATGTACGAAAAGTGCGATAAGTACGAAATGTGCGAAACGTGTGAAATGTACGAAACAACGATGATGAAGATAATTGATGTACGCATGATGTACGATCACGTATGATAGTAAGAAATGTTTTAACGAATGAAAGGTAATATAAAGTTTTATAAAACTAGAACTCACTCAGCAACCCTGACTTTTTATGTATTCCAGTTGGTAGGTAATTGTTGCTGAGGATGGCACGGAGGTAGTATTCGCCTTTTGGGGGATGGCATCCATATGGTCCATTGATCATATAACAGTGCAAATGAGATGAAGAATCAATCATATCAAGGCACAAACTAAACAAGATGAGCAAAGAAGATTGAACACAATAAGAACTCATTCAAAATAAGACAGTGAACATCATAAAACAATAACATCAAGCACAATGATATTTCTGTGTAATAACTGCTTTGAAAAGGTAACTTGCAACAAGGATTAACGATTATGGTTTTGCAAGCTTACCCACAATGAGAATGCTCAAAATCTATAATACCAGTCTTAGTTTCGCAGACAGTTTCGCTATCAGCGAAACTGTTCTGCCGAAACTGTAGTTTCGCCCGGCAGAAACAGTAGTTTCGCCAGGCAAAAACAGTAGTTTCGCCGAGCGAACTAATCAGCTGACTGTGAGAAAAACTTACAGTTTCGCTAAACTACAAAATAACATAAATCTCAAACACATACAAAAGGAAACTAACAAAAGACCTATTACAATCAAAAGTAAACATTCTAAACTAAGATGAGTCCAACCTATACATGATCTTCATAATCCCCTTAGGTGGAACTCACCACCTTCACTCGTCTTCAGCACCAGTATCCTCCATTGCCCTTGATTGTCTCAGCACCTCCTGCAACATCTTCCTCATAGGCTTCAGCAAAGATTCTCCATGGTCTCTTCCTGCTTCACGAGCCCCCTCTGGATGAGCACTAACCTGCCTAAACTGTCTTATCAAATCTTGTATATACATGTCCAGATCATCTTGAGCCCTTACTCGCTCCACAAGCCTTTTTACTTCAGCTCTCACTCCTTTGATTTTGTTTGCCATAGTCATAAACAGACTGGCCTCTTTTCTTGTCTCTTCTCCTGCCCCAGCCTTGATGTGGTTCTCACATAAAACTAGTAATCTTCATCATAGAAACAGAACAGCTCCATAGGATCGAATACTTTGAATTCTTTGCCATTATTAATTCTTAACACATCCTCCCCCGTGTTGTTATCATTGAACCATTTCTCAAAATTCTATAATTGTTGGGGAAGGGGATCTGCAAACCTTAATCTATTCACTATCATCGGAGGCTTTACTCTCAGTATGATCCTTCCCTTGCCGGTCTCCCAATCCTGTTCTCTTCGATCATTTCTCTCAGCCTTCATGAATCCAAAAGACTCAAAGTTGTCATTTAGCCCATTCTGAATCTCTTTCTCCAAAAGTGTGGCTCGTTCACTCAGGTTTGCATTTAGTAATGGCAGAGCCGCCAACCGCCTCAGATCCCATTTAGGCAAGTTCTTGAATGTCTTCCTCTTATGCATGTAGCTAATTCCACCCCCTTCCTCTTTATCATGAACATTTTGAGGCTGGGGTATAGCACCAACTTATGACCCTCTTATCAGCCTCCTTTATTGCTCAACCCTTCCATGTGTTGGAAAAGGGGAGTTAGTTCTTTGGGCTCCTTCTCTTTAATAAACCATTCAGCTTTATCCATCTCAAAAACATCTTCTTCAAGCTCTCCCTTCTTGGCTACATATATTGATGGCCTCTTATCAAATTCATAGAATTCTAGTTCAGAATCATAATCTACTAGTTATTCATCATCCTCTTCTACATCAACTAGTCCCTTTCCTTTCTCATTATCCTGTCAACCGACTTCTCCCTTACCACCTCTTCTCCAACCAGATCCTTGTCCACATCAAATTCCATGTTTATAAAACCAGCCTCCTGAATTTCCTCTTCATTCTCCCTTCCTGCATCTTCATTTCTTACTTCACAATCTTTAGCACCAGTAGTTGTGCACCAGATGTGCCCTCTCCTGCCCCAGATGAAGTACTCACATTCAAGAATAGGTATTTTGAAGTATCAGTCAAATCATCTAACTCAGATTGAGTTAGTTGATTAGCAGGCCAGCAGCAGCTTTTAGTTGGGCAATCTCCTCAAACAATTTCTTCAGCAGATAATTTGATCAATAAGCATCTTCTTCATTCCCTATATCACCTCAACTTTTTGTTTTCCCGTATCTCTTGGTTGGTGAGTTTGATCTTTATCATGCTCAGTTCATTTTACAGAGAACTGTTAGGTTACAAATCATATCTACATCTAAATTTCCTCTTCTTCCCTCCTCTGAGTTTCAGTGAATGCTTGATGTCTCTGTTTGTTCTCCTCTCTGAATCTGCTGTATCAACTTTCTTCTTCGATCTTTTCTCCTTTTTTGTTGTCGTATCTCTTCAGCCCTTTCATTACTTCTTCTTCAAAATCATAATCTTTCTCTTTAGCATATCTTTTCCTCTTCTTGGTTGCATCAGACTGTTATGCTCTGGTTTCTTCAGCTTGTTTATTCTCCGACTCATCCACCGTTCTAATGTAGTTCCATCTCTCGGTGGGTACATGTTTTCCCACAGATGGGTGATCTTCTAACTAAGTCATGTCGGATAGCACAACAGTCCGCAAAGATACATGGGTTCATCTGCACCAACCTTTTCACCTCCACGTGTCTCGGTACATTTGGAATTAACTCATCGAAGATCATCTAAGAAATCGAGAATACAAAAGCCATTTATCCTTCTTCAAGGCCATTACACTCTCTGCCATGCAAGCAAATATCAATCTAGCAATGTTTGCTTTTTCCCCTCTGCAGCATAATACCATGGCTTTAGCCCAGCAATGTTCAGCACATCTGATCCACCTTTACGGTGATCTAAGCACATAATGAAGACATAGGCAATGAATCTCCATTCCTTGGAGAGAAAGGACTTCTTTCTCTTTTCATGAACCGAAAGTTGGCCCCTATATCCCATGCTCCGGAATGCTGCGAACACCTCTGTACCGGACATAGAAACCTCTTCTCCCGAATCCTCCTCTAGCCTCAGAATCCTTGATAATGTTTGTGCAGTATTGGTTACCTCATGCTCTAAGACTTCAGTGATCCTTTGGGTATTCCCTCTTGTATCACATTTAGCAGATCTCCAGAAGTCTCTAATGTGAAGATAATATATGGTGGTGGAATGAGATATAAAGTAAGCTATAGGAGATCTTTTCAACCACCGAATCAGTCTCTAAACCCGGCAGCTTTAGGATGAGTATCATCCAGAATGGCGGTGATATTGTTTCTTTCATCAAATTTTAATTTGCCATTTATACCTAAAAAACAGATGAAATACATTAGAATAAAGTATTAAGTACGAATAGATAAAATAAGAAAAGAATAAAGAAGAATAATAAAAAAGATAAAAATAAATAATTAGCTAGCCGAAAATATAGTGGATAAGATTTAGTTTTGGCAGGCGAAAGTATAGTTTCGCTAGCAAGAACACACCAGTTTCGCCCAATAGTGAGGTAGATTCGACAAGCCAAAACTATAGTTTCGGCACTGCGAAACTGAAAATTAGTCAGCAAAACTGTTAAGTTCGCTCGGACGGCATAACCTTACAGTTTCATGAGGAATCAAGAACTTTCATTCAGTTTCGCTGGACAAGCGGTTAGTCTCGCTGGAAGAACAGCGAAGGTACCGAAGAGTCTTGATCAAATATACCCATAATGTGATATTATAAACAAGATTAAATGATGGTCCTGAGTTCGAGACTCACTTGCGAACTGGAATCAACAATCAATCAGTATCAAAAACTCATAATCACAAAAACGCATGAAAAGGTCACAAAATAGCCTTAAGGAACATCACATGTCGATAGTGCGAAAGTGAGAGTTTAATTTCGCAAAATGACTTAAATAGCTTATAGTTTCGCAGAGAGCAAAACTATAGTTTCGTCAGACGAATCTATAGTTTCGCCAAGCGAAACCACAATTTCGTCAGATGATACTCAGATCAAAAAGATATCACATAGGATGAGAATGCTGAGCAAAATTGCAATTTCGTCTAGCGAAACAAATAGCGAAATTATAGATTCGCTGCAATTTTTATTTTATATATATATATAAATATTAACAACAATAACCGAGATCAAAATCGATCAAAGATCACATCCTCAAGATATGTATTAGGACAGAGATGAATTTAGTCATCGACCAGCAATGAGATCATACTGATAACGGAATCTAATCACAGTCTTTGAATAAGTTTGAAATTCCCAAATAGATCAATAACAATTGCTGTATGTTTGTTCGCTTAAAACCATGCCCTATCTTTTTCAACAAAACAGATATTTTTAAGGTTCGATTAGATGCTTTAGAATGATAGCACCCCGCAATCATTTGGCAAAAACTCTCACCCAACCTCAGGATTTTTTGAAATTTGATATGATCTTAAAAACAAGGCTTGTACAAATCTGTGTAAGTGATTATCAATAGATATTGCATTATGTGATGAGTTTATCATGTAGATGATTTAATACAACTTAGATCATGATGGTGAGAGCTCCAGGTCTATTCTCACGTATAACAAAGGATGACCATTAATCCTGTGTCGATGAGAGCTCCAGGTCAGTACTACCGTACAGCAGAGGAGATCATCACTCCAAGTCAGTACTACCGTACAGTAGAGGAGATAAGCACAAGTACAAGACACATAGATACACCAGACATGATTCAGAGATAAGAGTATACGATATGTATCATGATGTGAGAACGATCAATTCTCAATCCAATTTTTGTCGGGACTCAGTTTTCGTGCAGGCCAAAATGATTGAGTAAATGCAGACATCCTTAAGCGAATATTTTAATAAAATCATAAAGTTGTTGTCTACTTTATTTTTCAGGCTGAGTACCAAAGCATATCGTTAAAGAATCTATTAATTTTCATTTATTTGAAATTAAAATAAGATGTAAATCAGAGAGCAGCATCAGTTCTATCATTTCTGACTGGGTTTGAGTAAGAGTGATATATTACTGAGAATCAAATATGATAATCAAGTCAATGATTGAGTGGTGGAAACAAACAATCAAAGAACATTCAAAGCAAGAAAATTACACATAAATGTTGTTTGTATTGATATATGAAAGTTGATAAGTTACAGAGAATAATTACAACAAAAATTCTCTATCTATCAGTCGTCACCTCAGTACGAGGTTAACTATTCTATTGATAGGCAAACAAGATGCCTTTACAAAATGACTAAACTACCCCGACCTATCAGAAACTAGTCTAAGTCTTGATCCGCGTCTCTGCTTGTTCATCCGCATTGACAAATGCGGATGAGTTAATCTTGATCAGCATTTCTACTTGATCATCAGCATTAGTAAGTTGGTCATCCGCATTGGTTAATGCGGATGAACAAATACTTGTGCGCATTTGGTTGGTCATCCGCATTTGTCAATGCGGATGAGCAAAGTCTTGTCCGCATCTTCTTTTGTTCTTCCGCATTAGTCAATGCGGAAGAGATCTTGTTCTTCAGTATTAGTATTATGTCTTCCGCATTAGTCAATGCGGAAGAGTAAATACTTGTCCGCATCAGAGTTATGTCTTCTGCATTAACTAATGCGAAGATAACACTTGTTATTTTCCTTGCAGATCTTTATCCGCATTGTTTCTTGGACTTGTGGGATTCCAGCTAACCAATCATCAATTCAGTTGGCATGTATGATCCTTTCAGGGTGCAACAATACTCCCCCTAAGGATTATACAGCCTAGTTTTCCTCAATGTTTAAGAGGTGATTGATGTTGTGATGATTCAGTTGGGTCTTCTAGAGGTAGTATGAATGCAGCTTTAGTAGGATCCAGGATAGCCTTGATCATGTTTACAAAATCAGTTGTTTCTGACATCCTGTCTCTACTTAGCACATGTATCTTCATTCTGCTCATGTTGTAGATGGCTTCCATTGGTAACTTTTTCTGTGAAATAGATTCCTAGATGGAGATTGTAGAAAGACCATCTCTATGAATCAATAAACTCCCTCCCACATCCACTTCAAGTTTAACAATATTTCCAAGTTGCAGTTGTGTTTTCTTCTTCTTTCTTTTGTCTCTTTTAGTATTTATTCAATCATAGGCTAGTTTCAACAACTTGATGCATTTAGAAAGAAGTGCATGTCTTGTTCACCCAATTTGTTGTTTAATTCCCTGAAGTGCCTGGTATAAATGTAGTGGATGTATGATTCATCTAGTAATCTTACTTCATATCCACTGAATAGTCTTATGTCAGCTCCTTCCTTTCCTCCCACTTCCTTTCAATCACCATCTCATAGGTTTTCTTATCATAGTAAATGTTTGAGATAGGAGTGGAGGAATGAGTACCAGATACTACTTTCCTCTTCAATGATTCGGTTGGCTTTACCTTCAACTCAAGGAATACAATTTCCTCTGCTTGCATCTTTTTCTTCTTATCCGGGATTGACAATTGTTTTATCTTTTCTCAAGCAAATGTCTTTAATGAATTGAAGTTGTTTGTTCTTCTGAACATCTTAAGTATGTTCTCAAATTCATATTCCTTGAACATAGCTGCATGATAGATCAGTTCAAGTTGAGCTAGCTCCTTCAAATCATGAATCTCAAGGGCATTTACAAGAGCTGAGTACTCTGTAAAGAATTGTACTAGCCCTGAGATTCTCTTCACCATGAACATATTCCATATGCTTTCATACTTCCAGGCTATTATCTTTTGATCTACCTTACCCTTGGGAGTAGACACCCCTATGATCAGTTTCTGCAGTAGTCAGTCCTTCTTGCAGTTTCAACTGAGATGGTTCTGCAAACCATCAGGGTACTTGTGGAGCACTGTGGCAAGTAGTTCTTGGTCTTTTTGGTTCAATAGCATGTCTTCAGCTGACACTCTGCTTCTTGGTTTGGTCCTTGTCAATTCTTCTCTAGTTTCTTGAGTTTTCTTTCTTTTCATTAATCAATTGAGAGTTGCAGCTCTTAAAGAATTTGTCTTCATGTTAGCAATCCTTCTTCTTATGAATCCCTGACTTGAGAGATATTCCTTCATTTCCTTATCAGGCATATTATAAGGATCAGGTAATAATGATTCTTGGATGAGGATGATTTCTTCATTTGAGACAGTTTGTGTAGGGGACCCCTTCTTGGCAATGGTATTTCATACCCTGTTGGTTTCTTCAAAGATGAATCTTTATGTTTTGGAGTATCCTTTGTCATGTTTTCTCATATTCATGTCTACTGTTGGATCAAGCAACAATTTTACTTTCTCTTCCTCCTCCTTCATTCTCTCATAAGTCATTCCAACACTTCATCAGATCATAGCCTTGATTGATCAAAACATGCCTTAATCATCAAGTCATCAGTTTGTGCTTTGGTTACCATGTCTTCCATTGCCTGTTCTTCTTTAATAGGACTGTCCATGAGAACATCCTTTTCAACTTCATATTCACCATAATTTCACCTTCTTCTAGATCAATTGCAACAGACAATTTTTCAACTGAGCTTCTGCCTGCTCATGTTCTTCCAAAATTCAGCAATTGCTGCTAGACTTCTTGGGTCTCTTTTTGTTTCTTTGCTGTTCTTCTTTAATTATTGGTCTCTTACCTTGGCTTTTTTAGCTAAATACTTCCTCTTTCGTGAGTAAGTTTGAAGTTGAGGGCTAGAGGTTTCAGTTGCTCTTCTGTTAGGTACCTTTTCAGGTGTACTTGGCTCTTGATCCTTCATTTTACTTTTCTCATTCTCTTTCTGTTCAGTTTCAGTTTCTTCTTTCCTTTCTTTTTCATACTTTTCTTTGAGTTCTTCCTTTTGTTCTTCAGTTAATGAGATAGCAGGGACAATTTGCAGAGTTAATTCTTTTTCCAAGGCACTGGTGATTTGGGAATAAAGACAATAGGCTCTGACTCAGTTCTTTGGTTGTTTATGAATTCCCAGAAGTCATCATCAATGCTGAATTGTTTAGATGCAAAACTATCCAGTGCACTGAAGAGTTCTTCAAATTCACCTTTTTCATAGTCTGAGTAACCAGTGTTTCTAGAATACACTACCATGTCTAGACTTTGATCTTTAATCTTAGTTTGACATTCATCACCTCCTTGTTCTTCATTCCCATCTACTAATTGGTTGTCATCATCATCAACCTTTTCTTGTTCTTCTTTCTCATCATCATCATTCACTTCAGTTCTTTAGATCTTGATCATCATTCAAGCTCTGATATTCTTTTGTTCTGGCTCTCAATTTCCTTTTCAAGTTTTGAGATGATATCAGCTTGTTCTCTATGATATTTTCTTGTTTCTCTATTGCAATCGCTTGTATTTCAAGAGTATCTACATGTCTACTAACTTCTTCTCTTGAGTGTTTTAGTGAAGCTTATAAATTCTCAATCTCCTTGTCTTGTTCTTTTCTTTCAGCTGCGTATTTCTTTTAAGTTCTTTCAATTCACTTCTTTCTCATCCAGTTCCAGGATTCTGTCATTGATGATTCCAGCTCTCCTGTTTAAGGTTCTTTCCATCCTTTCCACTTTGAGTAGCAACTCAGATATTAATTCATCTTTTCATCAGGCCTGTTGATGTTGGATTCAGCATAGCTCTCTGAGGAGCAGCCTCAGAAGGTTCTTTCATAGCTATGGTTTGATCATGATGATCCTCCTCATCAGAAGATGATTTGGATGATTTAGATGCACTTGTTGATCTTTCTATTTCATCAGGGTAATCATGGGATGATGGTAAAGGTTGGTAAGGAGAAATAGGTGATTGGTGTGGTGATATTGGAGATTGATGATGTGGTGATATAGGTGTAGGTTGAGTGGTTGTGGTGGTGTTGGTTGTGGAGTTGAAAGTGATGATGGTTGTGGTAATGTTTGTAGAGATGGTTGTGGAGAAGGTTATGGTATTTGTTGTGGTAATGGCATTGGTGATGGTATGGGATGGTATTGATGATGTATTGGAGATGGTATTGGAGATGGTATTGGAGATGGTATTGGTGATGGTATTGGAGATAGTATTGGTGAATGTTGTGGAGTTGGTTGAGCTATTGGTTGTGGAGGTGGTTGTGCTATTGGTTGTGGAGGTGGTGTGCTATTGGATGTGGAGGTGGTTGAGCTTGACCTGCTTGATGTATTTGTTGAAGCATCCAAGGAAGAAGGGGTGAATGGGCACCACTGTCAAAGTTCCTTGGGTCCTTCTTCTTGATGTACTTATAGGATCTTGCATCATAATGAGGGATGTTAAGCACAGGTCCTTCATTAACAATGTCATGAAATGATTCATTGATTAGACATAGAATGAATCTGGGGTACATCAGAAACTTGTATCTCAACCTCTTGAATGTTAGAGATTAGGCCATTGAACACATACGCAGACATATTTAACTGTCTGTTGGTGCAGAGAGCACATATACGGAAGATGTGAGGACTGGAATGTCATTCCATCCTGTTTTTCTTTTTGACAGACAATTTTGAAACATATGATTAGGAACCTCCAAGGCTGGTCCACTAATCCTTTGACTATCTGTTTTGCTTCATAACTCCCTTCATAACCAATTTCAGAGAAAAATGTGGTTATTTCCTAATCATCTAATTCAAGAGGATCATCAGCATTATCATTGAATTGCAGACATCTTCTAACAGACTTTCTGTGATCTCAGAGTAAGTTCATTGTTGATTCTCCCAGTTAGAGTTCTCACTCCATCATCTTCAACTACTTCAGCTGATTCCTAGAAGGACCTGATGGGATTCTCGTAGATTGTTGGCCTAACTATCATGGCATATGCTACTCTTGTGGTAGATAAGAATCTTATCATAACTCTAAGACCTTCGGCTTCAAGCACATCAGGATTTAGATAACCGTTGACGTTATGGAGCTTGCTCCATGTAAGATTTTCCATGTAATCTGCACAAAGACATGTGTGTTAGTTAATAGTTTTGACTTTAACTTTGATTTGATTTGTTAATGTGACTTTGATTTGTTACACATTTTTCTTTTCATTTTGCTCTGTTTTTCGTAGTAAACATGATTATCAAGGTTTTCAATATCAGTTGAATTCCTATCAATTTATGTTTATTGAGATCGAAAAGTATATTGCATCAATTAATGAGTTTGATTTTGGTGTTCTTCATTATTATCTGGTTCATTGTTTGATTTAGGTTAACAGTCTGAGACTTAGTCTTGGTTTCAAACTCTATTGAAGTTATACCTTATCTTGAAATAACTGTGGTTCCGAATCGATGACAAGAATGTTTAAGAAGAAACACAACAAAATCTTTGAATGTTTATGATGATGATGATGATAGATGGTGGTGTACTGTAGGTTTGCACTCGTCTCACTATAAAGTCTCTCAAATTTGAAAAGTATTAAATGACCCGTTTGAATTCCTTTAAATAGTCAAATAATACAATTTGAATACTTTTATAAGTTTACAAGCAGATACAGTCAACACTGTAGCAAATGCTGAAGGTTAATTTGTTTAATTTGGTCATCCGCATTTGTTGACTGTAGCAAATGCGAAAGACAAACTTTTGACATTAACAGTCCGCATTTGACTACTTTTGGTCATCTACATTTGTGACTGTAGCAAATGCGGAAGGTTTAATTTTTGACTGACTGTCCGCATTACCCTATTGTACTAATGCAGAAGTTGTTTTTCTTAATTTTTTATTCTATCCGCATTTGTGTACTGTTGCAAATGCGAAAGTTAAACTTGAAATTTTTGGCAGTCCGCATTTGTGTTGTAGTAAATGCGGAAGAACAACATTGTAACAAATGCCGTTGATTGCTTGTTTTATCATATCCGTATTTGTACACATTAGCAAATGTGATAGAACAAAGTCAATCAGCATTTGTGCACTACATCAAATGCAGTTGACAAGTCAACACAGCATTGTAGCAAATGCGATAGAGACCTGTTCATACGCATTTGTTAACTGTATCAAATGCGGTAGAGTAATTTCACATTCACTTCACACACTAATGCGGTAGAGTAAAATCATTGTCCGCATTAGTTGTACTTCAAAAATATTGTTACCTGCATTAGTTACATGCATGGGTTACCTTCACCCCATTAACTATGCACTTACCTACACTAGCTTTTGAACTTAATCAAATGTTAATGTGATTAATTGATTGTTCATCTTATTAAGAGGTGTCCTTGATTGATTTTTCTTATGAATTGGCTGTTGAAGTTGTCAATTCTTGCTTAGATTGACTTGTATGTCATAACTAATACAGGTTTCCCAATTTTGACAGATCTTGGGCTTATCATGCTTCTAAGAATCTGTATAAGCTAAGATATAATGGTAAAACTTATTGCAACAACACCAACTAAAACTCTTTTGTTTTGTTTTTCAAAATTAAGTTAATAACCAAAATTTTAGGCTTACTCAAACCTTTTAAATTACTCCCCCTAAAGTTTATGTCCACATTTGGAGAGAAACTTTAAAGATTAAAAAGTTTTTGAATATATTTTGATTAATATTAATATGAAGAGAATATCTCTTTGTTGGGATCATATCAATCTTACATTACACATGTGCATCCTTTATGATTAAATGGACATGATTATGAACTTGAAAATTGAAGGTATGTTTGTCCTCTTAACTCATACCTGTTGATATTTTGATGCAAATGACTTTTATCATGTTTTGGTTGATTTATTATTCAATGTGTACCTCACACATATAAGCATGAAATGATCAACCCTCCTTATACAATGCATGGTAGAACTTTTTCACAACTTTGTTACCAGGTTACTTAAGTCATGAATCTCATTTTCATTTTCACTGATCCTCATTGGGATTCTTTTAATTTGATCCTTTTTCATGTTGATCCCATGGGATTCTTTTCACTTCACTTTGGAAGGTGATCCATGATAGGATTTTTTGTTCATTCACTTGGAATGTATTACTTTGTTGATTCATCCAATTTTTGGATGGTTCCACATTGGGAATCTTTTGGATCATGACATCTACACTATGTGCAAGTTTCATCAGGTCTTTGCTCAGCAAAACAAAGATGAAACATGATGTGGTGAAAGAGATTCATAAGTATCATTACCTGGTGTGTTAGGCATTCAGATAAGCTAAATTGAATATGTCTTTAATTCATCACTACATGATCTTTTCTTCAAGTTGAGATACCAACATATCTGGTAAGTCATTTTAGTCTTTTGCATTTTGAAATTTAACACAGTGAATGATATAACGACTGTAATTATATCATTTCCCAAAGAATTCTTTCTTCAAAAACTTAATTCTCTTTGTGTTTTTCTGATGTTTTAAATTGTTTTTGATGTTTTTCATAGTGTTTAGTCAAGGTTAATCATGCCAATTGACTGAACCAGAAATTCAAACCTACTAGGTTCAAATGCCTTGGTAAACAAATCAGCTAATTGATTTTCTGTTGGTACCTGAATCAATTTGATTTAAAATTTTCAGCATAGTATCTCAAAAATGATATCTAATCTCACTATGTTTTTTTGAGTGCTAAACTAGAATATTAGTTAGAAAGACAGCAGCTGTGTTGTCAATAGAAATTGGTGTATGCAAAAAGTTAAAACCATAATCAAGCATCTGGTTTTGAATCCAGAGAACTTGAGAGCAACATGCTGATGCAGCAATATACTCAGCTTCTGCTGTAGACACAGAAACATTTGTCTGCTTCTTGCATTGCCAGGATACTAGTCTGGGACCAAGAAATTGACAACCGCCAGAAGTGGATTTTCTGTTGAAGTTGCATCCTCCATAATCACTGTCTGTGTAGGCATAGAGATTAAATTCTCCTTCCTTTGGATACCATAATCCAGAGCTGGTTTGCCCTTCAGATATCTGAATATCCTCTTGACTGCGTTCACATGTGATTCTTTTGGATCAGCTTGATATCTAGCACACATACAAACACCAAACATAATGTCAGCCTACTGGCTGTTAGATACATAAGTGAACCTATCATTGATCGATAGTGAGTCTTGTCCACTGATTTGCCTTCAGGGTCAGGTCTAATCTTCACTTTGGTATCCACAGGAGTTCTGATAGACTGACAGTCAACAAAGTGGAATTTCTTCAACATGGTTTCTACATATTTTTATTGGTTGATGAAGATTCCATCTGCTTTTGTTGGACTTGCACCCCTATAAAGAAGGTGAGTTCCCCCATAGCACTCATTTGGAACTTTGAATGCATAAGATCTTCAAATTCTTTATAGAGTTGCTTGTTTGTCAAGCCAAATATAATGTCATCCATGTAGATCTGTACTAACAGCATGTCTTTCCCTCTATTCTTTTGAAGAGAGTCTGATCAATCTTTCCTCTTTCACATACATGTTCAAGAAGAAAGGATGATAGAGTCTCATACCACTTTCTTGGTGCTTGATGAAGACCATACAGAGCTTTGTCAAGCTTGTAAACTCTGTGAGGGAAATCTGGATCTTCAAAGCTAGGTGGTTGACTCACATAGACTTCTTCAACAATCTTCCCATACAGGAAGGCACACTTTACATCTATTTGTAAACAGTAAATTTCATGGATGCAGAATATGCAAGAAAGATTCTGATTGCTTCTAGTCTGGCAATAGGATCAAACACTTCATCATAGTCGATTCCTTCTTCCTGAGTGTATCCCTGTGCCACTAGTCTTGCTTTATTTCTGATGACTATCCGTCTATCATTAGTCTTGTTCTTGTACAGCCATTGGTACCGATAGGGTATTGTCCTTCGGGAAGATCTACCAGCTGCCATACCTCTTGCTTCTTGAATTGGAGCAATTCTTCCTGCATTGCTTCAATCCAACTATTGTCTTGAAGTGCCTCTTTGATGTTATTGGGTACTATTTGACATAGAAAGCAGGATAACAAACAGATGTTTGCAATACTAGACTTGCTTCTTGTCACCCTCTCATTAAGACCACCAATAATGGTTTCAACCGGATGATTCTTGTGTATTCTTGTGGTTGGAATGGTGTCACCAGCAATATTTACATCAAGATTGGAGACATTCAGTTCATTATGGTCAGAGGCACATTCATCTTGTATTGTTGTTGAATTATGAAGATTGTCAACTTCTGTTTCAGTAACCGCTACATCTTTAGCAGCACTAAGGTTGCTTGCATCATTTGATGTACCTTGAGTTTCTACTGGATGAGAACCTGTTTTTTATTTCTGATCTCATGTGACAAGTCATCTGAGTGAGATGGTACCAGGCTGGGACCTTCTTTAGAAGAAACACTAAGGTTTAGTGACAGATGTCTGATGGGATCAGCTTGAAGAGGAACATCTTCATTCATATGTTCATCAGATGTAGGTAGAGTCAATGGATAATTATATCTTCTTTCTACAGTTGATGAAGTATCACCTGAATGTATATTTCCTGCATCAGACAAGTGAAATTGGTCAAATGATTTAGTAAAGGTGTCAATATCAAACAACCAATCAGGACCATTTGTAGATTTGGGTAACAAATGTTCATTGAATTGAACATTTGTAGATTCATCGATAATGTTCATTCTAGGATTGAACACTCTATAAGCCTTTGAGACGGAAGAATAACCTACAAAAATCCTTCATCAGACTTGATGAAAATTTTCCCAAATGATCACGTGTGTTTAATATTGAGACTGGACAACCAAATGATTTGAGGAATCCAATAAATGGTTTCCTATGAAAGATTAGTTCATAAGGTGTCATGTTACTTTCTTTAACAATCAAAGTTCGATTTTGCACAAAGCACGATATATTAACTGCTTCTGCCCAGAAGGTGATTGGCAGTTTAGCATCGGCTAGCATCGTTCTTGCTGCTTCATCAGTGTTCTATTTCGCCTTTTCTACCCCATTTTGTTGAGGAGTTCTAGCTGCACTGAATTGATGAGCAATGCCTTTGGTTGCACAAAAGGAACTCATATTTTCATTTTTGAACTCTGTACCATTATCACTTCTTATTATTTTGACTTTGAGATCAAGTTGATTTTCAATTTTAGTGATAAATTCTTGAATGATTTGGGATGTTTCGTTTTTATGAAGTAGGAAGAACACCCATGTGAATCGAGAAAATTCATCAGTGATCACTAAACTATTGTTTCTTTCCCATACTCATTACATGAGTTGGTCCAAAAAGATCCTTGTGAAGTAACTTCAATGGAGTATTGTTAGTGTTCACCAGCTTGGTTTTGTGAGACGATTTGTGTTGTTTTCCTTTGAGGCACGCTGAACATTGATCAATAAAATTGAATTCTTTTTTAGGAAGACCAATTACATGGTTTCCTTTGACTAACTTGTTCATATTTTTAAAGTTAGTGTGCCCCAAACGTCTATGCCAAAGCTGTGACTCATCATATGATGCTTTAGACAAAAGACATGTTTCTTTCTTAGGTGATGTAGAACACAGGTTTAAGACATATGTATTATTCTTCCTTGGAGTCTTTAAGACAACCCATTATTCAGGAATCTGAAATCCAGGTTTCAGAATGTAGCATGAGTGTTTGTAAAGTGAGTGGAATATTTTTTGTCGCAGATCTGAGACACACTTAGCAGATTGAAATTCAGTTGTTCATAGTAATTCCTGTCAAAGCTCAGCATCCCATTGTCACAGATCCTTCTCCTGTTCCTACCACCTTTTGAATCTCCACCGAATGCCACAGTAGTTCCTTGCATGTACTTGAAATCATGAAGGAGGGAAATCTCCAGTCATGTGTCGGGAGCATCCACTGTCTACGTACCATAGGCTATTAGACCTGTGTGGATGAACCTACAAACAAAGAATTAATTAGAATAAGGAACCCAATCCATGATCTTGGTTTTCTGTTCCTATTCATGATAGTCACCTCCTGGTATTTTCCTCTGAATAGTGATTTAGATGGAGGTGATCTAGGAGACTTTTGATAATGAATTGGTCGAGTCATCTCATCAACATCTACTGAGGATTCAGATGAATAATAATCGTTGGTCTCTATTTCTTTGTAAAAGTTTAGCCCGAGTTTCATTATCAAAAGTTGGTTTTTGCTTAGGAAGGTCAAGTTTGTGTTTCATTGTGAGATGATTTCTTTGACCCTTTCTCAAATCCTTCAAGTTATTCTGTCATTTGTTGATCTAGGTGTCCTAGATTGAGTATTATGAAGATCAGGTCTGACAGAATGCATCACAGTAGATGTTTTTTGAGATGGGCTTGTGTTGTGGAATTCTTAACCCCTTCTGATTAAAGTAACAATCAGATGTATTGTGATTGTTCATGTCACAGATTGAACAATATTTGTGGAAATAGCAATTTTTGGTGGAGTGATTGTTCATATCACAGATAGAACAATATTGATTGAAGAAGCATTTATTTGTCTTGTGATTAAACATGTCACAAATATCACAATACATTTGTGTGTTTCTTGAATCAGATTCTTCCTTTTGTGACTCAACTGATACTTTCTTTTGATGAGTCACTTTGTTTTCTTTAGGTGTTGAATCAGAATCAGCCTTTTTAGTAGATTGTTTCACAACACTACTTTTGTTCAGTTGTTTAGGCTGTTTCTGTTTCTTTAACCTACTTCTCACCTCTTTCTCAACTGGTCAACATGTTCTTTGTTACAAATCAAACCCAACTCCCTGCCTTAACCTTGATGACTGTGGGTCTGATGAAGTTTTATGTGTTGAACTCAGTTTTAGAGTTGTTTTCTTTTTTAGTGAAACCTTTTCTGATTTGCTTGAATTTTGTGGAGATACAATCTCATTATCAGAACTACTCTCAATATTGGTTTCACTGTTTTGACATATTTCTTTTGTCTTGTAAAACAGATGGTATGAATTTTATAAAAGGTACAATTGCTTTTACAGGGCTTGATGGTTTCATGACACTCACTGTCTTGTCTAAGCATTCTTTGATTTTGATTGGGTGTCCTAACTTGATTTTATCCTCATTGGTTTCAAAATACATCAGGTTTTTTTTTTGAGGATTTGTCACTTGTTTCACTACTATTTAGGTTCCATAGTTTTAGGTTCGATTGATTCAGAGAGTGAGACAGAGTCAGGCATGATAGTGTAATTGTCATTGTATGGTGGAGGACATGAATTATACCCAATCCCTGACATGTCCTTTGGATCCTTTTGTGAATCCAGCATCTTTTGCAGCTTGACTGAAGACATTTGAAACTTTTCATGTTTCACTTCACTCATAGATTGTTGAGCTTTAATTTGAGCTAACTTTTTAGTAAGTAGCTCATTTTCAGCTGCAAGATTGTATTTCTCACCATGCAATTTTTCTATGTCAGAAATGAGAGATTTGATTTTGATTTCAAAACTTTTTAGTTCTCTCTTCATCATTTTGACTTCACTTTTTCTTCTTTAATTTTATCTGCCCATTTATGGTTGTGTTCTCTATACTCTTGTAATTCATTTATGCATTTCTCATTACAAGGTTGTAATTCATTAGGCATTGAAGATGGTCCATCATTGATGTGAGCCATAAGAGCATGATTCTGGAATTGAGGCTTGACTTCCTCAGCATACACACTCCAGTCACATATCCCATCTTGTTTGATCACAAGGGCACTGGCAGAAGGCTGACTGTTTGCATGGGCTTGATTAGTCAGTTGTGGTTGATTCTGGTATGTTTGTTGATGATAAGAATGGTTGTACTGCTGTTGTTGATTGTTTGAGTGATAGCTTGAATTAGGCTGTGATGATGATTGACCTGGAGAGTTCCTTGAATGGTTGTTTCTTTTAAGAGCATTGCACTCTCTTGAGAAATGGCCAGTCATGCCACAGTTGAAGCATTTTACCTTGGATTTGTCATATCCAAGTTTTGTGTTCTCATTCAGGCTCAACTTTCTTCCTTTTCTAAAGAATTTCTTTGCTCTCATGGCAATATTTGCCACTGTAGATCCATCTCCTCAACATCATCAGGATCTATTTCTTCTAAATCTTCCTGTATTAGGTGGGCAGAAGTGAGTCTTCCCCTAGATATGCTTCAAAACTTGCAACAAAGGCATTGTAAGTTGCCTTTTGCTCGTCTGATTTTAAGTCTTCTGAGAGGTTTGAGAACAGTGGAGACTTTTGGTGCTTGAGCTGAAGTTGAAGGGTGATTGAATGGTGGAGATACAATGAACCCAGTATTGTTCATTTGATCTCTTGATGAGATGAAGTCATCTCCTCTGTGATGAAAGCATTTTCAACAGAATGTGATTCTAAAAGGAATTTGTAGGCTTCAATCACTCTTGGTCCACTCAGATTTCTGCTTCGTTCATCAATTTCCAAAGCTTCAATCTTGACTATCATAATGTCTAGAGTGGTACTCTCAAGATCAAGAGTATTTTTCAGCATTGTGACATTTTGCTTCTAGCTTTCAGGTAGACTGTGAAGCATTTTCTTGTTAAGTTCTTTAATGTTGTATGAAACACCCATAATTTCCAACTCATTGACCAACTGTACAAATCTGTGTAGTTGTTTTGATATGGATTATCCTTTGGTGTGATGGAAGGTTTCATACTGATTGACCAGCTTGTCTTTGTTAATTTCAGCAACCTCACTGCTTCCTTCACATATAATTTTGAGAGCATCCCAAACAGCTTTAGCAGTTCCATACTTTTCCATTCTTTTCAGCACATCCATTTTGAGTGCTTGAGTCAAAATTGAGTATGCTTTGAGATCAATTTTGATTTTCTTATAGTCATCTTCATCCAGAGTTAAGTCTTCAATTGGTATTCTAGCAGTCTTGTACAGTGCAGCTTGAGCTATTGATAGAGTAACAGGAATATGTGTCCCTTACATATTGAGATCCAAAATTAGGATCAACACCTGTGATATAATTTCTAAACCTTATTCTTCATTGTTTAAACTCAGATTTGTGTTTAAGCATGGGAGGTTTCGGTGTATGACCTATTCAGAGTAACCGTTAAAATGCATGTTGATTTGTGAAAGTATAGATTTAGTTGATTTTAAGATTGATTATGTTTGATGAGTCCAACTTGTTCAAGCGTTCTTTCAAGGTTCAGAATGAGTATTCTTGTTGTTTGACAGAAGTATTCTTGCTCTTTGCTAAGTAGAGATGATGATATCTACTACTAGCAACTTGATTATCAGATCAATCGAGTTCTATTCAGTCTGTGCGTAGATCTGAAAGATAATCGAGAGCCAAAGCTCTGATACCAATTGACTGGGTTTGAGTAAGAGTGATATTTTTATTGAGAATCGAATATGATAATCAAGTCAATGATTGAGTGGTGGAAACAAACAATCAAAGAACATTCAAAGCAAGAAAATTACTCATAATGTTGTTTGTATTGATATATGAAAGTTGATAAGTTACACAGAATATTACAACAAAAATTCTCTATCTATCAGCCGTCACCTCAGTGAGGTTAACTATTCTATTTATAGGCAGACAAGATGCCTTTACAAAATGACTAAACTACCCCTGACCTATTACATCAGAACTAGTCTAAGTGTTGACCCGCATCTCTGCTTGTTCATCCGCATTGACAAATGCGGATGAGTTAATCTTGATCAGCATTTCTACTTGATCATCAGTATTAGTAAGTTGGTCATCCGTATTGGTTAATGCGGATGAACAATACTTGTGCGCATTTGGATGGTCATCCGCATTTGTCAATTTGGATGAGCAAAGTCTTGTCTGCATCTTCTTTTGTTCTTCCGCATTAGTCGATGCGGAAGAGTAACTTGTTCTTCATCATTAGTATTATGTCTTCCGCATTAGTCAATGTGGAAGAGTAACTTGTTCTTCAGCATTAGTATTATGTCTTCCGCATTAGTCGATGCGGAAGAGTAAATACTTGTCTGCATCAGAGTTATGTCTTCCGCATTAACTAATGTGGAAGATAACACTTGTTATTTTCCTTGCAGATCTTCATCCGCATTGTTTCTTGGACTTGTGGGATTCCAGCTGAGCAATCATCAATTCACCCATCGAGTTGGCATGTATGATCCTTTCAGGGTGCAACAATTTCTCATTTTAAATGCCAGTCATGCACAAACGAGCATATCCAAAAGATATACAATCATTTCTCATTGTTTCAAATCCAATTCCCAGTTTATTTATTATTTTAACTTATGAACACTCCTCCAAAGTTTTATTTTAGAAAAACCCCTTTTTTAATAAAAATAAGAGAAAAGAAAAGAGGGTTAAAAAGATATTAGCCCTAGCATAGAGATCAATTCATAAAAACGAGGTTTATCAAATGTTTTTGTGAAAAGATCTGGCTTTTGATTTTTAGTGTTAATGGGAAAAATATCGATAAAACCTTTTTCCTATGCATCACGAATTGCATGAATCAGTGTTTCAATATGCTTGGTTCGAGAATGATGAATAAGATTTTTTGCAATCCCGATGGCTGCTTCGTTGTTACAAAACAACGATGTGTGGAGAAAATTGATTTTATAGTCAATCATCTGGTGTTGTATCCAAAGAACATGTGAACAACAACTCGAAGCAGCAATGTATTCTACTTCCCCTATAGAGAGGGAACAGTGGTTTGTTTCTTGCTCTGCCATGAGACTAGACAATTGCCCAAGTATTGACAACATCCAGTTGTCGATTTTCTGTTTAACCTGCAACCATTAGAATCATTGTCAGAATAAGCATGTAAATTAAAATTCCCACCATAGGGATACCAAAGACCTAAACGAGAGGAGTCTTTGAGATAATGAAAAATTCTCTTGACAGCTTTTTCATGAGACTCTTTTGGGGCCGACTGGTATCGAGCATAATATCCGACAGCAAAAGTGATGTCAGGACGACTTGCAGTAAGATACATAAGGGAACCGATCATAGATCTATAGAGATGAGTATCAACATGTTCCCGTTCTCATCAGGAGTGAGACACATTTGAGCGGTAAAAGGAGTCATTTCAGGAGACGTATCATCCATCTTGAACTTCTTTAACATTTCTTTAATATACTTCTCCTGATGAATGAGAATGCCTTCTAGCTTTTGTTCCACTTGTAATCCAAGGAAAAAGCACATTTCTCCTATCATACACATTTCAAACCGATTACGCATCACCTCTTCGAACTCCGGACATAATTGTGAATTGGTGGAGCCAAAAATAATATCGTCAACATAAACTTGGACAATCAACATTTTACCATTCACTTCTCTCTTGAATAGAGTCATATCGATGGTGCCACGAGAGAAACCATTGCTTAAGAGGTACTGTGTTAGGGTCTCATACCAGATCCTAGGTCTTGATGAAGACCATAAAGAGATTTGTCAAGCTTAAAACTTTATCAGGATAATTAGGATCCTCAAAACCTGGTGGTTGGCACACACATATCTCATCATCAATGTCTCCGTAAAGGAAAGCACACTTGACATCCATCTGATAGACCTTGAATTGTTTATGAGCAGCATGAGTGATAAAAATCCTTATTGCTTCAAGACGGGTGACAGGAGCAAAAACTTCAGTATAGTCGATCCCTTCTTCTTGAGCTAATCCTTGTATAACCAATCTTGACTTGTTACACACCACAACACCACGATCATCTGGTTTGTTCTTAAAAACCCATTTTGTACCAATTGGGCATTTGTTTGGAGGTAAGTCAACCAAAGTCCATACTTTGAGTTTTCTGAATTGTTGAAGCTCCAATTGCATTGATTCCAGCCAGCAGGGATCCTGGAGAGCTGCATGGATGTTTTTTTAAGACAATTTGAGAGATAAAGCAAGAGAAGAGACAAATATTAATCAAACCAGATTGACTCCGCGTCCGAACTCCATCAGTGATAGATCCAATAATGTTATCATGAGGATGATCTTTCAAAGTTTTGAAATCTGTGGATAAAGGCAAGATGTTGGAGAAGTTTCGCTGGCAAATTATGAATGAGTGGATAAGGGTGAGAGAAATGGAACAGGTTGTGGAGAGATAGATGTTGGTGAAGAAGGAAGAGATGTAGAAACACATGGCGGTGAAGGATCAAATGTAGGTGAAGATGATACAACATCAACTGATGTGGCATCATTAGCTAATGAGATGGAATGAACAGTAGATGGAGTTGAGGAAATGATATTTGTGACTGGATAAGATTTGAGAATGATAATCTCAGTTGATGTGAATCAATAAGGACCGAATATTGTGATTGAGTCAAAGATTGAGAGGCGGAATCAGACAATCAATGAACATTGAATACACATGATACTCATAATATGTTTGTATATATTGAATACTTTGATTGATTGATTACAAGAACATTCAATGCAAACAGAGCATTCTAGGAACTAAGAATCAAATCAAATTACAGACAAAAGTTACCCCATGTATGAGGTATACTATTCTATTTATAGGCAGACACGTTGCCATTACAAAAGACTAAACTACCCTTACTAAAGCTAGTCTAAGTCTTCATCAGCATTGGCTGTTGATCATCCGCATTGACAAATGCGGATGAGTTGACTTCATCAGCATTTCTTCAACCGCATTGAAGTTTGGTCATCCGCATTGGTAAATGCGGATGAACAAAACACTTGTCCGCATTTCTTTGGTAATCCGCATTGGTCAATGCGGATGAACAAATGTATATCCGTATTTATTAACTTGTCATCCGCATTGACAAATGCGATTGACCAACACTTGTATTTTTCTTCTTATTCAGCAGATACTTGTCTTGATCCGCATTTGTTCTTGGACATGAGGGATTCCAGCAAAGCAACCATCCTGTTGGACCAAAAGAACCAATGAACCAAGATCAGTAAACCTCTAAGTCCCACATGATATCACAACAACTGCTGAAGGCTTCATCAACAGTTCGACAAGTGCTGAAAACTCCAACAGCTGAAGTTCAAGTGCTGAAGACTTCAACAGCTGAAGACTAAAGTGCTGAAGTTCAACAGCTGAAGAACACAAGTGCTGAAGCTGAACAGTTGAAGAACACAAGTGCTGAAGCTGAACAGCTAAAGAACACAAGTGCTGAAGCTGAAGACCAAAGTACTAAAGCACAACAGCTGAAGAGTCTACAAGTGCTGAAGATCAACAACTGGTGTACAAAGTCTAAAGACAAAGACTGAAGACATCAGCTGATGATATCTACTGAAGTCATTAGCTGATGAAACGTCTGAAGTTCAAGTCTGAAGATCAAGTACTGAAGTTTCAGTAGTTTGTCATAACAGCAGAAAAGTATTTCTTCAGTAGTTGTGATATCAGTAGTTTTATGTTTTTACTTTCAGTAGTTTTGTAAAACGACTGAAGAGTCGTTGTAGTATCAGTAGTTTTATGTTTTTCAGTAGTTGTAGTAACTGATAACAGTTAGTATTTTTGTAAGAAGATGTCAGCTGTTTTGACATCTTCAGTAGTTGTGTTTCAGTTGGAATAATTCTGTTAGATGTCACTATCAAGTGACATCAGCAGACGTCACATCTCTCATATAAGAGGTGTCGACCTAATTGTAAGTGTGACATTCCGTTACCACAAAAGCGAATATTGAATGAAATATATTTGCAGAATTCTCTCTATCTATAACCGTTTTTGTTCTTCATTGAATATCTTTTCGTTCTTGTGAATTGGCTAATTCATTGTTAGAATTCCGCTGCTATACTCTCTAATCGATCAAACGTAGATCACTGATCCTAACAAGTTGTATCAGAGCTGGTTAATCATTGATCGATCTAACAATTGATCATTGAAACTGCTAATTGATATCTATGTTTGATTGAATTAGCATATTCGCAAGAACTGGTTATAGATTATTGAATTTCTGTCGCTTTCGTTCATTTATTTTGAGATCTCTCTTGGTTCAATTGGTTGTTGTGTTTTGTTCTAAATCTGTTTTAGCTTAATTTAATTTGATTGAATCTGACATGACTACTCCTTCTAATGATTCTCACAATACCGGTTCCTCAACCAAGCCTCCGATGCTGGTTAGGACCGAGTATAACATATGGCAACGTAGAATGCTTCATCACCTGTCTGTTAACAGTTCAGGTTGTTGGACATCTGTGGTACATGGACCACATAAGCCTATGGTGAACAATCCGGAAACCAATCAAATGGTTCCGAAGAAGAAGGAACAATATCTGATGAAGATCGGAAACTGTTTGAGATTGATGCTAAAGCCCATGGAATTCTGGCCATGGCACTGCCTAATGAAATCTATTCAGGACTTAT